>SJYA01002593.1:214695-383935 GCA_006410615.1 Neotragus moschatus | reverse complement strand
TGTAGGCGAGAATGTGTGTGTGTGTGTGTGTGTGTGTGTGTGTGTGAGAGTGTGTGTGTATAGATGGGAAACAGGAAGAATATTTATATATAAATGTGGAAAGGAGACTGTCTTTCAGGCTGTATTTGGATTTTTCAATCAAAATAAACTTATAATTTAATGATTTGAGAAAATAGCATTGAAACATGTATATTATCATATGTGAAATAGATCACCAGTCCTGGTTCGATACATGAGACAGGGTGCTCAGGGCTGGTGCACTGGGATGACCCTGAGGGATGGGATGGGGAGGGAGGTGGGAGGGGGTTCAGGATGGGGAACACGTGTACACTCATGGCTGATTCATGTGAATGTATGGCAAAAACCACTACAATGCTGTAAAGTAATCAGCCTCCAATTAAAATAAATAAATAAATAAGAAAAAATTACAATATAATTTAAAAGGTTTTATCAAATATGTTACATCTGCAAGGTGCTGTGTTACATGCAAATATTATCTATCTCCTAAATTTTTTTTTAAATGATTAAAAGAACAAGTGAAGGGAAGAATGAATATATCTATTTAGTTATTCATTTATTTATCCATCTTGGGGACCACAGTGAGCTCCGAAAACAAAGTTATATTTTTGTTATTCACTTATTCCACAAATATTTGATAAATGTCTCCCATGTGCCAGGCACCACGCTGGGCTCTAAAGATACAAAGGTGAGCAATAGAGCTCAATGCCCAAAGGTGGGGACAGACAAGGTGCTGCAGGGATGGGTCATGAGTCTGTAGCATCATTGAGCCGTGACCTCCCAGGACCTGTGCCTGCTTCAGGAACCCTCCCAGGTCCTCCTTAAGCCAATCAACTCTCACTGCAGCCCTCCACCTGATTCATCTTTAACACTAAGATTTTCTGATTTTATCTTTAAACCACAGCCCCCACCCCTTCAGTTCAGTAACAAAGAGACCCCTCCGGGAACCAATACCATTGTTGAGACTCCCCGTCATCCCTGGAGGGGGCAGGATCGGTCCTTTACCATCCAGGCTTCCCTGAGTGCCTGGCTGGCAGCCCTGGGAAAGCAGGAGAAACTATTTGCTTAGGCAAAATCTATGATGCTCATATGATGCTAATTACATCAACAGCGTGTCCTCTACCACTGCAGATGTTACAGAGGGTCTCCCAAGTCCCACACTGACTTTTTACTCATTGACGCTCTTATGTGAGCAGGCTTCATCTCACCAACTCCACTAAAGGGAAAATGTTCCAGGGACAGCTGCTCCTTACACAATCACCATGGCAATGCTGCCGTCACAGGGGCTCTCTCTCTAGGCCAGAGTAGTGCAGCAAAGAGAACGACTGTGGTGTGTTTGTGCCTGCAGTCCTCATCCACAAGTGACCACAGCAACATAGGGCATGAATGGGATCACTGAGCCTGGAGCTTTTTCCCGCCTCTGGCCCAGCTGCTACTGCAGGACTTAGAGAACCAACGTCCTGATTCCTCCTCAGAGGATCCCCAGAAGAAATCTCTGCAGAGGTGAGCCAGGCTCCCAGGCTTCCTCAGGCTCTTTGCTGTGAGGGGTCCTGCACTCGCACTTCCTGAGGGCATCAGGACAGACAAGGGAGGCACCCAAGCAGCCAGTCTCAGGTTAACGCTGAGTCCAGGTCAGGAACTGGCCATGCTCTCTCTCTGGAGGACATGCGCCACCAGCTCCGCTCACCTCTGCTCCTAGGGTTCTAGAAACTGCATGAACTTCCCCTCCTTCAGCCTCCTCTCTCTCTTCACAGTGTCCACTTCCCAGATGCTGAGGGAATCTCCCCAGCTCGAACCTCCTTCCTGCCCATCTGCCCTAAACTGTGTCCCAAGAGTCCATCAGCCTTATGCGTCTCCACTCTTGCTTTCCACGTGATGGGCTCTTTCTCTAGAAGCCCTTGCCCTCTAGTTCCTCACATATTTAATCCCTGAGGGGCCAGCTCTTCATCCCCAGACCTGTCCAATCCCTACAGAATCATATTCATATTAGTTTTAACTTCAGACAACTAATTCAAGCAAATCCATGAGGTTGAATGATTTGCGGGAACTTAACATTGCTTCCTCAACTACCTACATGGACTTTCTGGAAAGCTGGACCCCGTTACAAAGCTATAGGTCACAGGCCCCTGCTGAATTGGAGAAACGGTAGTGCTATGGGCTGAGTTGTGTCCCTCCATAAGCCTTATGTTGAAGCTTGCCCTCTAATGTGCCTGTGTTTGGAGTATGGAAGTAATTAAGGTTAAATGGAGATATAAGGGTGGAGGCAGATTCTTTACCACTGTACCGTCTGGCAAGCAAAATTGTAACTGACCCTTTGCAGCCAGGTCAGGACTCAAACTTGCAACCTTCAGATCCAAGATCAGACACCTTATCCATTAGGCCACATAGCCACCCATAAGGGTAGAGCCTTACTCTAATAAGATTAGTGTTTAGTAGAGTTCTTTCTCTGACAACTGAAACACAGTGAGGAGGCAGCTATCTGTAAACCAGGAAGAGAGCTTTCATCAGGAACTCAATGGGTCAGTGATTTGATCTTGGGCTTCTCAGCTGCCAGGACTGGAAAATAAATATCTGTTGTTTATACCCCCCATTGTGTGGTATCCTCTACGACATCAAATACAGAGATATTTGGCCTAATACCAGGATAGGAAAGAGTAGGAGAGCTTGAAGAGAACAGCAGAGATGTATATTTAGGGCTTCCCAGGTGGTGATGCTGCTACTGCTAAGTCGCTTCAGTCGTGTCTGACTCTGTGCGACCCCATAGACGGCAGCCTACCAGGCTCCCCCGTCCCTGGGATTCTCCAGGCAGGAACACTGGAGTGGCTTGCCATTTCCTTCTCCAATGCATGAAAGTGAAAAGTGAAAGTGAAGTTGATCAGTCATGTCCGACTCTTAGCGACCCCATGGACTGCAGCCTTCCAGGCTCCTCCATCCATGGGATTTTCCAGGCAAGAGTACTGGAGTGGAGTGCCATGCAAAGAATCCACCTGCCAATTCAAGGAACATAAGAGACATGGGTTTACTGCCTGGGTTGGAAGATCCCCTGGATTAGGAAATGGTACCCCACTTCAGTATTCTTGCCAGAATCCCATGGATAGAGGAGCCTGGGGGGCTACAGTCCATGGGGTTACAAAGAGTTGGACATGACCGAGCATCTGAGCACAGCACATATTTAGATTGAAACAATATCAGATTAATTGAATCTATAGATTAAATTGGAGGTAATTGACATTTTTACAATATTGAGTTTTCTATTCTACGAATATGGATGTGTTGGTTTGCTAAGGCTGCCATAAGAGAATACCACAAACGAGGCAACTTAACAACATAAATTTATTTTCTGATTAGTCTGGAATCTAGAAGTCCAGGATCAGGGTGTTGGCAGGGTTGATTTAGGTCTGTGTCCTTGGCTTATAGACAGCAATATTTCCCCTGTGTCTTCACATACAGATTTGTTTCTTCTATACAGGTTTGTTTCCAGACTTCCTCATCTTATAGGGACACTAGTGATTAGTCTGGAATCTAGAAGTCCAGGATCAGGGTGTTGGCAGGGTTGATTTAGGTCTGTGTCCTTAGCTTATAGACAGCAATATTTCCCCTGTGTCTTCACATACAGATTTGTTTCTTCTATACAGGTTTGTTTCCAGACTTCCTCATCTTATAGGGACACTAGTGATATTGGATTAGGGCCAACCCTAAGGAGCTCATTTTAACTTTGCTGTTGTTCAGTCACTCAGTCATGTTCGGCTCATGCGACCCCATGGACTGCAGCATGCCAGGCTTCCCAGACCTATCTCCCAGAGTTTGCTCAAACTCATGTCCGTTGAGTTGATGATGCCATCCAGCCATCTCATCCCCTGTTGCCCACTTCTCCTCCTGCCCTCAACCATTCCCAGCATCAGAGTCTCTTCCAGTGAGTCAACTTACTCAATGCTTTAAAGGTCCCATCTCCAAATAAGGGCATATTCCAAGTTACTGGGGATTAGGACTTCAGCATATGAGTCAGAGAGGGGATATGGTTCAGCCCACAGCAATGGAACATCCCTCTCTTTACTCACGTTTTCTTGCTTACAGTAACGTTTTATGGTGCAGTCATGTACATCTTTTGCTAGGTTTATTCCTAGCAAATAAACCTAGCAAAGATGTTTTGGGATATTCTCATAATCAAGTATCATTTTATATGCTATTTTTCTATGTACTTGTCATTGAGATATTGAAATATTATTGAGTTTTTGTACGTTAATCTTTTTTCCAGTGATCTTGTTAAGTTCACTTCTTAATTGCAACAGCTTATTTGTAAATTTCTCTATATTTTCTACTTCAAAATCAATGTGGTCTGGAAATAATCTTAGTTTATTTTTTCCATTTTTGTCTTTGTACTTTTTATTTTTCTTGCTTTGTTGCACTGGTTAGAACAACTACTACAATAACAAATGGAAATTATTATAATTAGAAATGATTCTTTCTAAAGTTTGGGAAATCACCATCTCGATTGCATTATAAAGTATAATTTTGCTATGGATTTTTTAATTCAAAAAAATAATTTTTGATTGTCAGTTTAAGGAGCTCATTTGCTATTCCTTATTTGCTGAGCCTTATCAGAAACAAATCATAGATTTTAAATGTTGATTCTATACCTATTAAGACCATTATATCATTTTGTTCCTTCATTCTGTCAGTGTGATAAAATACATTGATTAATTTTCCAAAGTGAAATGAATCCTACATTCCTGTAATGGACCCAAATTAAAAAGGACAAATTAAAAGGGTCATTCTAAGATATTGTCAGATTCATTTTACTAAGATTTTATTTAAATTTTTTTGTATATATGTCCTTGAGATTGGTTCTTAACTCTTCGTTTGTGTAAATGTTTATGTTTTGGTCTCAAGGAAATACTTGCCTCATAAAACAAGACACACGTGTTCTCCATTTTTGTTTTTCAATTTTCTGAAGACATTTGTTTGAAATTGGTGTTGAAAGAATGAATGAATGAAAGTTGCTCAGTCATGTCTGTGTGACCTCATGGACAGTAGCCTGCCAGGCTCCTCTGTCCATGGATTTCTCAGGCAAGAATACTGGAGTAGGTAGCCCTTACCTTCTCCAGGGGGTCTTCCCAACCCAGGGATCAAATCCAGGTCTCCCACATTGCAGGAGGATTCTTTACCATCTGAGCCACCAGGGAAGTCTCCAAATTGGTGTTATTTCCTCTTTAAATAGCTGGAAGAAAATACCAGTGAGGTCAACTGTGCCTAGAGACTTCCTCGTGTGAATGCTGGCAATTACAGTTTCAATTTACTTAATACAGAGCTGTTTAGATTTTAGAAGTTTTCTTCTTGTTTCCATTTGAGTAAGTGATGGTTTCCAAGGAAGATTCTCATTTCAACTACATATGAAAATTTATTGAAATAAAGTTGTTCACCACATCCTCTCATTATTTCGTTTAAATGTCTGTTGGATTTGTGGCAGTTTCTTTTGCATTCCTGGTTTGGTATTATGTGTCTTAACTCTCTTAATCATTCTTGCTTAGGGTTTAGTTTCTCAAAGAACTGATTTTGAGTTTTGCAATTTCTTTCTATTTTACGCTTGTTCTATATTTGACAAATGTCTGCTGTCATGATTATTATCTCCTGTCTTCATTCTTTGTGATTAATTTGATACTCTTTTTAACTTCCTGGAATGGGTACAATCCGACCAGTCCATCCTAAAGGAAATGAGTCCTGAATATTCATTGGAAGGACTGATGCTGAAGCTGAAACTCCAATACTTTGGCCACCTGATGCAAAGAACTGACTCACTGGAAAAGACCCTGATGCTGGGAAAGATTGAGGGCGGGAGGAGAAGAGGATGACAGAGGATGAGGTGGTTGGATGGCATCACCGACTCAATGGACATAAGTTTGAGTAAACTTCGGGAGTCAGTGATGGACTCGGAGGCCTGGCATGGTGCAGTCTGTGGGGACTGCAAAGAGTCAGACACAACTGAGCAACTGAACTGAAATGAACTGATGGGTACAATTAAGAAAATACATATATGACTAATTCTCAGCATATCTTGTTTTCTGATATATGGATTTTCCTTTCAACCATACTTTTAATTGACTCATTTTAGTATGCCATATTTGTATTTTCATTTTAATTAAAACTATTTTAAATTTTCATTATGATTTAACCTTTGTTCATAGATTATGTAGACCTATTTCCAACCATTTGGTGGCTTTCCAGTACCATTATTATTGATTACTAGCCTTATTTCTCTGTATACTTTGAATACCTGGAATTTTTTAAGATTTGACATATAGCCCAACATATGGCCCAGCATCAGTTTTGCTATGTAGCTTTAAAATTAATGTGACTCAGAAGTTGCTTGTACAGTTGGTAAATATTTCTCAGATTTTATATATACTAATAATTTGGTTTTATTTGCTTAACCTATCAGTTATAGAAAACATGTTAAAATTGGCCAGTATGGTTGTGAGTTTATCCATTTTTTTAAATTGTATTTTTTATTTTATATATTTTGATGCTACATTGTTGGCTGCATGCAGTTTAAGAAGTATTGAATCTTTCTGGCTGATTGATATTTTTATTATTATGAAATGTCCCTCGTTATCTTCAGGAATGCCTTGGCCTCAAAGTCTATTTTGTCTTGTAAAATTAGGCCATGTTCCTTTTTATTAGTTTCTGTACTTTTAGTTCTTTTGTGTCCTTCTACACAAGGTACATCTTTATTTGGTCATTTTGAGATGTTTTATTTTTTAATTGATTTAGTTAATTTACATTTAGTATAGTGAAACCGAAAGTTGCTCAGTCATATCTGACTCTTTGCAACCCCAGGGACCCCAGGCCAGAATACTGGAGTGGGTAGCCTTTCTTTCTCCAGGGGATCTTTCCAACCCAGGGATTGAACCCAGGTCTCTCACACTGCAGGCAGTTTCTTTACCAGCTGAGCCACAAGGGAAGCTCAAGAATACTGGAGTGGGTAGCCCATCTCTTATCCAGAGGATCTTCTTGACCCAGGAATTGAACTGGGGTCTCCTGGAGAAGGCATGGCACCCCACTCCAGTACTCTTGCCTGGAAAATCCCAAGGATGGAGGAGCCTGGTAGGCTGCAGTCCATGGGGTCGCTAAGAGTCAGGCACAACGGAGGGACTTCACTTTCACTTTTCGCTTTCATGCATTGGAGAAGGAAATGGCAACCCACTCCAGTGTTCCTGCCTGGAGAATCCCAGGGACGGGGGAGCCTGGTGGGCTGCCGTCTATGGGGTCGCACAGAGTTGGACACGACTGAAGCGACTTAGCAGCTCCTGCATTGCAAGTGGATTCTTTACCAACTGAGCTATGAGGGACATTTAGCGGTGAAATATTTAGGGTTTCAGCTATTATTTCTTGTCATACCTGTTCTACGTTCTTTTTATGCCTTTCTTGCAACATTTTGAGCTGATAAAAACATTTAAAAATTATTTTCCGGTTCCTTCTCCCTTATCTTGGTAGTTATATGGTTTGTTTTCCTTTAATGGTTACACGGTGGTTACAAGAAACATCCTTGACTTGTTGGAGTCTAAAACAAATCAGTACTTGGATCACTTCCCAGGTAATTCTAGAACTTTGCCAATTTCAATTCTATTACTTCACTTTTTTTTTAATGTATTTGTTCCTCAGGTGTTTTAAATCATTATTATTATGTATAGTCAATATTCATTTAGATTTATCTACATATTTACATTTCCCATTTATCTTTAATTCTTATATGTCGGTGTTTCCTTCTCTTCAGGAAATGCTTTAGCACTTCTTTTAGTGTGAGCCTAAAGGCAACAAATTGTTTTGGTTTTCCTAAAAATGCCTTAGTGTTTTCTTCATTTTTAAAGAATGTTTTCCTTGGATAGAATGCTAGGCTGCAGTTATATTCAGAAAGTCTATTCATCGATATTTATCTAGAGCCTAAAATTTATCAAATGTTTGCTTTGATCAAGTATTCTACTTTTAGGAAATCAATGGGAACAAGTTAAAGTGAAAATAATGCAAGACATAGAAAGAAATAAACCTCATCATCATTCAGAAAAGTGAAAAAACTAAAAATCACATAAAATCCAATACTAAAAAACTATGGTTTAGTAAATTATGGCAAATCCACAAAGTGTAATACTGTGAAAACCTTAAAATGATTCATATCAAGTTTTTAGTAAGGAAAAACACATATATTATTATTGTATATGGAGAAAACGAGATGCAAATTTTGATATATTGTGTGATTTTAGCTAAATAACAAAGTTATATGCATAGAAAAAGCCTAAGAGGAAATACACAATTCAGTTAACTCTCTTTATCTACAACTTTACGGGTTATGGGTGGCTAGTTTTCTGTGACTGAAACAAATGTTTTCCTATGTAACTTACTTGTCTTTTTCCATTTTGAATTATAAATAGAACAAATGATAAAATTTACAGTTCAGTTAAAGGATATTTAATTCAAGGGATGTAGGTTGTCACAATTGTCTTGCACACAGAGAAATTTCCTGTGAAAGGAAAACATAAAAATATACCTAAGAGACCCGTTTACATTGTCAGAAAGTGTTCCAAGTCTCAAATCACTGAGAAATACCTACCCACACAAGTTGCCATAAGCACCTGATTCCTAAGCATAAATCTTGGTCTTGAAAATTACATCCCACACACATTTCATTTGGAGCTGAAAGAACAGTATGCAGCATCCACCTTCCTTCATATACGCTAGTAGCCACTTTCTAAACCTCATTAGGGGTGGAAATAATGCTTCCCCTACAGGAATTAATTTTATGCTAATCATATATGTCAGTGACTCTCACAGCTGCTTCACAGAAGCAAGGGTTTTGCAAATTAGCTGCTTTCTTATTTGGGGAAGGTGTAGGATGGACCAGAAGCAAAGGCATCATTGGAACTCACATAATGTTTTTACACTTGTTAATGAGCCTAGCAGTCTAATTTTATCATTTCATCAGAAGATGGTTTGGGGCAGAAGCAGTTCTGAGGTTATCAATTTTGACTCAGCTGATTAACACTGGGTTTGTAAGATAATTGGAAAGGTCAAAAAACAGTGTCTAGTCTTTCTCCTAAAGCTAAAATTATTGGCGGGAAAATGTCCAAGAGACACTCCCGCCCTTGTGGGAAGGGGCTTAGGAACCAGGCAGACCTGAATTTGAATTCTTGGTGCTTGCTCTCTCTCTGCCTGGCCTGGGGGAAAAGGCATATCTTTGCAACTCTATCTCTGTTCAGCTTAGTTCAGTCTCTCAGTCCTGTCTGACTCTTTGTACACCATGCACTGCAGCACATCAGGCTTTCCCGTCCATCACCAACTCCCAGAGCTTGCTCAAATTCATGTCCATTGAGTCAGTGATGCCATCCAACCATCTCATCCTCTGTTGTCCCATTCTCTGGCCTTCAATCTTCCCCAGCATCAGGGTCTTTTCCAATGAGTCAGTTCTTTGCATCAGGTGGCCAAAGTATTGGAGTTTCAGCTTCAGCATCAGTCCTTCCAAAGAATATTCAGGGCTGATCTCCTTTAGGATGGACTGGTTGGATCTCCTCGCAGTCCAAGGGACTCTCAAGAGTCTTCTCCAACACCACAGTTCAAAAGCATCAGTTCTTTGGTGCTCAGCTTTCTTTTGGTCTAACTATAATGGAAATAAAAATGCCCCTCTCATAGGGAGGGACAAGACAAGATACATGAAACAATATCCACAACATTGTCGGGTACAGTAAACCTTCTTTCAACTCTAACTGGAAAACCTTGCCTATTTGGGAGGACCAAGCTTCAAAGGTCTAAAGTGATGGGATAATTTCCACCCTCTGGTTGGGCTGGTTAGACTTCTTTTAACTTGAAAGTGGAATGTGATATAGTCACAGGGGTTAAATGTGGGTGGGAATGGTGACAAAAATGAGGGTGAATCAGTAAATATTTAGGATTCAGGGTAAAGGACAAAAAAATCTGAAAAAAAAGTCCAATGAAGAAATGGTAAAAATTTGATTCATTTAAATAACCAATGTCTTCGGAACTCTTACTATGAGGTGGGCAGAACTGGATGCAGAGGGTCCAGTGGGGAACAGGACAGCGAAGCCCTTCCTTTTCAGAGGGCTGATCTCTCTTTCGGAACTCTTATGGAATCCTTATGGGCAGAATCTGATGCAGAGGAAACAGTGGGGAACAGGATAGCAAGGCCCCTTCCTTTTCTTCCAAGAGCTGATCTCGACTGGGGACAGCAGGCATGAGAACTGTGGCTCAGGCCTGCCTTGTGGCCGTGGTGACAAGGCGTGGCCCCCCATGCTCCCCACGAGGGGGCAGCCCTGCTCAGCCTGCCGTCTTTCCACCAGCAGTGACTCTGCCCACAGGGGACAGAGCCACCTGGGAACAGAGGAGTGGTTGGCTGAGCTGGGAGAATGGCATTGAATAAGCAAATGAAGTATATGTTTTACTGTCTCTTGAGCCCCCGCCTTTCAGGAAGGTTGCTGCCTTCTCCCAGGACCCAGAATCAGCACAGACATGCACAGCTGTAATCAGTCATTCCACACTTACTAGCCACTGGAGAGCCACTGAGATAAGCAGCCTCTTGAGGGGAAGACCCCCTTCCCCAGAGAAGGCTGACTTGTTGACACTCACACAGCCTTTCTCCGAGCTTACCTTCTCTTGCCTCTCCCATCCTCCCTCTGGAATTATAATAGGCCCATGCCTCGAGGATTCACGTTACCCGAGTGCTTCCACCAGCTGGTCTGGGTCAGCAAAGCTTGTGGGATGCTCAAAGGATACAACAGTGACTTCTTTCTGGGATGGTAGGTCACTGGGAGCAGGGAGGAATAATTTAGCCTGGGTTTTGAAGACCTTGATAGTTTGAGAGGGCAGAGGAGGCTAATCCTCCTGAGATTTCCCTCCACAAACACTTGGTAAGCGCCTGCCACGTGCCAGGTACCACTCTAGATGCTGGAGATACACGGGTGAGTCAAAGCCAACCCAGTCCTCACAGGTTGTGAGTTAACAGGCCAGTGAGCAAAGAAGACCTTAAGTAAATTAAACTCAAAATTCAACATGACGAGCATTGACATGCTCGTAGGTAGCATGACCTAGCACGACCATGATGTGACATGGTCCTATGTAGCAAAGACCCAGGGTGCCACAGGAGGCCGTGTTACCTGCTCATAGAAGCTATCTTAAGGAAGTGATCTAAAACGATCAGCAGTGAGTGAAAGAAAGCCACTCAGTCGTTTCTGACTCTTTGTGACCCCATGGACTGTATAGTCCATGGAATTCTGGAGTACAGAATACTGGAGTGAGCAGCCTTTCCCTTCTCCAGGGGATCCAGGAATCAAACCGGGGGCTCCTGCATTGCAGGCGGATTCTTTACCAGCTGAGCGATGAGGGAAGCCCAAAGGATGGGTAGGAGCCGAGCAAATGAAGGGGGGGGGGGAGGCAGCAGGAAGAGTCACGCACAAAAGCCCTTAGGAGAAGAAAGCAAGGTATTACAGGGACAGAAAGCACACAGTGCAACTGAGAGGAGAGACAGCTGGGAGAGAGGGAGGGGCCAGGTGAGGCTGCCGAGGTGGAGCCATCGATGGTGCTACCTTTAGGGATTTTTATGTCAAGCTAAACTCAACCTCAGAACTCACTGTTTTTTTTAAAATACTGACTACTGTGTCTCATATTCTTTTTCCAATTTTTAATTTCTATTGTTTCATCTTGCAGTTCACTTGTTTCTCTGCCCCTTGATTCTGCTGGGAAATCCATCCATTGAGATTTTTGTTTCGAGTGTGGTGTTTTCGGCCTTATAATTTCCATTTGTTTCTTCTTTATGTCTTCTATTTCTCTGCTGAAATTTCTTATTTCTTTGATAAGACTTTCTATTTTTTTTCCAAATATGTTCATAATTGCTCTCGGAAATCATGACCCCTTAAAAATCTTTGCAAATAATTCTAACGTGTCTGTCATCCCAGGGTTGGCATCTATGGATTGCTTTTTTTGTTTGTTTGTTTTCATTCCATTTGAGATATTGCTGGTTCTTGATTTTCCATTGAAACCCGAGCATTTGGTATCATGTTCTGAGGCTCGGGTTTGCTTTGAAGCCGTCACCTTCGCTGGCTTTCTTCCATACACTCTGGCAAGAGTAGGCTTAGTTCCACTTTGTTTCTGACAGACGAGAGTACAAGTTCAGTTTCTCTACTCGGCCTTCACGGACACATAGGTGGGGAGGGCCCACCACTCCTGCTGAGTGACGAGTGGGAGTTCTGGCCCCCACGTGGTCTCCACTGACCCTGTGCTGGAGCAGAAATTCTCAGATGGGCCTCTGGGCTCTCCGGTTGGCCTTTTGCATCACCTGTTTGGGTGAGGGCTGGAGGGACACCTCTTTACAGCCCATGAGCGTCAAAGCCTGAGCTCCGCATGCAGCCTTTGCAGGTGTGGTTAAGAGTGCTCATTTGCTTCAGCCATGCTTGACTCTTCGTGACGCTATGGACTGTAGCCTGCCAGGCTCCTCTGTCCATGGGAATCTTCAGGCAAGAATACTGGAGTGGGCTGCCATGCCCTCCGCCAGGAGATCTTCCCAACTCAGAGATCGAACCCACATCTCCTGCGTCTAACGCACTGCAGCTGGATTCCTTACCCACTGAGCCGCAGGGGAGGCCTATGGTTAAGAGTGGAGCTGTCATATTCCTGTGGTGTCTGGGTAGACCGGATTGTTCTTGTCTGGAAGTTTTCTGTCTTGCTAGGCTGCCTGTTTCCTGGTACTCCCACTAGACATAGCAGGCTTTTCTAGAAGCTGTTTTTTTTCCCCATTCATTGGCATTTCCAAGGTACTGGCTTCTTTAGCTCCAAGGGCAGGATGTATGAGGCAGAGAAAACCCAGGGAGCTCACCGCCACATCAAACACTGGGTCTCAAATCCTTAGCGGGTGTGTTTTCTCCACCTTTCAAGGTTATCATGTGTTTCTTTTGTGTGTAAGCTCCAAAGTACTTAGTCTATTTCATGAGCCTTGGGTATCCCTGGGAGGGCCTTGTTGGGAAAATATGGAGAAAAGTCATATAATGATGAATCAGCTGTTAATCTCTCTCTGGAACAAGAGAAAATGAGCTTTATCTTGCCCTGTGTCACCTTATCCATCAGGGTCTGGAAACTGGTGATCACTCAGAGGTCATGGGGGCAAAAGTAGAAAACCAGAGAGGCCTTCCTGGCCATGCCCAGATGTTAGACATGTTCTCATTCAATTCCTATTTCCCTCTGTTGCAGTCAGAGCTTTCAACCATCTAGTGAAACTCTCTTGGCTAATATTTGGGCTAACCACAGTAGAAGATGTGAGAAACTTTGCAGGGGTGTATTTCTCAATGTGAAGTGAAGTGAAAGTCCCTCAGGCATGTCTGACTCTTTGCGACCCCATGGACTGTAGCCCACCAGGCTCCTCTGTCCGTGGAATTCTCCAGGCAAGAATACTGGAGTGGGCTGCCTTTCCTTCTCCAGGGGATCTTCCTGACCCAGTCCTTCTTAAAATTACTAGGACATTCACTTGGAAGGTGCACTTGAAGCCCTTTAGTCCTTTCTACACTGACAATGTGAAACCCTTTGATAATGAAAAGCAGCCAGCACCCAAGTAGAGGCTTCACCCAAAGTCAGGATGCAATGATCAGTCAGTTGTTCCTCTTTCACAGACTCAGAGAACAATGGAGCTGAGAGGGTCAGGGAGGATTCTGTCAACTTCTGGTCCAGGGTTGTGGGAAAGGCAATGGCATTTACCTCTATTCTGTGAGCCATGACTTCCACACTTACATGAAGGTGAGTGCGGTTATGGTGACACCATCATGAGGAGGCTTTCAGTTCCTCTTGATTTTCCCACCCCTCCCCTGCTCCTGCAGGAAACCAGCCTGTGCTCACAGGTCCAAGGGAGGAGGTGGGCAGGGCGTAAAGGCAGAGCCTTCCTACATGGCCTATCGGTGTTTGTTTTTCAAGGGAACCTAGAGAGATTCAGAAACCGCAGCATCACTGACTCGATGGGAATGAGTTTGAGCAAGCTCCGGGAGTCAGTGATGGACAAGGGAGCCTAGCGTGCTGCAGTTCATGGGGTCACAAAGAGTCGGACACGACTGGGCCACTGAACTAAACGGACCAGAAACAAAAACATTAAAGAATCTCCTCAAAGTTGGTGTGGGCATTGCGGGAATAGCTGGGGGTTGGAAGAGCAGAGCTCCTCCTGCTCTCTAAACAGCATGGGCAAGAGAAAGCGTGACTGAGGGTTCATCTGGACACACGGGGCCCAGGCAACTAGGAAAAGCTCTGCTGCTCCACCCACTGCGTGCAATGGCAGAGGTTCTGAGCCATAGACCCAGGAGGTGGCAAGCTCTGAGATTTCCTGGGTGTCAAGGTCTTGGTGTGACTTGGGAAGAGAGATCACTGAAAGGGACGCTTGAGTGAGGGATTCACCTAGAAACAGCTATTGTAGAAAATGCAGTGGCTGTTGCTCCTTCCCTGGGTTTGTGAGCTGTGATTCACTGGGGATCTCGGTGACTCCCACTGATCCTGATAGCATCCCGCGATGAGGTCACACAGCCAGGAGGCAGAAGAGTAGGGCTCATGCGGTTCTGCAAACCCACACCTCTCACTTCACCACAGTCGATAGCCCCTTGTTTTCTGCCAGGTGACTCTTTTTTTTTTTTTAATTTTTGGCTGTACTGGGTCTTCACTGCTGTGTATGGGCTTTCTCTAGTTGCGACCAGCAGGGGCTCCTCTCTGGTTGTGGTGTGTGGGTTTCTCTTTGCATGGTTTCTCTTGTCTCAAAGCATAGTGTCTAGACCATGCAGGCTTCAGCAGCTGTGGTGTGTGGGCTCAGCAGTTACGGCCAAGGAGCTTAGTTGCTCCATGGTGTGTGGGATCTTCTCGGACCAGGGACAGAACCCATGTCCCCTGCCCTGGCAGGTGAGTTCTTAACCATTGGACCACCAGGGAATAAAACCCCTCTTTGGAGAGCTCCACGGAAACAGAGATACATTCAGGGGATGCGAGCAAAGAAACACCTTAGGTTTCTACATTTCCTCCTTCAAGAAACTGCTGCTTCTCTCAAACTCTTGTCTCGCTGGTCTAGGAAGAGAAGGCAGCTGGTGTCTGTTTAACAGCTGGCTCATTGCCTCTGTTCATTTCAGCTCAGGTGCATTTGCATGTGAAAATTACCTTTCCTCAACTTCCAAATCAAAGCTTGCAAGAAGAGAGGCCCTTCTCTTTGAAGCTGCAGAAGACATTGCTATAAAAAATAATCATTACTGGTTTTCTGATGCTCACTCCATGGCCTGCCGCACCTCACACATCAGAGTGTGCCAACAAGAAATCACACACGCGTCTTATTTTGAGCCCAGGCCTGAAGTGAGAGGCAGATATTGTTCATCTCTGATTTAGTCCAACAAAACCTATTCCTGCAACTTAATTTCTCATGTTTTCTTCTTTCATGTCACTTTCTGATATCAGCAGTAATGTGATTTCCTAATTTACAAAACCAGTTTTCAGGTCCTGGGATTCCTCCCTTTCTTTGTAGATTGAAATAGGAAGACAGGGAGAGAGGATGCAGGAATAGTAACTTTGCCAAAGTTAATGACAACAGTGGTCTGTTGATTTATGTAGGGGCAGAAGGCTCCTCCTTCAGGATGCAGAACATTCTTTCAAGCCCTTTCTGGAACTCTAAGGTTCCTCAGAGGTCTCTCCCCTCTGTTTCCCCCACAGCAGGGCCCTGGGACTCATCCTTTGCCTGAAAGCTAGATGATCAGAAAACTACCAGCAACTTCCTTCCCAAGGTCTGCTTCTCAGACCCTAGCTTTCCTGACCCCTGAATCACGCAGAATGGTGGGGCTTCTCCCTGTGTACTGCCTGTGGCTCTGATGGCGATGATGAACTGTGTCAACCAGGCCCTCACTTCAGAGGTTATAAAATTGGCTTTCAACTCGATCCACATACATTCTCAGACTTAATTCTAATAAATAAACACACCACACTGGGTACATACAGCTGTCCAAATTTTGAACGTGGGACACCAAGGATCAAAGAGCAATTTTCTCAAGGTTCATAGCCAATAAGGTGTGAAGACTCACTTGGCAAACTCTTCCAGGAAGATGGGACCTGGGGAGCAAGGCATGTCCAGACACTCATACCACTCACCGCTGCTTCCAAGGCGAGTCCAGTGGGCACCAGAGGACCCACCCTGCCTCCCTTTCTGGCCAAGTATCTGAAAATTATGCCACCAAAATAAAGGGAGAGAGAGAAAGAGAATGAGCATCTCTTAGACATGAAGGTAAAAGCTAAACAAAGGGTAATCTGTTTATCACATCACTTGTGGATTCATTGTGTGTGTGTGTGTGTGTGTTTTATCTTTTAGAGCAATTCTTAGTTCCTTCAATACAATAAACATTTATTTCTTGTCTACAATGTGTTACGTACTCTTTTAGTCTCATTTGTCCTTGTCTTTAAGAAACTCTGATTTCTTTTTAATTGAATAGTTGATTTACAATATTATGCCAATTTCTGCTGTACAGCAAAGTGATTCCAAGAGAAAGATAGATAGCCATGCACACACGCACATACCCATTCTTTTAATAATATTTTCCATTATGGCTAATCTTGAACTCCTTCTCTGACTCACAAAGGGAAGGCTGGCAGCCATGGCCCAGGCTGTCTTAGTCCCAAGCCAGGCTTTCAGCATCCCTCAGCCACCAAGAGGACTTCAGAAAGAATCAGGTTCTGCAAGGGAGTTGACTCTCTTTGAGGCAAAAGAGCGGAAACTGCACACCTGTCAGACCAAAGCCCTGTGAGCTGCAAGAGATTCAGAAAATTTGGAACCACACGGAATGCGAGTGATGAAATAGGTTCCCCTGAGAGTGCTTCCACAGGTGGGTGGACCTGGGATAAATGATTTCATCATCTGCTGGGGAAATACACTCCAGAGGAGGAAATCCATCATCAGCCAGCTTCAGGGCCTTCAGAACCCACTCCATCACCAAGCACCAACCACACGAGATGTTCCATATCCAAGGGATGCACAGTTCAGTACATTTGAGATGCACTCCAGCTCCAACCCCCTCCTGGAGATTCACAGTGCACAACAACCACTCTGGGAAGTTACAAAACAAGTCAGTCCACTGTCACGGCAAATGTCTTTTGAGTGTCTCCTCACCTGTTTTGCAGAGGAATGAGAGAAAATTTATTGAGATACATTTTCATGACCATGAAAGGGACAAATAAAAGAGGGTTGTGCCCGCCACCCTCCCCCATCCTAGACCTTTATGTTGGTAATTTGGGACTTTCCTTTGACCTAAGGTCAAGTTCAAATATATTTACAGTAAAAAAAAATTAATTGATCCAAGAAATGGAAGGGTCTCTGGGGTTAGGAGGAGTTAACCTTGGGGAAATGAGATTTTCCAAAGAGAAACAGTCAGTGGTTTGGAGTTTGTGTCCTGTGGAGGGTACAGTGGATGGTCAGGGATGTGCCCTATGTCTCTGCAGCCAAACCTCAGGCAAGAAAGAAACAACCACAATAGGAAGCTGCCCTTGCCTCCCCCACCTGCTCCACCACAGGGGCCCCGCTGGCTTGGAGCGGAGCACAGCAGCAGGGTTTAGTGTGCAGCAACCTTTGAGAGCCTTTGTCAAGTGTTCCTACATGTGTGAGTCCCCTGAAAACTTTGGCAGTGTGGCGAAGATACCCCTAATATAAATGTGCTTAAATGCCTTCCCTCACAGGTGCATCACATTTGATTAGATTTGGGGAATGAGAGTAAGAAGACTTTCTTACACTTTGAGTCTCACAGTGATGGCAAATTTGAAGTTCACTCCACGGGTAGCATCTACCAACACTTTCTGGAACTTGTCTCAGGCAGAATACTCTTTCGGAAATTCCCATGTGGGTAGATTTTGTACTTTGCCTAAGTTCTTCGCCCTCTTTCCTTCCCATCATAAACAGGTGGATGAAAGGTGTAGTTTTAGTGACCAGATGAATATGACCTCAACTAGAGCTGGCTGTTGGCATTCCAGCAAATATCTGGAGGAAATGTGAAAACCTCTCTTGGCTTCCCTCCTTTCCCCTCACACAGATGGAATTGTCTCTCATTAATTTCCTCACCTGTTGGACCTGAAGTAAAAAGTTAAAATCCACTCATCCCAGTTTTATGATGGTAAATTACCCCCAGAATTATGTTTTAGAATAATCTTGATTGTTAAATGTGGATGGATATATCAATAAAGGGCTTCCCTAGTGGTTCAGTTGATAAAGAATCTGCCTGCAATGCAGGAGACCTGAGTTTGATCCCTGGGTCAGGAAGATCCCCTGGAGAAGGAAATGGTAACCCACTCCAGTCTTCTTGCCTGGGAAATCCCATGGACAGAAGAGCCTGGTGGGTTACAGTCCTTGGGATCACAAAGGATAGGACATGACTCTGTGACTAACTTTCACTTTCTTTCATGGCATCAAACAGAATGAGCCACAGACCCATCACGTCTCATGATCTGTGGTATCCACATTCTCTAAATGGGCCATGGATGCTGAATTAGCACATCTGGAAACACTGCCCAAGGGAAAATGGAAAGGTTAGTTTCCTGTGAACCTTTAGTCACAGGATTTCCATCAACCAATCAATATACCACCTTGTTTTATGTGTGTTTCTGTTGAAAGACACCGTATGTAATATATGCAGTTGACTCTTTAGCTTTGAATTCATGACGAGTGGCTCCATAGCTGCCTGATCGAAGCTCAATCCAACACATATTTTCTCCAAAAGGTGCATCATAGCCTTTTTGCACTTAGGAACACCAGTCCTTGAGTGCTGAATAAAAAGCACAAAAATGAGACTAAAGAGATCTCAAAAGGAGCTTATTTTCAGTGTGAGAAGCGAAACAGGAAGACAGAGCTTTGTTTGACCTTGGCTGGAAACGTGTACGTCCTGGACAATGTGGCAAGTACTGATTTGGGTTAGAACTAAATTTTAGCGAGTAGGTGAATTCACAAATATGGAATTCACAAATAATGAGAATGAATAGTATTACTTTTATAATCATTAAAAATATTATCAAGCTTAAAAACTCCCAACAGAAAACAACAAGGATAACAGCGGTAATTTATCTAGCATGTGCTGGACAATCAGTGTGCTCTGATAACATTACCAAAGCTTCTCTCTCTGAATGATGCACTTTTCCTCCATTTCCCTGACTGCAGATATAGAGCATAATTGGGCTTTCCCTTCGGATTCTAGTCCTCTCTATTGAACCTGTAAATGTTACTGGGCGGGGGGGGGAGGGGGGGGGGATGTGTTCCATCTCCTTTCACTGTAAATTTCTGAATATAAGGGGGCCCTCATATTCCCAATGTGATTTTAATTTAGCATTCTTAACTGATGCAAATAAACTTGCAATATATAGTTCAGATTACAAAGTCAAATAACTTAGCTGTACGTAGATAATTTAAATCTCACACACCACATAATAAGGTATTATCTTTCAATTGATAGCTTTTTTGGCTCTCTAACTATCACATAACTTTATTCAAACTGGCCACACGCTTCAAAATCCATTTCTTCAACATCCCTAGAAATTGCTTGTGAGTCATCACATACCATTTTCCAGAAACATCAACTTCCCTCCTGAGTTAAGATAATGAAATTTTCTAAGTCTGTAAATGATGATTACTCCCATCTTTACCCCAAGCTTTAAGTATACAGTGGCTCAACACCAGGAAGTGTTTTGCCTCAGTTCTCCTGTAATGATCTGACAAAATATTTCTTTTTAAAGGATCTTTCAAAAGCTAATTTATAATTAACAGAACTTGGAAGAGTTGACGCTTTTTCCCTAAGGATAACTACTACGCCTGCACTAATAGTCTTTCCCTCTCCCTCTCTTTCTTTCATGAATTTTTTCTGGTGACTTCTACAGGCACCCCAAACTAGAACTGATTGAGCTCAGTTAAAGCTACTGTGTCTTTCTGACATCATACTTACTGCTCAGAGCACAGTAATCAAGAAGCTGCCCTGTAACAGAAGGATTTGAGTAGAGGGCAATTCCCTCCTTCCAAAAAGATGATCTGGGGAAGAGGGAAGGAGTTTCTCCTTACATGTGAGTATATATTGTAATATAATTAAATAAAAAAAAAAAGTTTGGCAAAGCCTCTCTATGGACCATAGTCCCATTCTAGAAAAATTCTACCTTTTATTTCCTAAAGCATGATGAGCCATGACTTTTTCTGTATTTGGTGCTGAGGAAAAGTGAGCAGGTAATAAGTCTCTAGCCTTTCAGCATAAGTGAGGGGCTTGTGGCCCATCCTGCCACCAGGAGAGACACATGCTTATCTTATGAGCCAGGCTAAACATGCTCAAAGCATTAAGAAACCTTTGGGGTCTAAGACCCATTTAGAACAAAGTCTGGTGCACCCAGGGGAGGTAAATAATTTGTGTGACAGAAATTGAGGAAAAACTACTTAAGGAAGAAAGGTTGATTCTCCAATCAACTGCCTTCTGAAGGCAATTCCTAAAAGTGATGAGCTCGTCTACACACGGAAGTTCTTTCTCTGGCTTTCTACTCTCGAGAAGAGACCCAGCTCACTCCCCATCCTGACCCCATCCTGCTCCCAACACAAGCGTCTCCTCATACACACTGGTCAAGGAAACCTTTCTGCCCCGAGGGTCCGCCCTGGGCTGCAGTCCACACTCATTACCTCCAGCTGCTCATGGAAGCAGGCCTCGTTTGCTTCTGCCTCTTTCCAGTGACCTGCTCAGTGCCTGTAGCACCCCTGAGGCCAAACCAAGAGTTCCCAAACTTTCGGAGTAGAAGCCCACACAATGGGTGATTTCCCTGCACCAAACACTCCGAAGTGTGGAAGCGCAAGGCTCATGGACTGGCTGGATGCCACTCTGCCCTCAATCCAATCATCCCAGGTCCGGGGTAAGCACAACCCTGAGAATCAATCACCACGTACGTGCTAAGTCACTTTAGTTGTGCACGACTCTTTGTGACATTATGGACCACAGCCCACCAGACTCCTCTGTCCATGGGATTCTCCAGGCAAGAATACTGGAGTGGGTTTCCATGCCCTCCTCCAGGGAATCTTCCCAACCCAGGAAGATTCCACCTGGAATCTTCCCACCTCTCTTATGTCTCCTGCATTGGCAGGTGGGTTCTTTACCACTAGCGCCACCTGGGAAGCCCAATCACTGCATTTATGAAGCCTAACATCCTTGAATGTTCAACCAATGGCATTCGCATTTACCACAGGTTTGCCCACTCTGTTGTTGGTAACGCACTACTTGTGACACAGGCTTAGTAAATGGAGACAGACCAGTGTGCCAAGATGACTCTACTTCTCTTTAGGAGCTTTTCTGGCCACTGTATCACTTCACACACTTTACCCGAGATGTTTTTTAAAATGAACCTCTTCTTCAAGGGAAAAAAAAATGCTGCAAATGAAGTCACCAGAAAAGCAACTAGGAATATATTTTTTTCAATTCCTAATGCAAGGCTTTAATTTCCTTCATCTGCAAAGAACTCTAAATCAATTAGGGAAAAGGTAAAAACTCAGTGTAAATTGGGCAAAATATATAAATAAAGAGCTCACAAGCAAGGCACTACAATGGATATTGATAACTCATTAACAATAAAAGGAATGTAATTAAAACTAAAACCACATCTGCTTTCATTATAAGTTTGGCAAAAATAAAAATATTTAAGACATACATTGGAAAGGATGTTGAGAAACAAGTGTTCTCATGTACTGCTACTGGGGGTTTACGCTGGCTCAACCCCTGTGCTGGGAATGAAACAACTTGTAGCAAGAAAAATGCATATGCCCTGTAATTCAGTCGTTCCAGTGACTGTTCTTACTGTACAAAGACATTCACTGCTGCACTGTTTGCGATTATAAAAGATTAGAAACCAACAGGGGGCACATTAAACAAGTCACAGTATAAACACACAATGGAAAACTGACCAGCCATGAAAAAGAATGAGATGATGCCTTCTGTACCCAAGGATAAGGCAAAGCTGATAAGATGAACTGATAAATGAGAAGAACAAGAGAGAACAGTGTGGATCACACACTATCATGTGCCAATGCAAAAAAAAAAAAAAAAAAAAAAAAGGTACGGTTTTGTAATTGTGTAATTCCCTCTCTCTAAAACAACAGAAAGAAAGAGAGAAAAGAAGAACCGCTAGTAAGAGTGATTGCTTCTGGGAAGAAGAATTGGATTGCTAGGGTTTATGGGAAGGCAACTTCTTTTTCACTGTGTACTTTCTCAAACCTTTTGAACTGTGGACATACAGTACTGATTATAAACAATGAAATTAAAATAATCTAAAAAATATATCCAAAAAGGCAGAGACTAGGATATTTATAAAACACATATCTGGATTCACATCCAAAATATGCCAAGACTTCTCAAAGCTCAACAATAGAAAAATAAAACAAAAATTATTTTTATATTACCAAAAAAATACTTTATGTACACCAACACTCCAAAGAAGAAATATGACCAAAAGCATTGAAAGAGATCCACAGCATCATAAGTGCAGTGCAAATTAAACCCACACTAAGATAACTTTACACATTTATTAGAATGATTTGTTTAACATGACGTAACTAGAGCTGGTGAGTATATGGAATAGCTGAAACTCTTCTGCACAATACCTAGTGCTGACAGGGATGCGAAATGATACACCTATTTTGGACAGCACATTTTCCTTTAAAAGTAAACTGATGCCTACCATATGACCTAGCAATCTCACTTTCAGAGTTTTACAATAGAGAAATGAAAACACATCCATACAAAAACCTGTATGCTCATGTTTGCAGAAGCTTAGCTGGAAATTGCCAAAAATCAAAAATGACCCAAATGTCCCTCAGCTGGTGAATGGATAAACTGTGGTATATTCAGACAATAAAATACTACTCAGAAACAAACAAAAAACACCAAAACAAAACAAACAAGCAAGCAAAACATAAAGAAAAAAACTAAGGTACTGAAAGAACATGGATAAATTTCAGGAGCGTTATACTAAAACTGCATTATATTGAAAGCGGTAAAGAACCTACCTGCCAACGCAGGAGATGCGGGAGACCTGGGTTCGATCCCTGGGTTGGGAAGATCCCCTGAAGGAGGGCATGGATTCTCCAGTATTCTTGACTGGAGAATCCCATGGACAAAGGAGCTTCACAGGCTATAGTCCATGGGGTTGCAAAGAGTCATACACGACTGAAGCAACTTAGCACACAGCATGCGTACTAAGTAAGCGCAGCCAGTTACAAAAGACTATATACTATGATGCCAGTTATACAACATTCTGGAAAAGGCCAAACAGGTCAGCGGTAATCGGGAAAGGAAAAGAGGGATTGGCTACAAAGGGGTCCTTTGGTGGATAATGTGATTATTACACAACTGTGTACATTTGTCAGAGTGCATAGAACCGTGGTTGGCTATCTAAACTGTTTCCTGAAGAGAGTGAAAAGGGTCATGAAAAATTCAGGCAGTTCTTCCTGACTCCCTGGGAACATGCCTAACCATCTTTCTTCAAAGATGCTAGAGTCTCTACAAAGGCAGACAGAGCCCTGTTTCAATCATGTTGCCCCCAGGGAAACGCATTTACTGGCTTTATCTACCCCAAGTGCTGAGTGACAATATTATCTTTCCCCACTAAACAGGGAGATTTCAAGTTTGAATGTAATCTTAATTAGATGCTCCTCTTTACAACTTGATTATGAAGACAGTTGCACTGAGGTTAGAAGCAGATACGAGAGTTTGATCAAAGCCAGTCACTGGGAAAGTTACATGAGGATAGATGTAGAATCCAAAGAGGTTATGACAGGTACACCTCTTTATAACCTTGTCCATTGCACTGACAATTATCCCTTTAATGGACATTTCTAATTTGACTGTCCAGTATATTTATTATATATTATAAAAAACAATCATTTAAAACAATTTATTTGAATGACGTTCACTTTTAAAATATGAGCTTGAACACACACACACACACCTATTCAAATGCCCTGCTGAAGTGCTTTGTCTTCAATAATCTAGAATGTACCTGCACCTCCTGGTTACTGGTTTCATTACTCTGACAGCTGAAATAACATGCTCATGGCTCGTATGAGTCTTGAATGTCTGGGGTTAGGAAAAGAATGGACAGGTTATTCGTGATATTTTCTAAATTAAACTTGAGCTCTGTGCTTGTCAACAGCGCTACAAAGTTTAATCACACGAATGGTACTTGAGCGGAGCGCGGAGCAGGGGCAGGAAGCAGGCACACGCGGAAGTTTCCACTTGACTGGACACCATTGTCATGAGAAGCCAGGTGTCCCCCCCTTGCAGTGTAAAGGAATCAAATAATTTAGTCTTTCAAGACAGATTCAACGAATCCATTCTACCTTGAAAGAGATAAATTGGTACATAAAGTACGAAAAGTAATCCCTTTGATAAGCATGTTTTTATATCTGCCTCATGACTGTGAAACTAGAGAGCAAATTCAACACTGATTATTAATATGTTAAAGTTTAAAGCTGAAAAAAAAAAAGAAAAAGAAAAGGAGGGAAAGAAGGGGAAAGAGAAGCGGCAGCAGCGGTGGTGGTGGTAAAAGCCGTGATGCTGTGACCATTTCGTAACTGCTTCCTCAGAACCCAGCAATCTCCCTGGGAACTGCACAGGGAGGGGCTGCAGCTGCAGGAGCAGAAACAGCGGCCTGTCAAGAGGCCTTACCGTCCCTTCCCTCCCAAGCCTGGACCAACAGAACTCAGCCACCCAGAAGAGCCGGCCACAGGAACTTCCTTACTCCACTTAGACAAATTCCAATGAAACGAGTTCCTCTGCGCTAGTGGGATTGGTGGGTTGAACCTAGTGTGACTTCCCCAAACGCCACTAGCATGGGCAGAAAGGGAATTTTTCAGGAGATCAAGTGACAGGGACAAAGAGAAGAAGAGAAAGCACCAGTGGGGAGGACAGAGGGACAACAGCCCTCTTGGAAGCTGGGTGTTGAGTGGAGCTGGGCAAACCAGCCCAGCAGAGTCTTGAGACCTTCAAGAGAAGTTCAGACACCCACGTTGGGAAGCGGGGCATCAGAAGCACTGTGGCTCGCCTCTCTGACTCTGAAATTGAGGGGCTGTGGATCCCAGGGCCCCATCCAATCCTATCCAGCAACTGCTGCCCTCCAACTCTTGCAAGGCCTGAGAAGTCACTCCAGAAGAACAGAAACAAAGAAACCCAGGCTCAGGGAAATGGTCATAGCAGCATAAGACAGAGGACTGGAAATAGAATCAAGGGAAGGTGTGCGCCTGAAGGGTGGGGAGACCTCCTTCTAGGGGCCCCACCTACTCTAACCATCGCGCATGGTCAGATACAGAATTCCCGCCTCTGGAAACTTTTCTCAGTATCTAGCACTTGGCTTTTTCTGATATGGCTGGTATTTATGGCAAGTGTCATTACGTGTCAGGAGCAGGGGCTTTGAGGATACACCTGTGCAGAGTTCACAAAACAGATAGGATTGTGTTAAAGTTATGAAGTATAACTGTGACGTGGGTACCCCTGATTCCACCACCCAACCTCAGAAAGTGCCGTGAACAATCTACATGGAACCTGCATGTATCCTCCCATCCCGTGACTCTCCCTCTGCTCAAAGGAACCCCCACCCTTAGGTCTGTGCTTCTCCTTCTCTTGCTTTTTTAAATAACAATGTTGCTAATTGTGTATGTAGTCCTAACTGATATACTTTTTTTTGCCTTTTTTGGTAGTTAGCTTGATAAAAGTGATATCATCTGATCTGACTCGCAAAGCCTGAGAAAGTAATTTTCACTTGTCATTACATTTGTTTGCCTGTTGGCTGTGCCCCTCGGCATGCAGGACCTTAAGTCTTATCACCAGGGACTGAAGCTGAGCCCCGGACAGTGGAAGCAGAGAGTCTTAAACACTGGGCTGCCAGGGGCAGTTCTTCATCATTACCTGTTGGTGGGGAGCGTTAGCTAGTTCATTTTCTTAATTATGAAATATTCCTCTTAGTGAATATACTCTCCCTTTACTTATACACTTTCTTGTGGATGTAGATTTAATTTGTTCTTTTTGGCTATACCTACTAGGATAACTGCTAAAAGTGTTCTGATACATGCCTTTTGAGTGTCCATGGAAAGGAGTATCTCCAAAGTATACAGATAATTGTTGGGTCATAGTACTAACTTATAGGCAAGTTTATAAGATATTGTTTTTCAAAGTATTTATGTGTTTACTCTTATATCAACTGAGTGCGTGTTCCTGTTCTTTATATTTTGAACACTTGATCTTAACAGATTTTTTTTTTTTTACTTTTCAGAAGTCATTGGCAAAAAAGTATTCCGTGGTGGCCTTTTTATTTTCTCAACTACCCACAAGATTGAACTTATCCTCATTGGTTTATTGACTTTTTATTTCCATCTCTGTGAAATGTCTATTCATATCCTTTGTTATTTTTTTATCGGATTGATTGGGTTTGGGGTTTATTGTCATCCTTTATATATGCTGAATATTAATCCTTTATTAAGAGTGTGTGTTACTGGGATGACCCAGAGGGATGGTATGGGGAGGGAGATGGGGGGGCGGAATTCACGATGGGGAACACGTGTATACCCGTGGCAGATTCATGTTGATGTATGGCAAAACCAATACATTATTGTAAAATAATTAGCCTACAATTAAAATAAGTAAATCTAAATTTAAAAAACAGAGTGTGTGTTACTATGAGCTTCTATGAGTTTTACAGTCATCTATTTTTTTTACAATGATTTCTAGAGAATACCTAAATTACCAAAGAAATTATTCATATTCAAGGTTAAGAAGTCTCAATATAATTAAAAGAAAAAAAGCCAATTCTCCCCAAAGCAGTCCATAGATTCAGTTCACTTCCAGTCCAAATCCAGCTTTTTTTTTTTCAGGCAATGGTTATTTTGTGCAAAATGGAGCATGTGTTGGAATTGGCAGCCTTTTCCATACTAATAGTCCAGAGGGAATGGGCTAGGAAGTCACAGAGACACAGGTTTAAGTCCTGGTTGTGTGCTCCCCAGCTCAACACGAGTAAATGACTTCTCTGAGCAATAGGTCTAACATCTAAGTGGTATTCGAGTGGGATTAAGAATATCTAATGTAGCTTTGTTAAACCAGATAAACACGAAGTCAATATATAGCACACAGCAAGCACTCAGTAAATGCGGGCTGCCTTCCTCTCCTTTCCTTCACTGTCTTCCCCAGATGTATAGAGCTCTAAGGACTTCCTGAGCTGGAAGGCCCAGCCCCCATTAGAAAAGAGAGGCTCTCCCCACCTAGGACTGATGACGAAGTGATGTTTTGGGGCCTGCCAAAGAGTGCAAATGCCTTTCATCTTTGTCCTAGAACATAATTTAAATCTATTTTTTATCACAAGAACTGGAAAATGCAAGCTACAGAGACAGAGAGCAGCCCAAGGCCTTGACTGTCTCTTTATTCCCTTTGAACTTGATAAAAGCAATACCTGCCCTTCCTTGAGCCCAGAGATGAAGCTAACAAGAGGCTGATGACATTGAAGCTTCAGGGTATCTCATTTGCAGAGGTCCCTCTGAGGCCCTGGAAGTGGTTCTGAGAAGGGTGTGTAACCATATGTTTTGGTGAAATTTTCAAAAGTGAGGTATTTTCACTGCCTATCAGTTAAGGCTGGGTCTTTCTATTGACATTCCACTTGCATGCTTCCCATCACGTCCGGTGGGGGAGGAGTGGCCATGAGTACTTTGGGGGCCAGGCTAAGGGGAGGTTAAGTTGGTGATACATTTAGTAGGGTTTTCATGGAATATGTGCATGTGATTTGCAGTCACGTCCTTGTAGAGATGAGTTAGTAAGGACTGTCCTAGTGGTGTCCTGGCTCCCGGGGTCACTCTTCCACCCACCATGTGGACTCATCCAGTGTCACGCCATCCAGATGCAAGACCAGAGGTCCGGATGCAGCCCTGTGCTACACAATGTGTCCAACACCAAAACTACAGGAATGGGAGAAGGAAGGTCACAGAGCCAGAAGAAGCTAGTCTGAAATCGCCTTCCAAATCTCGTAGCTCATGCATTCACATGAAAGCAACGTGAGCTATTTTAAAATCTGACAACAATCAAACATTTCCATGACATCATCAGTGATTTTTATCTGTGTTTCGAAGAGTAGTTGTTTGGGAAGCTAAAGAAGCTTTCCAAACTATCAATAATAACTGCCCCCCCTCAAACTTTTTTTAATTACCCATGCCGCAGGAAGGACTAAATTATCTTACCTTGTTATCTGTAAAAAATATCACCAAGTTGTCATTAAAGAGGATACAGCCAGAAGATCTGGGGGAAAAAAATTACTGAGTATGTCAGACAGATAATTATAAATTATGAGGTTTTTGTGACATTTGCAATATTTGCCAGCTTTAAAAGTTTGTAGCTTATAATGTATTTTCTATTTTACACATTCTCTTTCATAGCCAATTTGATTAATCTGTAACTATGTACTCTTATTCTCAGAGAGGATCCCACAGTTGCCTAAGATTCAGACCCACAAAACTGAGGGCTATCGTTTGTCTTACCTGAAGGTGAGACTTCAGTTGAATGAGTGGCCTTGGGCCCCAGTTGTGGATGTTACTCACAGGACTGTGGAGGAGACCTCAGGGGGGCAGCCACCATGCAATCAGTGCTAGGAGCCAGCGCCAGATGGGGTGGCCGGGGGATAACTGCTCACAACTCATTCGGGGCAAGTAATGGACACTCCACACACACCGCCCCCCCCCCCCCATCAAGCCAGCAGTGTTTACTAACAGGGCCTTGGGCAGGATATCTTCTGCAGTCTCCTCCTCCACAGCTCTGTGGCCCACCGGGATCCAGAGACTTCTGGTTACAGTCCTTAAGGACGGTCAAGGAGAGTCTGAGAGCCGCACCTGCTTCCAGCCTGAAAGGAGTCAAACTAAACAGGCAGAGCATCTCCCTTCTGCCCTCCACCCCCACCCGGGGAATTCGGAAGAGGAAATGAGATAGTAAGCAGGAAACCTGTCAGGCAGTTGGAAGCATTTGTGGAATCCAAACAAAAGATGTAATCAAAGTTTAGGCCCCGCAGCAGGCGAGGTTTGTTTGAAGAGTAGAGTTGTTATCTTTCAGTCTGAACAAGACCCAATTCTGCCCCCTGACCCTGGGCCACTGCAGGGATGTTTGTGACCAACCAGGCTCTGCAAGTATTTGAAACTGCAAAGGGGTCACTGAAGCTGCCTAGGCTGGGGTGTAACATCATCCTTACAGGTGAGCCTTCCCTGCCCTGCCCTCAGGCTCTCAGACCATTGCTTTGGTTTTCTGAGCACTCTAGAAGTCCTAAGGTTCCCTGGAATTTGAACTTGAGGTTCCAGGGACAGACCAGGCCAAGTGCTCCTGTCTGGCATGCCTCCAAACAGTGTCCATCAGTCCTGCTCCAATTCATGCCTCGGTGAAAGCACATGAGATTTGGTAGATGCTTTACAGGGAGAGGCCAAGGGGGGCAGGCGGCGGGCAGGGGGAGACGGCCAGACTTGATGTGAGGGATAAACAGCTTGGCTAGAAGAGCCTGTCCATTCACTCCAGCTTTCCAGGAAAACAACTATCAAAGGCTCACTGAGATAAAACATCCATTTCTGTGTATTCAACGGTACCTCATCTCCCTGCTCCCCACCTCTGGCTACCAATCATCCTTACAGAAGTGATTCCAGTGACATGGACAGTGAAAATTAAAACTGCCCAGGGCGTCTCTAATTCACCGGGGCTCTTTTCACCTGAACCTTGCAGGTCCTGTGTCTGCAAGCTGCTTCGGTCTGTCTACAGTTCAGGCATTTAGTCTCATCACAAAGAATGCTGAACATGGTACCAAAAAATTCAGTGTCAAAAACAGAAGTCTGTCTCATAGGCAGGTCCTTCTCTGGCACAGTAAGGAAGTAAGTCAGTGTTAATTGCTCCGTCGTGTCCAACTCTTTGCAACCCCATGAACTGCAGCCCGCCAGGCTCCTCTGTCCATGGGACTCTCCAGGCAAGAATACTGGAGTGGGTTGCCATTTCCTTCNGCTCTTTTCACCTGAACCTTGCAGGTCCTGTGTCTGCAAGCTGCTTCGGTCTGTCTACAGTTCAGGCATTTAGTCTCATCACAAAGAATGCTGAACATGGTACCAAAAAATTCAGTGTCAAAAACAGAAGTCTGTCTCATAGGCAGGTCCTTCTCTGGCACAGTAAGGAAGTAAGTCAGTGTTAATTGCTCCGTCGTGTCCAACTCTTTGCAACCCCATGAACTGCAGCCCGCCAGGCTCCTCTGTCCATGGGACTCTCCAGGCAAGAATACTGGAGTGGGTTGCCATTTCCTTCTCCAGGGGATCTTCCTGACCCAGGGATCAAGCCCAGATCTCCCACCTTGCAGGCAGATTCTTCACTGTCTGAGCTAGCAGGGAAGCCCCTCTGGTACCATAAACAGAAATTAATAACAAATTTCAGTTCCTGTTTTCTCTCATCTTCCCTGATTTCTTGGAAAAGTTAGTGAGGAAAACAGAAACAAAGAATAAGAAGAAGTTGTTTGGGGGCTTCTGCTGAAGACATTAATACATGTACATTAAAAAAAATTTTTCTGTACACCGAATATCAAGGCTGGGCCAGGGTGTATGCTAAGGACCTTGCAGACAGTATCCTCTCCCATCCTTGCAATAACCCTCGAAATAACAAGTGAGCTAGTAAGAGGCAGGATGGACCTGGTTTTCTCAGATTCCAATTCTGTGCTATGTTTGGTGTATAAATTCAAGAACCGTAGGAACCTCTCCTATGAGAGTTTCCCAGGAGTTCCAGGCTTGGGAAACAGATCTTGGAAAGGAAAGATGCGGGTAGAGACAGAGGTCAGGGATGAGGAGGAGGGGGTGTGGGGGTGTTTAGTAGTGTCCCCTAGCTCTTGGCAGGGATGACAAAAAAGAGAAGTAGAGTTATAGGTTTGTATAGTCCTAGCCTAAGAAGCGAGAAGAAAGCACGAAGTACACTGTTATTAATCAGAAGATATAAAACTGTATACCTGTATACCTGAAGCTGAGATGTTTAGCTCAGACTTGCCCAGAATCTAACCAAGATGAAGCTGTCTCTTGAGAAAAATTTTTTTCATTGTTTAAAACTATCACACATGCGCGCGCACACACACACACTAAGTAGGATAAGATAATAGGCGAACAATTATTCTCCATCCAAAACCAAACAAATATTATTTCCTCCTCTGAAAACAGCTCTTCTCTGTGCTGTGCGTAGTCACTCAGGCACGTCCGACTCTCTGTGATCACATGGGGTGTAGCCCATCAGGTTCCTCTGTCCATGGGGATTTTCCAGGCAAGAATACTGGAGTGGGTTGCCATTCCCTCCTCTCGGGGATCTTCCCAACCCAGGGACTGAACGCAGGTCTCCAACACTGCAGGTGGATTCTTTTCCGCCTGAGCCACCAGGGGAGCTTATTGTTTCTTTCTCTGAAAAGAGCTGCTGCTGCTGCTAAGTCGCTTCAGTCGTGTCCAACTCTGTGCGACCCCATAGACAGCAGCCCACCAGGCTCCCCTGTCCATGGGATCCTCCAGGCAAGAATAATGGAGTGGGTTGCCATTTCCTTCTCCAATGCATGAAAGTGAAAAGTGAAAGTGAAGTCGCTCAGTCGTGCCCGACTCTTAGCGACCCCATAGACTGCAGCCTACCAGGCTCCTCCATCCATGGGATTTTCCAGGCAAGAGTACTGGAGTGGGGTGCCATTGCCTTCTCCACTGAAAAGAGCAGGTTTGCTAAATTGTTCCAAGTAATTGGAAAAGGGGGCCTTTCAAGAACTGTTTTTGATGGTGCCATCTGGTGGACCCATCCTAAAAGTGCTATCTGTTCTTGCAATTAAATTGACTTGGGAGGGACAGATCCTCGTACATAATGAGACATTTGGTCCCTCAGTTTTTCCCTGTGGCTTTCCATTATTTTCCCTCTGGGCATTCTTAGCCTCCTTTCCATTCCACTACAATCAATGGATCCTTGAAGTTCCTCCTTTCATTTCATAGCTTTTCTGCTGCATTAAAGCCATTTTACAGCAAGATTTATAGAAATGTCAAGAGTAAAGAAAACTGTTGTAAAATTCCCAGGGACAACAGTATAAACTGGCAATGAAATTGGCCATTATGCACAGCTGGTATTTATGTGGGCCACCTGTTCCATTTTAGCCACTCCCGATCGATGCTTTCACCCCATTCACTGTATTCTGAAAGCCCTTTCACCTGCCTCCTTCTCCTCCAAAGGACTTCAGAACTGATGATAATTTCTAGAACGTGCTAAGGCCTCACATCAAGCCAACCTTGCTTGTCCATGTGGCCATTAGCATGCCTAGAAGCCCACCATGGCTGATTCTTCCTTCCGAGTCTTTGAGCTCTGCCAAAACCCAGATAACAGACAGAGCAGTTTCACCAAAACTCACAACAGCTACAAGATACACTTAATCCCAACACACATATTCATATCAGAAAATCAAATGAAATGTTTGAGAAGCTATGTACTTCGTGACTATGGGAAGGTACTAAGAGCCATAATTTGTAGGAGCAGCTCCCATTTAATGAGCACCTACTCAGTACAATTTGACATTTTTACATACTGCTGATCCTTGAAGGAAATGGCAACCCACTCCAGTATTCTTGCCTGGAGAATCCAATGGACAGAGGAGCCTGGCAGGCTAGTCCATGGGGTCACAAGAGTCGGATATGACTTAGTGACTAGATCATCACCAATCCTTGCAACAATTCTGCAAGGTTGGTTGAATCCGTTATTCATTGCCTCTATGACTTCCAGTAAATAATTTTACCAACTTCAGTTTAAAAATTGTCAGTCTATCAACAGTATACTCATGTAGTGAGATTTTAGTAGTAATAGCTAAGAGCCACCATATCCCTATTCTATGCTAAGGATCCTTATGAGAACTCTCCATATTACTTCATTTTATTTAGTCACAATGCACTTATAAGGGCTTCCCAGGTAGGACTAGTAATAAAGAATCTACCTGCCAATTCAGGAGACGCAAGAGATATGGGTTTAATCTGTGGGTCAGGAAGATTCCCTCAAGTAGGAAATGGCAACCAACTCCAGTGTTGTTGCCTGGAAAAATTCCATGAACAGAGGAGCTGGAGGGCTATAGTCCGTGGGGCCACAGAGAGTCAGACATGCTTGAGCAACTAACCACAAGCACACATTTATGATGTACTATGAATATGCTCATTTCATAAAAGAATGCTGATACCCAAAGGAGTTACTTCCCAAAGCCAAGAGCTAATCAGTGACAAAGCCAGAATATGAACCCAAGAAGTCATATTCCAGTGCTCTTTTGATAACTGTGACTACAACTTAATAATTAACTTAAAAAAAAAACCAACAAGTCAAGTCAGCATGAATGTTGGAGTAAAGACCCAGAAGTTCTCTTCTCCCTAGAAGCAATGAAAAACTTGGCAAAAATTACCACTATCAACTTTTTTTCAGAATGCCAGAAATGAATCAAAAGCTTGCAGCAGTTGGGAAAGCATGTAATTAAAAACCAGCTGAATCTTGCTGAGAACAATGAGCTTTGTGGGTTTGCTTAACTGAGTCCCATCTCTAACTCTCTAGCTCAGCAGGAAACTTGAAAGTCATTCCCAGTGAAGGCTCAGAGCCACCAGAAGAAGCAAAGTGGAACTGGAGTTCTTTCAAGGCCTCATTCACAAAGAATTATTATCTGACCTATCTGATCAGACTCCCTCGGGGGTTCTCTGAAAGATTCCACTTGCAAAGCTGTCTGTGTGTGTATTAGTCACTCAATCATATCTGACTTGACTGTAGCCCACCAGACTTTTCTGTCCATGGAATTCTCCAGCCTACCCGACTCCCTTCTCCAGGGAATGTTTCCAACCCAGGGACTGAACCCAGGTCTCCTGCATTACAGACAGATTATTTTACCATCTCAGCCACTGTATTTGACCTGACCTGGAGACTTACTGGTTCAATCCCGATCCAATCATTAGCTGACCACTAAGCAAACCAGATAGAGATTTCAGTGGCCACAAATGATAAACAATACAGACTTTATAGAACAAGTTCAGGAAAGTCACCAAATAAACAAAAACAACTAACAATACTCCCTGGGGAAGGGAGAAAACCTGATTTCCGAAAGTGCTACATTATATATTGTTTTAAATGGCTAGTTTTCAACAGAATTTTCAATGTATGGAAAGAAACAAGCATGGCTCTTTAAAAGGACATAAAATGATCAATAGAAATTGTCCCTAAGGAAGTAGAGACAGGGACTGTGCGGTAAAAGACTTTAAATCAGTCATTTTAAATAGACTCCAAAAGCTAAAGGAAATCATGTCTAAAGAACTAAATGAAAACAATGTCTCACCAAATATAGAATATTCACAAAAGGATAGAAATTGTATACTAAAAATATGGAAATTCTGGAGTTGAAAAGTACAATAACTGAAATGAAAAATTCACTATCGGGAATAGTATCAAATTAGAACAAGCAGAAGAAAGGGTTGCACATTTGAAGATGGGTCACCTAATGCTATCTAGTCTGAAGAACAGAAAGCACGTAACATAAAAAAATTAGCACAGCCTTAGAGGCTCATGGGACATCATCAAGAAACCAACTTCTGCAAAACCCCAGAAGGAGAGGAGAGACAAAGGAACAGAAAGACCAATGGAAGAAATATGACTTAAAGCTTCCAAATTTGTTGAAAAACACTAATATAGACATTTAAGAAACTCAACAAAGTCCAAGTGAGAAACATAAACTCAAAGGGATACACAGCCAGACACTTCCTAATCTACCAAAAGATACAGGTAAAGAAATAATAGTGAAAGCACAACAGAGAATTATCATGTGCAGGGATCTCTCATCAGCTGATTTCTCGTCATAAAGCATGAACTCCAGAAGATGTTGGACGACACATTCAAAATGCTGACCTAAAAAGAAAAACCTACTAACAAATAATTCTTTACCCAGCAAAACTATCCTTCACACATGAAAAATTAGGATATCCTCAGATAGACAAAAACTGAAAGAATTTATCACTAGACCTGTTCTGCAAGGAGTCGTTTATAAAGCTCAACATTCAGAAAATGAAGATTATGGCATCCAGTCCCATTACTTCATGGGAAATAGACGGGGAAACAGTGGAAACAGTGTCAGACTTTATTTTTCTGGGGCTCCAAAATCACTGCAGATGGTGACTGCAACCATGAAATTAAAAGATGCTTACTCCTTGCAAGAAAAGTTGTAACCAACCTAGATAGCATATTCAAAAGCAGAGACATTACTTTGCCAACTAAAGTCCATCTAGTCAAGGCTATGGTTTTTCCTGTGGTCATGTATGGATGTGAGAGTTGGACTGTGAAGAAGGCTGAGAACCGAAGAATTCTTGCTTTTGAACTGTAGTGTTGGAGAAGACTCTTGAGAGTCCCTTGGACTGCAAGGAGATCCAACCAGTCCATTCTGAAGAAGATCGGCCCTCGGATTTCTTTGGAAGGAATGATGCTAAAGCTGAAGCTCCAGTGCTTTGGCCACCTCATGCGAAGAGCTGACTCATTGGAAAAGACTCTGATGCTGGGAGGGATTGGGGGCAGGAGGAGAAGGGGACGATGGAGGAGGATGAGATGGCTGGATGGCATCACTGACTCGATGGGCGTGAGTCTGAGTGAACTCTGGGAGTTGGTGATGGACAGGGAGGGCTGGCGTGCTGCGATTCATGGGGTCGTAGAGTCAGACACGACTGAGCGACTGAACTGAACTGAACTGAACTGAAATGCCATTAGAAAATAAGTCAAATCCATATAAGGAAATAAAAAGCACCAGGAACAGTAACTACATAAATAAATATAGAACACTGTATAAAGGTATTTTTAACATTTTTATTGAGGTATAGTTGATTTATAATGTTGTATTAATTTCTTCTGCATAGCAAAGTGATTTAGTTATATATATTTAACTGCATATATGTATTATTTTTCATATTCTTTTCCATGATGGTTTATCACAGGATATTGAATCTGGTTCCCTGTGCTATATAGAATGTCTATCCATTCTATATATAGTACTTTGCATCTATTAATCCCAAACTCCCAAAAGCATGTATTATTTTATTATAATTCTTTGTTTCTCCTATCTGACTTGAAAGCTGAATTGTCATAAATATAAATCTATGTTAATGGGCATACTGTGTATAAAATGTAACTTCTACGGTAATAAAAGCACAAAGGAGGAGGGAGGAGCATGGCCATATAAGAGCAACATTTTTCTATACTATTGTAATTAAGCTGTATTATATAAAATAAATTCTAATAAGTTATGATAATTATAATCTCAAGGTAATCACCAAGAAATCAATTAAAATATATAGTAAAAGAATCATCAAGGAAATTAAAATAAAACATCAGAAAATATATGTCTATATAACAAAAAGGAAGTCAGTAATGGGAACAACAACAAAAAAGGCATAAAGTAAATAAAATACCAACAGCCAAATGGCAGGTATAAGTCTATATAACAGACATAGATATAAAATAATTAAACTTTTCAATTAAAAGACAGAGCTTGGCAGGATGGACTTTTTTTTTTTTAATTATATGATCTAATTCAATAACCTAAACTTCTACTTTGAGAAACAAAGAGAAACTAAACCCAAGGGAAGAGGAGAAAAGAAATAATAAATATCAAGGTAGAAAAAAAAGACAGAGAATGGATAAATTTTTAAAAGACAAAACTAAAACTTAATTATTTGTAAAGATCCACAAAATTGACCCCCCAAAAAATCATTATACTGGTTAGTGGAGGGAGAGAAATTTTAAATTACTGAAATCCATAGAGAAATGATGTTTCTACTAGCCTTTTAGAAATAAAAAGGATTGCAAGGAATACTAAGAAAATTTTATGCCAACAATTTAGACAACCTAGATAAAATGGACAAGTTCGAGAAAGACAAAAACAACCTAAACGTACTCAAGAAGAAACAGAAAATCTGAATAGACTTAAAACAAGTAAAGAAATTGAATTATTAATCAAAAAACTCTACAAAGAAAAGCACAAGATCAGATGACTTCACTGGTGAATTCTACCAAATACTTAACGAAGAATTAATACCAACCCTTCACAAACTCTGCTAAAAAAGAAAACAGAAGGAAAAATTTCTCAACTTATTCTACGAAGCCAGTATTATCCTGATACCAAAGCTAAATGAAGACATCACAAGAAAAGACAATTACAGACCAATATATCTTATGAATATGGATGCAAAAGTCCTCAACAAAATACTAGAAAACCAAATCCAGCAACATATATAATGGGTTATATTGTATGAGGCTTCTCCAATGACTCAGTGTGTAAAGAGTCTACCTGTAATGCAGGAAACAGAGGAGATGGGGGTTAGATCCCTGGGTCTGAAAGATTCCATGAAGGAGAAAAATGGCAAACCATTCTAGCATTCTTGCCAAAAAATCCCATGGACAGAGGAGCCTGGCAAGCTACAGGCCAAAGAAAGAAAGAAAGTGAAGTCACTCAGTCGTGTCTGACTCTGCGACCTGATGGACTATAGCCCACTAGGTTCCTCCATCCATGGAATTTTCCAGGCAAGAGTATGGAGTGGGTTTCCATTTCCTTCTCCAGGGGATCTTTCCAACCCAGGGATCAAACGCAGGTCTCCCGCATTGTACACAGAGGCTTTTATCATCTGAGCCAAAGGGTCACAAAAAATTGGACATGACTGAGTGATTAAGCACCAGCACCAGCACATACTCTATGAACAAGTAGAATTTATTCAATGAATGCAAGAGCGGTTCAATATGTAAGAATTAATGTAATACACTGCATTAATGGAACAAAGGTCAAATACCCATGATAATCTCAATAGAAAAATAAAATAAAATACAAGACCACTGCATAGCAATAATACTGAATAAACTAGGAGTAAAAGAGAATTTTCTCAACCTGATAAAGCAGATATATGAAAACCCCATACTAATACATCTTACTTAATGGTAAAAAGCTGAAAACTTCAGCAACAAGACAAGGATATCTGCTCTAACATCTTCCATTTAATGTTGTACTGGAGATTCTAGCTAAAGGAACTTAGGAAAACAAATGAAGTAAAATGAATTCAGATTAAAAAGGAAGATGTGAAACTAACTCAGTTAACAGATGACATGATCTTGAATATAGAAAAATCCTTTAAAAATCCATTGAAAAACACACTAGAGTTAATAAATATGTTTATCAGAGTTCTAGGGTATAAGATCAAGTACAAAAGTCAATTGTACTACACTAGAAATGAAGAAACCAAAGTGAAATTAAGAAAACAGTTCTAAAATAGCACCAAAAAGAACAAAATTTAACAGTAAGTAACAAATTTAATAGGGGCTTCCCTCTTGGCCCAGAAGGTAAAGAATCTGCCCCCAATGCAGGAGACACAGGTTCAATCGCTGGGTCAGGAAGATCCCCTGGGGAAGGGTATGGCAACCCACTCCAGTATTCTCGCCTGGAGAATCTCATGGACAGAGAAGCCTGGCAGACTACAGTCCATGGGGTCACAAGTAAATTTAATAAATGAAATACAAGACTTGTGCAATAAAAACTACAAATATTCTCAAAAATAATTAAAGAGAAGATCTAAAAATGGAAAGACATCCCATACTTATTGATTAGAAGACTAAATATTGTTATGATGGCAAGATTCCCCATTTTATCTACATATTAAATGCAATCCCTTTCACAATTCTGGCTTGCTTTCTGGCCTCAACTGACAAAATCATAAAATTCCTATCGAAATGAAAGGGAGCCAGAAGAGTAAAACAATTTTGAAAAGAAAGCAATGTTGGCAGATTCTGCAATTTCAAAGCCTACTGCACAACAACAGCAATCAAGACGGTGAGAAACTAGAATAAGATAAGATGTATAGGTCAATGGAACCGAACTGAGAATACTGAAATGACCCACACACCTCTGGTCAATTGATTTTTGACAAGGTGTCAAGATCATTCAGTGTAGAAAAAAACGGTCTTTTTAACAGAAGGTGGGGGGGGCAGCCGTGGTGAATTGGAAGATTGGGATTGACAATATCTACAGTATTAATACTATGCATTAAACAGATAAATAATGAGAACCTACTGTGTAGCACAGGGAACTCTTCTCAGTGCTCTGTGGTTACCTAAATAGGAAGGAAATCCAAAAAATAAGGATTATATGTGTGTGTATAGCTGATTCACCTTGCTGTACAGCAGAAACTAACGCAACATTATAAAGCAATTATACTCCAGTTAAAATTAAAACAAAAAACAAAAGGAGATAGTGCTTGCATAACTGGATATTCCCATACAAAAGAATAGACTTGGACCCCTACTTTACACCACATACAAAAAATACCTCAAAACTGAGGATCAAAGACCCAAATGCAATAACTAAATCCATAAAAATTGTATATTTTAAAAACTCATAATTTATCAAACAAAATAGACAGGCTAATTTAATAACGGGCAAAGGACTGGAATGAATATTTGTCCAGAGATATGCAAACAATTAGTAAGCACATGAAGCAATGCTCAGTATCACTGATAATTAAGATATTAATACAAATCAAAACCACAAGGAGATACCACTTCACCCCTACTAGGGTATCTATTATAATTTTTTAAATTAAAAAAAAAAAGACAATAGCTAGTGTTGGTGAGGTTATAGAGAAATTTGAACCCTCACATATGTCTTGAGTATATAAAGTGGGGAAGCCACTTTGGAAAACACTCTGCATTTCTCAAAATGTGACCCAGCAATTCTATTTCTAGGTATATTATAAAGAGAACGAAAACATGACCTGCATCATGAAACATAACACACACACACACAAACTTGTTATAAAAACACAACACAAATTCTTGTACATGAATATCCACAACAGCATTATTCATAATACCCAAGTCATAAGGCCCAAATCCGTCAACTAATAAATGATAAACAGAAGCTGGTATATCCATATAATGGACTAGTATATAACCATAAACAGGAGTGAAGTACTACTGATGCTGCAGCGTGGCTAACCTTTAAAACATCATGCTAAATAGAAGTCAGACACTAAAGATCACATAAGTCTGATTCCACTTATACACCATGTCCGGAATAGGAAAGTGCATAGAGACAGAAAGCAGATTAGGGGCTGTCAGTGACTGGAGAGAGGAGAAAATGGGGAGCATCTCCTAAGGTACCAGTTATATCTTTGGGATAATGAAGTGTTCTGAAATTAGATAATAGTTATAGTTGCATCAGTTCAGTTCAATTCAGTCACTCAGTCATGTCTGACTCTTTGCGACCCCATGAATCACAGCACGCCANTTGAGTGCAGCACTTTCACAGCATCATCTTTTAAGATTTGGAATAGCTCAACTGGAACTCCATCACCTCCACTAGCTTTGTTTGTAGTGATGCTTTCTAAGGCCCACTTGACGTCACATTCCAGGATGTCTGGCTCTAGATGAGTGATCACACCATCGTGATTATCCAGTGAATATACTGAAGAACATTGAATTGTGTACTTTAAAATGATGAAGTTTATGTTCTGTGAATTATATCTCAGTTTTTAACTACATTCTTAAAGTCAAACAAATCTTTTACATTTACGTAGTGATGTGTAGTTTCCAAATTTCTGTTCTTTACAGCTTCTGGTTTGACTTTCACATTCTTGTCCCATGTGAAAGTCAAATGAGCCTTATGACTCCCCTGGTCATTTGGGGATTCAGAGTCTTTCCTTTTTTTCTTTGTCAAACCCTAGGGCATTGTTTTAGTTAGGAACAAAGCCTGGAGCAGTGTTAAACTCTTGTTCAGATTTCACTAAAGAGAGCTTGGTCATGTGGCTGATGGCTACTTTGGATGGAGGCTCAAAATTGTAATCTAGCCGTGTACCTAGTATCAGAGAAAAGTCTGTCCATGGACAGACGTCTCTCTTTGCCACAGACATCAAATTCTTTAGGAAAAACACATGAGAGGACCAGCCTGTGAGTCACTAGCCATTTTGCAAAAGCGCATCTGGAGATGACCACGTCCACCTGTCATAAGAAATCAGCTCCTCTGTCCCACCTGCAAGAACCTCCATCATCCAGCCCCAGCTCTCAGGCTGCTCTGTGATCCGTACTACATGCTGCAGGTCACCCGGTTTCAGGAGCAGGTGCTGATCATTCCAGGCCTGCCACCTTGCTCACATGCTCGCCCCTCTCCCTTCGCTCCATATAGAATTTACCCTTCCTCCAAGTCCAGTGTGACCTCTCCTAAAACATCATCCTCGACAAGCAGCCTGTGCATGGCTCCATCTCCCTGAGCTCTTGGCAGACACGGAGCTCTACCTTGCAGTGTTGACCACTCCTTATCCAAAATCATGAAAGGTTATGGGAAGGTTACCCTGATAGACCAAACTTAGAGTGTATCTCCTGGGGCACAGTAAGACAAAAGATCTTCCCTCAATTATTTCATTCTCTTAATCATCCATAGAAGACATTCAGTTAAATTGCCCCAGGAGTCCACATGTTGGAAGAAGGTTTCTCCTGAGTGGAGAGATGGGAACGTTGACTAGAGAAGGAAATGTTGGGGTCAGACCATGAAAGTATGTGACAGGCAAGAGACTGTGTCCTTTCCACCTGAGTCCCCCTACCCCAACCCCAGTGCATCCTTCACACCAAAGTGATCTTTCTAATACCTGGCCAGGCCAATCTGCTGCTGAAAACTCTTCTTAATTCTCTGTAGCTCATAGCAACATTTTCCATCACATCACAACATCAAGCGTTCCCCAGACAGTGAGTTCTCTGCCTGCACTACAATAAACAACCCTCAAAAATTCAAAATGCATATCAACTCAGTTAATGCTCTGAGTGTTCTCTGGTCAAAAAGGCCACCTACCTTTTTTCAAATTTTTTTTAATTGAAGGTTANCAGGCAAGAGACTGTGTCCTTTCCACCTGAGTCCCCCTACCCCAACCCCAGTGCATCCTTCACACCAAAGTGATCTTTCTAATACCTGGCCAGGCCAATCTGCTGCTGAAAACTCTTCTTAATTCTCTGTAGCTCATAGCAACATTTTCCATCACATCACAACATCAAGCGTTCCCCAGACAGTGAGTTCTCTGCCTGCACTACAATAAACAACCCTCAAAAATTCAAAATGCATATCAACTCAGTTAATGCTCTGAGTGTTCTCTGGTCAAAAAGGCCACCTACCTTTTTTCAAATTTTTTTTAATTGAAGGTTAGTTGATATATGATATTATATAACTGACAGATTATAACAGTATAGTGATTCACAATTTTTAAAGATTATCCTCCATTTATGAGAAAGTGTTAGTCCCTCAGTCGTGTCCAACTCTTTGCAATCCCATGGATTGTAGCCCACCAGGCTCCTCTGTCCATGGAATTCTCCAGGCAAGAATAGTGGAATGGGTTGCCATGCCCTTCTCCAGGAGTTCTTCCCAACCCAGGGATCGAACCTGGGTCTCCCACGTTACAAGCATATTCTTTGCTGTCTGAGCCATCAGGACTCTCCGCTTATAGTTATTATAAAATATTGGCTATCTTCCTCATGTTGTGCAATATATTCTTGCAGCTTATTTTATACATAATAGTTTTTACTTTTTGATTCCCTGCCCTTTCCCTGCTGATAACCACTAGTTTGCTCTCTATACATATGAGTCTGTTTCTTTGTGTTATAGTCACTAGTTTGTTGTATTTTTTGAGTCCACAAATAAGTTAGATCATACAGTATTTTTATTTCTCTGTCTCACGTTTCACTTAGCGTAATACCCTCCAACTCCGTCCATGTTGCTGCAAATGCAAATTTTCATTTTTTATGGCTGAGTAGTATTTCACTGTCTACATAAACCACGTCTTCTTTGTCTATTCATCTGTTGATGGGCACTTAGTTAGTTCCTGTTTTCCTCAAGTGCATTTGACCCAAGGGTGTTTTATTTTTCCCTTGAATATCTTTTGATCATCTCAAGGTGCTGGTATGGTCCATTTGGGAGACAGCTGGCCTGTCAGATAGAGCTCAGCCCACCTGGAAGTTGATTCTGTGTGGCTGTACAGCATCTCCTCCCACCCCACCCCCATACTGCTGTGAGCTTTAGCTGCACTGAAATTCTCACACAGCCTCCAGGGTGTGTGGCTGCGCGCTTGTCTCTCTTTTGCCAAGGCCCTCTTTCTTCTTGGGCTTCCCTGATAGCTCAGTTGGTCAAGAATCCACCTGCAATGCTGGAGACCCAGGTTTGATTCCTAATTGGGAAGAGAAAAAGGATGGGCTATCCACTCCAGTATTCTTGGGCTCCCCTGAGGCTCAGCTGGGAAAGAATCCGCCTGTAATGTGGGAAATCAGGGTTCAGTCTCTGGGTTGGGAACATGCCCTGGAGAAGGGATAGGCTACCCACCCCAGTATTCTGGCCTGAAGAAGTCCATGAGTCCACGAGGTGGCAAAGAGTCGGACACAACTTTCGCTTTCTTTGCTCTCGGGTAAACCCCATGCCCACTCCTGGTAGGTCCTCTGCTGAATCTCAGGCTGGTCCCTGCAGGCAGAGCCAACCTGCTTCCTCTGCACTGCTTTTGAATGTCCTTAGAATTTTACATAGTTCTGCAGTTACACGTATTCACTTGGTTTTAGATGTTTAAAAGTCAGTTTCTCCCAGTCTAATAGGAACTTCTGAGCATAAAGATTATAACTATTTTGTAACATCCCTGGTCTTGACCCTGAGTTGCGTTCAGCAGATGCTTCTATGAGTGAGTGGTAAAATGGGGTCTTTGCAGATGTGACCTAATGCTTTATCCCTGTTGCCTCTGGTTATTAGCTATCCCAGGGAGAGAAAAATCAGATTTTGTGGTTGAAGTTGTGTGCTCTATTCCTTAGAGATCCAGGGAGCCCATGAGCAAATTAAGGCTAAAGAGAGCTATACATGGGACCTTGTCTAACCCAACCTTTCCCAAACACATGGGCCCTCACTCTGGGGGCTGTGAGCAACACAGAGCCCATGCCGCACTGGCCCAGCCACTGTGTTCTGCACAGAAAGTGCGCAGATTTCTCTTCTGATGAGAGAGGCTCCTGGCCTCTGCCCCATTCCCCCACCACCATCACCTCCTCTCATTCCTCTGCCTTCCCCTCCGCAGGACAGTGAAGACCGCATGGCTCCTCCCAAATCCAATCTGTCCACTCACGTTGATCCGCCTCACCTTCACTCAGATGTCATTTCTCACTTGCCGTAAGGCAGTGTCCTCAGCTGCACCTCAATGCCTGTTGCCCCATCATCACTCCCCCTTAGGAACACAGTGTTCCAACAGCCCCACATACACAAAGGAGGAACCCCAGTGAGATTTCCCCTAGACCCCGACAGCTAAGCCGTCACACTAGGCCCCAAGTTCAAAGGACTCCTGGATCTGCATCTGGGTTTGTTGGTAGCTCTGGTTTTAACCAGCATAGACAGCCTTGCCCAAGGCCTTTGGGACCCTCCCGTTCTACTGAATTTGACGGGGACCACCAGCTACCTTTACTATAAAAGAGCAAGCCATTTTCCCAGAACAAGTTAAAAGAAGCCTCAGAAGATAAAATTTAAGAAAACTGTCCAAATAGATTCTCCATTAAGATCTTCCCTGGCTCCCAGGGCTCTTTGAAATGTGCTGTGAGAAAAACAGAGCCAGCTTCCATTACACGTTTCTCATCTTTACTCCAGTTTTTTCAAGGTTTGGAGGCTTCTGTCAGGGGCCACACAAAGAAAGTCACTAGGATGGGGCAGCAGTCCAGGGTCTGCATGGCGTTTTGCTGCAGTAATAGCAGCCACTGGGGTCTTCCGCATTCAGAGGGAGCCCCCTATCCTTCAAACTGGGTCCTCTTCCTGCACTTTAGGCTACAAGTCCGATGCAAACAGGTCATGCAGTTAGCAGAACCCCTCCACACTTAGCCTCCTGGCTGCCTTGGGCTGAGCTCAGGCCCCACCTGGCCTCTGATGGTATCGAATGTCACGTTAAGATAACTTCAAGGCATCGCCTAGGTCTCTGAACCTTAGGTCAACCCCAGAGACCTGAGTTTCCTTGGAAAATCCCTGAGGCTGCACATCAGTACTTGGGCCCATTGACTTGAGGGTACATGTCTTTTAAAAACTCTCGGTGCAAGATAAAAAATCTTAGGAATCATAGAATAGAATGTCTCCTAAAGGATGGAGCCCATATCACTAGGGAAAGTGGGATGATCTCAGGTGACTTCAAGAGAAATTAAATCACACAGAGAAGTGCCCTTCTCATTAGGGCAAGAAGAAAGTTCCAGCTTGGAGATACAGTTTCTCTAACACTCCCCACCACATACTGATGGTTCTCTTCAACCAGTAGGGACAAGGCCTCAGATCTGAACCTTGGGAGCTGTCATACTTTCTTGTTTTTATCTTACTTTTAAAAAATACTTATTTTCTCTTCATGGCAAATAACAATAGTTTTCCAGTTGTGGGAATGACACAAAGTTTTCTTTCCAAAATAAACAGAAATTCAAAACAAGTCCACTGGAAGAGAACAAATCAGGGGGTGGTCTGTAGACACCAGCCCTGGCAAGGGATACGTGTCCAGACAGGAGCACGGCCACACCATGCAAGTGTTCTATGAATGGTTGAAGTGTGGGAATTCCCTTGTTTCAGAGATGAGAAAACCTAGTCAGAGGGGGTCGTGTGTTCTACCCATGGTGGTGAGATGGGCCTGAAAGGCCCAGATGAAGGGTTTTAATTAGGCTTTAACTTTTATTAAGAAGATATAGTCTGTGGTCGATCCTACTAGCTTCTACACCCTCCTCTTCTCCCTGGACCGCAATGTCTAGTTGGACACAATGCCGTCCAGACAAAATGCCCCCCTCTTGTCACTCTCACTACGAGATGTGACAGATGACCAAGTCCTAATCAACAAGATGAAAACAGGTTTTCTGTGAAACTCCCAAGAAGTCTTTTCATGAGAAAGACCCACTCTCTCCTTTCTCTTCTCCCATCTTCTTACCATCTGGAATCATGATGTGATGGCTGGAGCCCTAGGAGCCACCTTGGACAATGAGGATGAAGCCACATGTAGCCAAACTGGAAATAGTCTGGGAAGCTTACCCTGTCCAGGAACACACACCTCTGCACTTTTACATGAGAAGGAGACATTTGCATTGTATTTAAGCCCTTTTTATTTAGAGGTTTTGTGCCATCAGACTTAATGTGAACTGGTATATAAGCTTAGCTCCCTAGTGTAGAATTCTTTGGGATGGACACAGCCCTATAAGATCCCTCTCTTGCCTTATCCTCATAACAGCCTTGAGAGATATGCAGATAAAGCATATCCTGTTCTTAAAAAAAAAAAAAAAAACATAGATGAAAAGACTGTAAGGCCCATAGGTGGCAGGAGGCCAGAGGTGCTGGTCAGGACTGAGTTGTCATGCCCTGGGCCTAAGCTCAGTCTCTGCCTCCAATCAGCCCGACTTGGCAAGACTCATCCTTGACCTGGCCATTCTGCAGCCCCTGAGAGAACTGTTCAGGAGGGTTCCCACCTCACCCAGTGTCTGCTTTCCCTAAGCAGCATCTCTGGCTTACATGCCAAAGAACACTGTATAACAGATGAAGCAGCACCCCCACCTCACCCCCACATACAGGCCTTTCCTTATTTACAACTTGAAACCACACTTTTAGTTTTCATCCAAGGCTAGAATAAGAAAGTACCAAGGGCAGCCTTTTCCCACTTACTTTTTGCAAATCCACGGCAGCCAGGTCCAGACCAGCCATGTGGTCATGGAGATGGCTGAATTTTGCTGCCTGAACTGATGAAACACCATTCCTGCAACAGCACCTCAGAATACGTGTGGGGTGAGGCAGCTCACCCAGCACAGGTCCAGGTCAGCACAATAGCTGCACAGCTTGTTCAGAGCCAGGGGCTCCCAGCAGCATGTGCTGTGTCTTCAGGCCACCACACCAGGCACAGGGTTTCTGCAAGTACTTTTCCTGCTGGGTCTGAGGAAGCAATGGGAAGTTTGCAGATTAAGTGAGGTTAAACGCCAGGCAAATCTTTTAAGAAGAGTCTTCACCCAAAGCAGATGCACACAATACAAGGCAGACTGATCAGGAGCCAAAGCCTTATTAAACCCAGGAGGGCCGAGCTTCAGAAGACGCAGGAGCCGAGCAGCCGTGAAAGCACTGCGGGTCAGCGAGGACCCCAGGTCTGGAGGCGAGTGAGCCTCCTGGACACGACTTTCAAAGCTGAGCTGAATGAGCAGCACGTGGAAGCCCAGAAACTAAACCTCCTAATGGATTCCACGTTGCTCGCTTCCGCATTAGCATTCTTTACCCAGTTTGAGGCCTCTGCGTCTTCAGAGAGATGTCGAGACCTAGAGATGATCCAGGGGAAAAGCAATAAAAATGATTAAAGGGCAGGGAAGTAGGCCTTCAAAAAGGTGAGTGGAGAATTTGAGGTTGGAGGAAACAAGGCCACGAGTGACTCTAACCGTGGTCTTTGAGCTAAAGGTCGAAAGTATCTGAGCCCTGGAAAACTCACACCCACCCTGGCTGCCTCCAGTGGAAAAAATGTCTTGGTATCTTGAAATAACTTCTTTTAAACCTCATTTTTTTAAAAAAATTTTCATCCAGGTGATGCTGTGTTAACCCAGCTGAGTCTAAGTCAAGCACAGACATTTGTGTCATGAAAGTTCTCTCTCCATGTGTTGGTCCCTGTTTTGGACTTTCATCATGTGAAATGAACACACAGATTTACTGAGTCTACAATTTTAGATAAAGAGGGTGAAGGAGACGAGGGAATTCTCAACCTGGTCAGAGAATGGGTTTTGGAAGGAGCACTAGAGTACTATGGGAAAGAAGAAAGGCAAAAAGGCCAACACTCTGTGGGTCAACTAAGGTCAACCAGCTGTCCCAGGTGGACACAGACACCAGGGACAAGAAAGCCCTGGTGCCTGCCCTCAAGGGCTCTGGGTGAGTTCAACTTTGTAGTGCAGACAGGGTCAGGGGCAGGAGCTGTGGACTCATAGATGATGAGTGCCTACCTCCCTCTGAGTAAGGATATTCTCATCCGTTCTGGGAGGTATTTGTCATCTGATCTGGAGTCTCTGAAGTGAAGTTTCCTGACGAAGGCTGCAAAATCAGTGAGCAACATAGCCAGGAAGAATTTGAGATAGAAGCTCTAAAATCATCCCATTTTATCCATTTAATGGATCATCTCCTCTTATCTGGGGCTTCCCAAATGGGTAAGGAATCTGCCTGCAATGCAGGAGACACAAGAGACTCAAGTTCGATCCCTGGGTGGGGGAAGATCCCCTGGAGGAGGGCCCGGAGAATGACATGCACAGAGGAGCCTGGTGGCTACAGTCCATGGGGTCACGAAGAGTCAGGCATGACTGAGTGACTAAGCATGGCACAGTACTCCTCTTAGCTACCTGAAGAGAAACTAACAGTAATCAACCAACTAGCGTTTACTGAGGACCTATTGCATCTGAGATGCTATGGAGGCTTATGGTCAAGATGTCTGACCCAAGTGACTAGGATCCTAAGGAGAATCAGACAGGGTAGTTATGGACCCTAGGTAGTTATGAGACATCACAGCATCCACACTGGTCCACCTACTCACCTCCAACCTGTTTTTCAGGGTGCGAGGATGCAACTGTGGCCCAGAAGGGTGAAATGACTTTGATTGTGGGGGCTTTTGACTCCCAGTCCAGGGCTGTCTGCAGCAGCCAGGGCATCGGGCTACAAATGGTAAGAACCCAGTATGGATGCCAGTCCTGAGGGTGGTGACCTCAGACAGAGAGAACCGATTCTATGCAGTGGAGCAGGATGGCTCTCGGGAAGCTTACAACGAGAAGAAAAATGATTGCACTGATCTGGGGCAAAGAGGTAGGCTAGTCTCATCCATGAAAATATTATTTTCCTGCCCCACACATATTAGTGTATATCAGTGTCAATATGCCTTCCAAGAAATCAGCCATGATGCAGCCCAGCAGTGCAGGTCAGTGCAGTTCAGTTGCTTAGTCGCGTCTGACTCTTTGCGACCCCATGGACTGCAGCACGTCAGGCCTCCCTGTCCATCACCAACTCTCGGAGTTCACTCAGACTCACGCCCATTGAGTTGGTGATGCCATCCAACCATCTCATTCTCTGTTGTCCCCTTTTCTTCCTGCCTTCAATCTTTCCTAGCATCAGGGTTGTTTCAAATGAGTCAGCTCTTTGCATCAGGTGGCCAAAATATTGGAGTTTCAGCCTCAGTATCAGTCCTTCCAGTGAATATTCAGGACTGATTTCCTTTAGGGTGGACTGGTTGGAGACGCTTGCTGTCCAAAGGACTCTCAAGAGTCTTCTCCAACACCACAGTTCAAAAGTGTCAGTTCTTCAGTGCTCAGCTTTCTTTATAGTCCAACTCTCATATCCATACATGACTGCTAGAAAAACCATAGCTTAGACTAGACAGACCTTTGTTGGCAAAGTAATGTCTCTGCTTTCTCATATGTGGTCTAGGCTGGTCATAACTTTCCTTCCAAGGAGTAAGCGTCTTTTAATTTCATAGATGCAGTAACTATCTACAGTGATTTTGGAGACAGAAAAGATAAAATCTTTCACTGTTTCCATTGTGTTCCTATCTATTTGCCATGAAGTGATAGGACTGGATGCCATGATATTAGTTTTCTGAATGTTGAGCTTTAAGCCNGATGATGCTAAAGCTGAAACTCCAGTACTTTGGCCACCTCATGCGAAGTGTTGTTGGAAGTCTTTGGAAAAGACTCTGATGCTGGGAGGGATTGGGGGCGGGAGGAGAAGGGGACGACAGAGGATGAGATGGCTGGATGGCATCCCCGACTCGATGGACGTGAGTTTGAGTGAAATCCAGGAGCTGGTGATGGACAGGAAGGCCTGGTGTGCTGCGATCCATGGGGTGGCAAAGAGTAGGACACAACTGAGCAACTGAACTGAACACCTCCTTTATTACTTCATCTGTTGATGGACACTTAGGCATCATTTCATTTTGACAGGATTATAAACTTGTTGCTTCATAGATTGAGCGGGGAGGAATGATCTTTAATTCACTCATTCATTCTACAGAGATTGAAAGTACCTACACTGTGCCATGTAGTATGCTAGACAATGGAAATAAGGAAGTATACCCACTATTTTGGAATGTATACTGGAGAAAACAAGCGCTGGATTCAGGGCAAACAGGTAGCTCAGTAGCCAGATGAACAGCTCTACCCAGCTGGGGGTGATGGTGCATGGGCCATATCAAGGGGACTTTCTCTCAGGCCACTGTGGGGCTTCCAGGATAGTTTTAGTTTACTCTTATTTACATCACTTCACTTATTTTATTTTTTGCTTGTGACATATGCTATCCATATGTGCAGATGACTAAAGCTGGAAGGAATTTGGAGGGTGGGCTGTGGATAACTGCTGACAGATCCCCTACAGCTACTGACAGACTAAAACGATGGGGCGATGGGGTGAGCCCCTTTAGATGAAATTTAGCAAAGATACACCCGCCCTGAGAAATAATCAAAGAAATGCTGAAAGGGAGACAGGTGGCCTGGGCACAGCAACTTATAGGAGAGTCAAAAACAAGTTTGTTAGTGGGATTTGGGCTCCCTAGATGACCATCGTGATTCTCACCGAGGAGGTGGGTTCTATGGCACTGTGTCATCTGGGTTTCTTTTTACCTCTCTGATGGTAAGGGGAGGGCTCTCCTTTTTTTGCCTTTGTTACTGTTCTCCAAAGCTTTGTCTCCACCTCATTTCTCCTTGCTCTCTCCCATGCTCACTCAACATCACTTCAGGTTACCATCCCAGCTGGCCACAGTCCCTACTTCCCAGGGCACACCCACCCTGAGCTCTCTCCAGTACTTTGCTGTTCCATGGGGAGACCAAAGTCAGCAACTCAACACATCGACAGGTATTAAATACTGGAAATTTTCTAGGATAGCAAATTTCAGGTACTTACACACACACACACACACACACACGGCAACTATGTGAGGAGATGTAGAGGGGAATAATTTTGACTGCAATCACCATGTCACTCTGCACATGTATATCACATCATCTTGTACATCTTAACTGTACACAATTTTTATTTAATTTTCTTTAAACCAAGTTGATAAGTTCAAAACCCAGCTTCTGGTCTTTGCCTGAAATCTGTTCCACCTTCTCTCGTAATTCTCATTTCTGTGGTTGTACCATCACCAGTCATCAACAGACAAACTGGTATTTGTCCTTTTTGCCACATTTACCCTCACCTCCCACACCCAATCAGCTATTCGCTGAGTGAAAATCCCTCCTGCAGCAATCTCCTCCCTCCTGTCCTTCCCACGGTGCGGGTCTTGGTTCAGCCCCTCAGCATCTGACACCAGATTTGTGACTGAAGAATCCCAACTTTGTCTGTTTGACTCTAGGCTAACTTAGCTCTAATTTAGCCTCCCCTTTCCAGAAGAGAAGTGTCTGAACATAAGTCTGACCATTTCACTCTCTTGTGAAAATCCTTCATGGAAAGTTCGTAATGCTATACTTGGCATAGACGACAAGGTACTCTGTGGTTTGGTCCCTACTCTATTTTCCAATTTTATCTCCTCCCCACTACATTCACACCCTTCATTTTAGTCAAGCCAACCTTCTGCAGTTTTCCCATGATGGTCTTTTGGGCAAAGCCCATGCCTTGAATATCTTTATATTCACAATACCTCTCTCAGCACTGGGTGATTTCTATAAGTGCAATACACTGTGCAATAGATGGATGAATAAGTGAATTAATGAATAATATACTGAGGACCCAAAGATAAGAGTAGCCAATGCAGTTTGGAGAGTTCAGAGAAACCCTTGCCAAGTAAGTGACATTTGAATGAGTCTGAAAGCATCAGTGAAAAAACACGCAGGCATCAAGAATAGCATATTGGAAAGGTTTGGAGGTATGAGAAAGAACTTCAGAATTTTCTGTGGTTTGTTAGGTGGAAGTGATAAAGATGATGCAGAAAAATAAGAAGAAGGCAGATAATATGAACCCTTTCATCATCACAGGTAGGCATTGCAATCTCACATGCTAAAAGGGGTCAGACAAGCAGCCAAAATGTATGCAGAATACAGAAAAGAGAGGCGAGGGCTGGTCCTCCTTAGCATTCCTGTCCCAGTGAAAAAACTTCCAAAGTTAGTACTACAAATGAGAATTGATCTGTTGAAATAAAAGATGTCTTCAGGTCAGATTCTATCTGCAGGACACCAGTTTAGATGATGGGGAGTGTTAAAAGAATCACATGGTCAGCTGAAATTTGGAGAAGACTTCCCTGGCAGGAGTTTCTAGGAGGAAGGCAGAATTAGGGTGGGGTAATGGCAGAAAGTGAAGAACTAAAGAGCCTCTTGATGAAGGTGAAAGAGGAAAGTGAAAAGGCTTGTTTAAAACTCAACTTTCAAAAAACTAAGGTCATGGCATCTGGTCCCAAAACTACGTGGCAAATCGATGGGGTGACAATGGAAACAGTGGCAGACTTTATTTTCCTGAACCCCAAAATCACAGCAGACAGTGACTGCAGACATGAAATTAAAAGAGGAATGCTCCTTGGAAGAAAAGCTGTGACAAACCCAGGCAGTGTATTAGAAAGCAGAGACATCACTTTTCCAAAAAGGTCTGTCTAGTCAAAGCTATGGTTTTTCCAGTAGCATGTGCAAATATGACAGTTGGACCATAAAGAAGGCTGAGTGCCGAAAAATTGATGTTTGTGAACAGTGAAGTTGGAGAAGACTCTCGAGAGTCCCTTGGACAGCAAGGAGATCAAACCAGTCAATTGCAAAGGAAATCAAGCCTGAATATTCATTAGAAGGACTGATGTGTGAAGCTGAAGTGCCAATACTTTGGCAACCTGATGCGAAGAGCTGATCATCGGATAAGACCCTGAAGCTGGGAAAGATTGAAGGCAAGAGAAAGGGGTGACAGAGGATAAGATGGCTGGATGGCATCATTGACTCAATGGACATGAGTTTGAGCAAACTCAAGGAAATAGTGAAGGACAGGAAAGCCTGGTGTGCTGCACTTCATGGGGTTGCAAAGACAGTGCTCAGCCATGACTGAGCACTGAGCAACTGAACAGCAGCAATAACAACAAAGGTAGAAAGAGATGGATGAAGAGGGTGCTATGGAATCACTGGGATAAGAGATGACAGAGAATGAACTGGGACGGTGGTGATGGTCATGGAGGGAAAAAAGAGACAGGTTCCACAATTACCTAGACTTAGAACCAATGGCAGTGGAAGATGAAATGTGTTGATGCTCTCAGAACAGAGGCACTTATCATGACGTATTAATTCACGGTGTCCTCTTTCCCGGAGCCATGGTCTGTATATGTGCCCCAAACATGAAGGCATTTAACAATTTCTGCAGTTCAGTCTGAATAAATCATGTTGACTTTTAAAGGCTAAATCTAAACAGAAAAAAAATTTTTTTAACCTTTTGACGAATGAAAATCAGATTATCATGCAATCAACTCTCTTCTCCATTTTCCAGCTTTTCTAAACTAATCAGCACTTTGCCAGCTTCAGTTCAGTTCAGTTCAGTCACTCAGTTGTGTCCGACTCTTTGCGACCCCATGAACTGCAGCACGCCAGGCCTCCCTGTCCATTACCAACTCCCGGAGTTCACTCAGACTCACGTCCATCGAGTTAGTGATACCATCCAGCCATCTCATCCTCTGTCGTCCCCTTCTCCTCCTGCCCCCANGCCAGCTTCAGTTCAGTTCAGTTCAGTCACTCAGTTGTGTCCGACTCTTTGCGACCCCATGAACTGCAGCACGCCAGGCCTCCCTGTCCATTACCAACTCCCGGAGTTCACTCAGACTCACGTCCATCGAGTTAGTGATACCATCCAGCCATCTCATCCTCTGTCGTCCCCTTCTCCTCCTGCCCCCAGTCCCTCCCAGCATCAGAGTCTTTTCCAGTGAGTCAACTTTTTGTATGAGGTGGCCAAAGGACTGGAGCTTCAGCTTTAGCATCATTCCTTCCAAAGAAATCCCAGGGTTGATCTCCTTCAGAATGGACTGGTTGGATCTCCTTGCAGTCCAAGGGACTCTCAAGAGTCTTCTCCAACACCACAGTTCAAAAGCATCGATTCTTCGGTGCTCAGCCTTCTTCACAGTCCAACTCTCACATCCATACATGACCACTGGAAAAACCATAGGCTTGACTAGACAGACCTTTGTTAGCAAAACAATGTCTCTGCTTTTCAATATGCTATCTAGGTTGGTCATAACTTTTTTCTTCCAAGGAATAAGAGTCTTTTAATTTCATGGCTGCAGTCACCAACAGCAGTTGCCAGCTTACACATCTCTATTACATCCCCAATGGGTGGCTGGAGATGTGAGAGGCAGAGGGTCATCAGGGCTACATTGTTTGTGAGTGCTCTGCCAGAAGGGGGAAGGGGTTCCATCAGCTGGGTCACCACATTAGCATTTATCCCATCCAAGATTCTGTTCCTCATCTACCATTTACTAATGGATTACCCTAAGCCCATCACCCTGTATTTATCACTATTTGGTAGCTTTCTGTGAGACATGGTTTCCTCACTTTTATTATTTCTGCCAGGAGTAATAAACCCTTTTCTGACATCAGCTTTGTATTTCTTTCAGTCAGTAAGCATCGGCAGACCCATGAATCAGGGGTCTCTGGACCCAGAGCAGACCTGGGCAGAACAGGCTCTCAGCTGGACAGTGTGCCCCAGACTCATCTCCAAGCTAGCGGAACCCAACCTGTCATAGATGAACCCCAAGTAGAGGCTATACTAACTGCCATCCCGGGTGACCTTATCATTCTGAGACGCAGGCTTGTGGCCAAACTTTCCCCATTATTTCATCTTAAAAGGAAAATTTGAGGGAGCTGTAGTAGATGCCATTAGTACTCATTCCTATCCCCTTAGCGCTCACCCTCTAATATATGCCCAGGGATTCTTTCCATGAGCCCCTTCTATCCCCTGCTTAGGGCTTTCTCTGGCCAAAGGAGCTTGCCACCGGATTGCTTTCAATCTTCTGCTTATTAATAGAGCCTATCTGGGGGAGTGGGGAATGAGTCCAGCTCTAGGAAAGGATAGAAAAGTCAGAGAGTTAATGCCTGTCCCTGTGAGCAGATCTCAACAGTGATGGATGAGAGTTGGAGGAAAAATAACCAAGCTCACTGAGGCATGTTCTACACAGACTCCCCGAGGGCCATAATAGGAGGAATCCCAGTTGCCCACAGTGGTCATTTACTTCTTAAGGCATCATATATCAACTTACTTCCCCTCCCTGACTTTCATTCAGTTCAGTTTAGTCGCTCAATCATGTCCGACTCTTTGCGACCCCATGAGTCTCAGCACGCCAGGCCTCCCTGTCCATCACCAACTCCCGGAGNTAGTGGTGAGAGTGGGCACCCTTGTCTTATCCCTGACTTTAGGGGAAATGCTTTCAATTTTTCACCACTGAGGACAATGTTTGCTGTAGATTTGTCATATATAGCTTTTATTATGTTGAGGTATGTTTCTTCTATTCCTGCTTTCTAGAGGGTTTTTATCATAAATGGAAAAAATTAAAAATGAAAATGGAGAAATCACAACAGACAACACATAAATACAAAGAATCATAAGAGACTACTATTAGCAACTATATGAACTCTTTTAAAGCCTTCTTTGACCTTTCTTAATCATCTTTTTATTTCCAGCATATAGAAGACTATCTAGCATATGGTTAATCTCTAAATATATACTGAATAAATGTATATATGAATATATAAATACATGAAGATATTGGCTTTATCCAAGAAAATGAGACAAAAATGTGTTTCATTTAGGAACCTTGGTTGATACTTTCAAGAGCCTCTGGATTAAATTAGTCCCCTTCCCATACTTTATTTCTTGACTGAGTCATAAGGTGTCCTGAGGCAGAAGCTGGGTGTGTGTGTGGGAATGGAGAGGAGGGGTTATCCAGTTCTTCTGGAAGGCTCTATAGTTCATGCTTTTTACAGAAGAAAAGTCATATTTCATACACGCATCCATACATTCATTCACTCATTCATGTGTTCATTCGATAAATATTTATCTCCTTTATTCAATAAATATTCAATAAAATATTTTAGTGTTTAAGTCCCCCTAGAATATAGCTACCCTTTCTAGTTGCAGGAAAGTCTTGGTAGAAAAATGAGAGACAGACTTTCAGGGGATCGAGTCTGGTCCCTAGGTAAGTCATTTAACATCTCTAAACATGACCTTCTAAGGTAACTTTCCCCAACTATTGGGAGCCAATGATACACTGTAAATGGTGCCAGGGTCTTTTCACACCAGCTTTTTAATCCTCACAAACCTTCAAGCCTACTCACCCCTCAGAAGATATCTGGGGAAGGATTAGAGATAATGAGCTGAGAGCTCTTGGAACCAAAACTGGCAGGAAGTGGAAATTAGTCTACTACAACACAGAGGGGATATCATTCAGTGAACAAGCTGTGTTCCCTGTGTTCCCAGCCCATCAGCAGCTGGCCCCCAGAGCTGGCCTGAGCCATCTCCTTCTGGAGGGCTCTAAGCAGGACTGCCCTTATCCACACTGCTGTTCCACGGAGTGATCACTGGCCCTCTTCTCATTCACTGATTGGACCTCCATGGGATGTTGGAACATTTTGTAAAATACATGTTTCTCCTCAACTCAAGCAATGAAGAGGATCTCAACATTTAAGAGCTCAGAGTTGTTTGAGGTCAGACTCCATAATAAAAACCCAATAAGAGAGTTATAGTAGAGTCAGCAGGGAGCAGAAACTTTCCCCAACCCAAAATGCACAGCCCCGCAGTGTTCATGACCCTGGGAAAAGAGGAGCTCCAGATGGGGACCTCAGGTGTGGGGTCCAGGACCCATCCCTCTTCCTTGCACACAAGTCCAAGGTAGCCAGAGGGAGGTGTCCAGTGTGCCACAGAGAAAAGCAACAAAGCTTTGAGCACCGACTATGTGCCAGGTGCTAAGCAATGTGCAATCCATACATTAGACTTCATTCTCCTCAAGAACTCTGTGAGTCTGAGCTGATCATTTTATAGGAGAGGACCTTGAAGTTCAGAAAGTGGGACACTTGCTTGAGTCACCCAACTCATAAGTGACAATGCTGGAAGTTGAACCATGGTCTGTCTGACTCCACGGCACATGCTTTCCACTGAGCCACGTCATTTCCTTAACAAGTTGGTTAGTGTTTGGACTCTATCCCAAACAGGGCATTTATTGACTGTTGACTAGAACATGTGGGACATTCAATCAATGGTAGCCATCATTGTTATACTACTGTTCTTTAATAATAATAGTAATAATTACTATCTTACGAGGCATAGTAAATAGCGCAAAGTACTCAAGCTTTCACTTGCGCCAGAACTTAATCCACCTATGAAGACTAAAGATAAGGAGAAACATGATCTCAACCTGAACAGTTGCCCAAAGCCGAGCCCTACTGAAACATCTTCTCTCATATGAAGAGAGAGGAAGATTATTTGTTTAATGAAATAGCAAGCCATTATCCTACTGTGACAGGACCCTGTATATGGGTGAACCTTCTGGTAGATCTCAAATTCCACTAAGAATCTTCAGAGTATACAACATTATAGGTCCCTATGGTCTCCAGTTTCCAGCTCCTCCTTGACTGCAGACAAGCTACAAGCTCCCTTGATAAAGATATGACAGCATTTAGAGATATCCTCATTGTTCCTTGAGGTTGGGGCAGGGCTCATGTAAACCAAAGGTGTCTTTTCCTGTATTTTCAGTGCTGACATGTCTAGAGACTACCCGCGTCTATGAGAATGTGAAGTCCAAGTTGACTTTGCTTACTTCTCTGCTCTTAGCATAGAGCCTAGCTTGAGATACTCAGTGAATGTCAGTAGGATAAGTAAATGAATGATTGGTATCATTGTAATTGTCTCGATGTAAGAGTCTGCCTGCAACGTGGGAGACCTGGGTTTGATTCCTGGGTCGGGAAGATCCCTGGAGAAGGAAATGGCTACCCACTCCAGTAATCTTTTCTGGAGAATCCCATGGACAGATGAACTTGAAGGGCTATAGTCCATGGGGTCATGCAGAGTCAGATATGACTGAATGACTAATGCTTCACTTTCACTGAAGCACAAAGGAGCTAGAAGGAGGATGGGCTACTACTATTCTCCTGGAAGGCCCAGAGTTGCTAAGTCATATCCTACTGTTTTGTGACATCATGGACTGTAGACCACCAGGCTCCTCTGTCCATGGTATGCTCCAAGAATTCTGGAGTGGGTTGCATTTCCTTCTCCAGGGCTTGGTTCTTCTTGACCCAGGGATTGAGCCCATGTCTCTTGCATCTTCTACATTCCAGATGGATTCTTTATGGCTGAGCCACAGGGGAAGCTGAAGGAAGCAGGGAAGGAGGTAGACAATTCTATGCTGCTATATTAGGACCGTGAGGAGAAGGAATCATCAAGAGCATCTCTGAAAGATCAGAGAAGGGGCTTCACAGGCCCAGGAGTCAAAGAAGTTTCCTGGAGAAAGTGAGACCTCACCATGGAGGGTAAGTATGAGTTAATCAGGCCAAGAAGCAGGAGAAAACATTCCAGCCATCACCCAAGGAACAAAACATTTCACAGAGAGTGCAGAGAAGTACGAGCAGTTCCAGTGGGCTGGAGTGTGTTGTGGGGAAGGAGGAGCCCAGGGGTGGGGCTGGAAAGTAGAAGAGGACATCCTTTTTATTAATATCTAAAGCATCCCTTCCTAGAGTATCCCTAAAAGAGTAGTTTTTTTTGAGATGCTTGTCAATAAAAGAAATCTATGGTCAAACAGATTTGGGGAACACTCTTCTACCACTCTCCCCAAAATGCACATTGTACACCAGAGGTCCTTAGGAAGCTTATGGTAAAAACCCTGAATGAGGTAGTTTGCTCCAGCATATTCCAAACTCTTAGGAAGAAGGTATCTGACCATAGAAACTTTATATTTTCTTTGCAAATCATAAAGAGAGACCCAGAATACATATTGGAAAATGTTATGCAAATATATTCAGGAGGGATTGAAATGTTTTAATCAAAGGAGTGAGATAAGTTTTCATTATTTACATTTTAGAACTGATAATCGGCAACAATAAAGAAGACTAAATGAGCTGCTGCTGCTGCTGCTGCTAAGTCACTTCAGTCGTGTCCGACCCTGTGTGACCCTACAGATGGCAGCACACCAGGTTCCGCTGTCTCTGGGATCCTCCAGGCAAGAGCACTGGAGTGGGTTGCCATTTCCTTCTCCAATGCATGAAAGTGAAAAGTGAAAGTGAAGTCGCCCAGTCATGTCCAGCTCTTCACAACCCCATGGACTGTAGCCTACCAGGCTCCTCCATCCATGGGATTTTCCAGGCAAGAATACTGGAGTGGGGTGCTATTTCCTTCTCTAAGACTACATGAGAGGGGAAGCTTTTTGGATAATGGTAGAGTATATATCACCTGAATCAACCCTATCTCTGAGGAAATAGAAAAGCTGGACAAAGTAAAATAACAATAACAAAATATCCTCTTGAAGATGTCAGAGCACTAACAAGGTAATGAAGAATTATGGGCCAAGATGAAAAATCAGAGAGGTGGGGGTCAACATTTAAAAGCCTTTTTCCTCAGGGCATGGGGAGGTGGGAAAGGAGATATTAATTTCAGATGAGACTAAGTTTGAAAATTGCCTATTCATGTGGGGAAAAACAAAACTTGACCCCTATCTCACAGTGTATACAAAAATTCCCAATGAATTATAGATCTAAGGGCTTCCCAGGTGGCACTAGTGGTGGAGAATCTGCCTGCCAATGCAGGAGATGCGAGAGACATGATTTCAATCCCTGAGTCAGGAAGCTCCCCTGGAATAGGAAATGGCAACCTGCTGCAGAACTCTTCTGGAAAATTCCATGGACAGGTACAGTCCATGGTGCTGAGGTCAGCTGACAGAGTCATTGAGCAACTGAACATTGAGCACTGATAGATCTAAATGTGAAAAGCAACACAATAATTAATCACTTCAGGGAAGGGAACTGTTTCTTTATAAAGGCATCAGCCATTAAGAAGTTTGGTTTGTTAATTGGATGCATTAAAATCAAGTACTTCTGTTCATCCAGAGACATCATTAAAAGAGTGAAAGGAGAAGCAGTGAAAAGATACTTACAACACAGATAGCTAACAAAGGTCTTATATCCAGGATATGTAAAGAACTTATGCAAATCAATCTGCCCAAAAGATAGTCAAACCAATCAAAAATAAACGTATAATAGGAACTTCAAAAGAAAGGATATCCAAGTAGACAACAAACAAATGAAAATGTGCTCAATTTCATTAGTAATCAGAACAGCAAACTAAAACTACAATAAAACATCTCTTACCTAGGATGACTAAAATTGAAAAGACTGACAATATCAAGTGCTGACAAGGACTAGGGGGTAATAGGAGGTCTCGTATGCAACTGGTGGGATTTGAAATCATGACAAGAAGTTTGGGAAACTGAAATTACCTAGGTTGAATATATGTATGTATATGTATACACATACATGCTTACACATACACACAAACACACACACATATATGCATGAGCTACAAGTCATACACATATATTCATGTCCTACAAATCATAAATTCCAACCCAATAAACATATGTGCACATGGACATCAAGAGACTTGTACAAAAATGTTCACACTGGTGTCATTCATGATGACCCCAAGACAGAAAAATAGACAAATAAAATTGTAGTATATTTGTTCAATGGAATACTGAGCCACAGGTCATACAAAACATGGATGAAGCTCAAGAACATGATCTTGTGTAAAAAGAAGTCAAACTCAATAAAATATATCCCACATAATTCCATTTGTGGGATGTTAAATAGGAAGACAAAACCCAATCACAGTGTCAGAATTCAGAATGGGGGGAGGGATAGAGGGCATAGTGGCTGGGCAGGGCACGTGCAGAGGGCTTCTAGGGTGCTGGCAGTTTCTGTCTGTAGAACTGCTTGTTTGGTGGAAACTTACAGAGCTCTGTGTTATGCATTATGCCCTTCTACATACTGGTTAAACATCCAAATAAAATAAAAGATTTTTTTTCTTTAAAAAAGAGAAGGATTGGAGAAGACGTGAGACCATAAGCATAAAGAAGCTGTCATTCACGATGCAAAAGCTTACAATGCAGAGGCAGTGAGAAAGTGGAGGGAGGGTTTGATAACAAGAAGTTTTGACTTTGAAAGTTACCATGGGAGAGAACTGGCACAATTTCAAAGGATTTAAGCCAATAGGTATCTTTAAATCCATTAATTCACAATGACTTTAAGGGAAAAATAAATCATGTTCAGTAGTTGAAAGGAAACCAACATGTTATCCTGAAAATTGTTTAATATAGGGAAAGAATCAAGTATTTATTCTGCCTTTTTTCATGAACTGAACAACTGAGTAATCAAAAGGCAAATAACAAAAAATATCTCTTTGTGAAAAAAGTTCAATGGCAAAGAAATTAAAGAATTACAATATCATTATTTGCAGCCCTCTGTTAAGTAATGGACTTAAGTACTGCCCATCCATGACTCCTCACACTATAAAAAAGAGACAACCAGAAACCATAGGCCTCCTGTGAAAGGACACGGAGTCACCCATTCATCTGGCCAAGAAGGTCTAGTCTGAATCTGAACAAGTTTCTGGATCCAGCTGACCATGTGCATGAAATGCAGAGGCAAGAGGAACAAATTGAGTTGCGCCCTGTGTGTGCCATCAGCAAAAGCCTAACTGTGGGAAACTGCAGATCTATATAAAGTGCAAGGGAGAATCAAAGTATATTAAAAGAGCTTTAAAAGTTGTATCATTAACCTTTTAAAGGCAAGACTATATCAAAATGTTTGGGGATGCACATCTGGGTAATGAAAGGAAATATAAGGAAGTACCTTTTATAAAAGTCAGGATAGTAGGGCCTGCGATAGAGATGGGACATTCGGGGAGGGAGTGGTGCTTCCTAGGTGACAAAGATAGCCTACATGGCCAAGTCTACGTCTCATCTATGGTACTGGTTGCAGAATGTTCACCTTATGACTTATTAAGCCATATACAGATGTCAAATGGGTTTCTGTATCTGTGTTTTCTTTTCAGTAAAAATATATTTGTATGCTAGCATTACCTTCTCAGAATAATCTACCTAAAGAGAAATTTAAATTCTTTGGAGCTCCAAGAGGAATATATATTCAACATACAGCATTTATACAGCACGTTGTAATGTTTTTTTGGCCATCCCACATGGCTTGTGGTATATTAGTTCCCCCACCAGGGATTGCACTGGGGCCCTCAGCAATGAAACTGCAAAGTTCTAAACAATGGACTGCCAGGGAATTCCTAGCACATAGTAACTATAAAGAAATTTTCATTTACATTACCGCATATAATGATTTCTCCAGTCCTTGGTGGTAGACATGATTATACCCATTGATTAGATGAGGAATATGTCAGTCATGTTTTGCCCATGTTTCTTTTATCTGTATTTTTTTCCAACTCCCAATTCTATATCTCTCCTTAAAACAATACTTGAACATTTTTTAGCCATGGATTCTGGGGCTTATCCAGTTGCACCACTACCAATATAAATTTCAATGGGGAAAAAAAAAACTATTATAACAGAAAAATAATTTAATGAGAAAAAATACTTAGAGAAGAATATCACGTTTTGAAACAATAGCCAGTTCATAGGAGTACTGCTTCATTGCCTTTACTCATATGCAAATGTTAAAATATATGGAACAGTGCATAATTGCATGGTAGAAACTCAAAAGAAAAATGCACAGTTTGGGATCTATTTCTAGCTCCTGTGCCAGGAGCATTTTTCATAACAGCAAAATAACCTAAATGTCAGCAGAATAAATGGATATACAATTTGGCATGTTCCTATAAAATACTATTATTAAAAATTATAAAGTAGCCTCAAAAATATATTGTGCAAGAAAAGCATTCTTTGTCCACCTTCCTGTTCTTTCTGCTTCCTGAATAGGTCTCAGTTTAGCCCCCTTCTCCAGGCCCACTCATCAGACACACCCTCTCCAGCTCCTGGCAGGGCTGCTATGTAAGCCCTCAACGCTCTCTCTGCTCTCAGCTTTGCTCTACTATTGCGTTGAGCAGACTTCTTAAAGAAGACTAATCCAGGAGCACACATAGACAATTAACTTCTATACACAGACCTGCAAACAAATTCTGTCTGCACCACATAATACTCAATGTGAATTTAGTCAAATCACATACCTTCTTCGAAACTTAGTTTTGTTATCTGTAAAACAGGAATAATCACTGTGCTCATTTCATACACTAGCAAGGTAATGCTCAGAATTCTTCTAGCTATGCTTCAACGGTACATGAACCAAGAACTTCCATATAGACAAGCTGGATTTAGAAAAGGCAGAAGGACCAGAGATCAAATTGCCAACTTTCGTTGGATCATAGAGAAAGCAAGGGAATTCCAGAAAAATATCTACTTCTGCTTCGCTGAGTATGCTAAAACCTTTGACTGTGTGGATCACAAAAAACTGTGGAAAATTCTTAATGAGATAGAAATACCAGACTACCTTACCTTCTTTTTGAGAAACCTGTATGCAAGTGAAGAAATAACAGTTAGAACCAGACATGGAACAATGGAATGGTTCAAAATTGGGAAAGGAGAACATCAAGGCTGTATACTGCCACCCTGTTTATTTAGTTTCTATGCAAAGTACATCATGTGAAATTCCAGGCTGGATGAAGCACAAGCTGGAAATCAAGACTTTCAGGAGAAATAACATTAGATATGCTGATGACACCACCCTTATGGCAGAAAACGAAGAGGAACTAAAGAGCCTCTTGATGAAGGTGAAAGAGGGGAGTGAAAAAGCTGGCTTAAAACTCAATATTCAAAAAACTAAGATCATGGCATCCATTCCCATCACTTCATGGCAAGTAGGTGGGGAAAAAAGTGGAAATAGTGGGAGACTTTATTTTCTTGGGCTCCAGAATAATCATTAAGGCAGTGACTGCAACTATGAAATTAAGACTCTTGCTCCTTGGAAGTAAAGTTATGATAAACCTAGACAAACAGCATTAAAAAGGAAAGACATAACTTTGCCAACAAAGGTCCATATAGTCAAAGCCCACCAGAATGGATTAGTTTTACACCTCCTTCTAAAAACATGGACTCCTTTCAGTCACAAGTAACTGTACCTCCTTCCAGAGCATGATGGTCACCTTTGAAATCTGACCTAGTTAGGGCTTCCCTTGTGACTCAGCTGGTAAAGAATCTGCCTGCCATGTGGGAGACCTGGGTTCGATCCCTGGGTTGGGAAGATCCCCTGGAGAAGGGAAAGGCTACCCACTCCAGTATTCTGGCCTGGAGAATTCCACGGACTCTATAGTCCATGGGGTCGCAAAGAGTTGGACTCGGCTGAGCAACTTTCACTTTTTTAGTTAGGTGTCCATGCTAGTACAGAGAACCTGAATTAATGACTTTCTGGGTCATATATTCTCCTTTAGTCTGAGATGATTGCTGTAGATTCAAGGCCCTGAAAATTGTGAGGGAGTTTTAAGCAGAGGTTTAGCCACACTTCTGAAATCAGATTAGCTTCCCAATTTGATATGGCCATGGTGCCTTCAAAGGCAGTTGTGGTTTCCTAAAATAAAGGCTCTCTGCTGTAGGTGAACTTCAAGAATGTACCCATGGGGGACAGCAGGCAGTCTGAACTTTCTTCCACCAGGTCAAGGAGCTACGTCACAGCTAGAATCTGCACCTGGGGCTGGACACCTGGAATCAGCCCAAGAGACTGTCAGTGAGAGAAGGTATAGGATTTCTGCCTGGGATACTCTTCACTCAGTTTTCCTGCACAAAACCTGGCCATGCTTTAGCCCCTCTAGTTTTTCCTTCCTGGAGTGACTATGGCCCAGCCATGAGTCAGACCTCCCTGCCTTCCTCACTTCCTGTTTCCGGAAGGTGAGGAGTTGGGCCTCCTGCCTTTATGATGCAGGCAGCCAGATCCATGTCAACCAAGAGTTCTCAGTTTTCTTTGCTTTAAGTATAGCTGATTTACAATGTTATGCTAGTTTCTGATGTATAACAAAGTGATTCGTGTATATATATATATATATATATATATTCTTTTTCATAGTCTTTTCCATTAAATTTGTTATAGGATATTGGATAGAGTAGGACCTTGCTGGTTGTCTATTTTATTTACAGTACTTTGTATTGGCTAACCCCAAACTTGTAATTCATCCCTCCCCAACCAATAGTTCTAATATACAAGAAATTTTTTAATAGTAAAGTGAAAGGGAACTGCTCTTTCCTTTGTGAGGAAGGTTTACTAAAAGTGTAGAGACTGAAGCTGAATTAGCTTCTGTACTTCAACACAGCTAAATCTTGGAGACAGAGTTTTGGGTGAAATAGAACATAGCTTTGTTGCTTTGCTGGGTAAAGGGGGCCACCATGAGCTAATGCCTTCAAAACCGTGTGTCCACGCCTGGCAGAGGTAGTGAGAAGCTTTATAGTAATGATTCAAAGAAGGTCATAGACATTCTTCTGATTGGTTGGTGGTGAGGTGAGAGTCAGCATCATCAGCCTCTGGTTCCAACAGGTCTGGAGTCCATGTGCTTATGGGTAGATATCATTAACTTTTTTCAGTATCCGCAAAACAGCTCATAGATATTGTTATGTGTACCCCTTGAGGAGGAACCAAAGGACCCTGCCCCAAGATTTCCTTTTGTTTCTTTTGACTCTCTTGTCTCCGGCCCTTCCCTTCCCTAATTAGCTTCTGCTTAAACCTGCCCACTAAACTCAGGGAAGTTCATAGAGGTTGAATAAAGCCTATTTCCTGTAATCAAGAAATGAGATTATAGGAAATTACATTTCCCCAAGAAATGAGGGACACAGGAAACCTTTTGTACTGAGGAGCCCCACAGGGCCCTACTAGGTGTCAGTGTCCAAGATGGGGCACAATTTTCTGTGTCCTCAACGCTGTTCACACCATGCTTATCTCTCCCAGCACAGGAAGCAGTCTTCTCTTGGATCTGAGGTTCTCCCAAAAGCAGACCCAGAAACAAGGAATGAGGTGAGTGTTTTGTGTGGAAGGTAATCCCAGGAGGATATGGGGGAATAAGAGAGGAGGGAAGAGAGTGGATTGCACTGCAGGTAATGGGACTCAACCCATTCTCACCGCTGAAAGCCAGTATAGACAGGCCCTGGTGTTGTGTCACTGAGGACTGAGGGAGCTGGAGCATTTGTTCACTAGCTTCTATGCTGGCCAGCTGAGGGGGGCTCCTGGGTCATCAGAGCCCAGTCACTGCCCCTTCTTCTCCATCCAGGCCAGAGTCAGCTCTCTGGCTTGAAAAGAAAACCACAGTTGGGAAGTGTCTCTGTGGGGGGAAGTACACTGACTGAAACTGCCCTCCCTGGCAATACACCATAGTAATCATTTGCATGAGTTATTTAATACTAGGATAGCTTGGTAAGGAACACAGAACTAACAAGTACCAACCAGAGGAGTCTGGGAAAGGTCAAAGGACACATCACGTGTCTGACCACCTCCCAGAATCCTTCTCACTAGCATCCATCTTGGCTGAGTGATGCATGCACCCGAAAGGACCCTGAGTCAGAATTACTAGCCACAGACAACCTGGAAACTAATTCCATCACCATAAAACTTGAGACAGGAATCCACATGGCAGAGCAGTCCTCCTGGGTTCCTTTACCCTGGTGCTCTCCACCCGGGTGCCCCCCTAATAAAGTCTTGTCAGCTTGTATGTTTTCTTGGACAATTCATTTCCAAGGCTTAGACAAGACCTGACTCTTGGGCCCTGGAAGGGGTCTCCCATCCAGCAACAGCTTCAATGACCAGCCATATGTCCTGTGGGCAGAACGTGGAGGTTTCTGTTCCATTCCCTGTATCTGTAATGTCCTTGCTTTGGGGGAAGCCTGTTATATATCAGTGGTCAATAGGTTTAGGTTGAATGAAAAGGGGCCACGGATGCAGCCACTGAAATGTAGCAGGATGAGCACATGGACAAGGCAGATGCTCAGCGAGTGGTTACTTAAAGGGGTTTCATCAATTCTTTGAGCAATCAGCCAAACTAAACAGGAGAAGAAGCTTGTGAAAGCTTCCTGATGGGAGGGACTTGCTGTCAGGAGAAGTGGGTCTTGCTTTGGTGGGCAAGGACACACTTAGTAAATCTTTAATCCAATTTGCTGCTGATAGGTGGGCTGTGTTCCCTCCCTCTAGCTTGGCCTGAGGCCAAACTACACTGGGGGTAATGGTGACCTACTCCGAAGGACTTATGCCAAGATGCCATGCCTTTCAGGAAAAGCCTAAGGAGAAAAGGAAGGATATACCCATCTGAATGCAGAGTTCCAAAGAAGTTATGACCTACCTAGAAAGCATATTAAAAAGCAGTGACATTGCATTGTCAACAAAGGTCCGTCTAGTCAAAGCTATGGTTTCTCCAGTGGTCATGAATGAATGTGAGAGTTGGACCATAAAGAAAGCTGAGCACCAAAAAATTGATTCTTTTGAACTGTGGTGTTGGAGAAGACTCTTGAGAGTCCCTTAGACTGCAAGGAGATCCAACCAGTCCACCCTAAAGGAGATCAGTCCTGTATATTCACTGGAAGGACTGATGTTGAAACTACCGCACAATCGCACTCATTTCACATGGCAGCAAGGTGATGTGCAAAATCCTCCAAGCTTGGCTTCAACAGTACATGAACTGAGAACTTCCATATGTACAAGCTGGATTTAGAAAAGGCAGAGGAACCAGAGATCAAATTGCCACCATTTGGTGGATCATAGAAAAAGCAAGAGAATTCCAGAAAACATCTGCTCCATTGACTACACCAAAGCCTTTGACTGTGTAGATCACAGCAAACTGTGGAAAATGCTTAAAGAGATGAGAATACCAGACCACCTGACCTGCTCCTGAGAAACCTATATTCAGGTCAAGAAGTAACTGTTAGAACTGGACATGGAACAATAGACTGGTTCCAAATTGGGAAAGGAATGAATCAAGGCTGTATACTGTCACCCTGCTTATTTAACTTACATGCAGAGTACATCATGTGAAATACCAGGCTGAAAGAAGCACAAGCTGGAATCAAGATTGCTGGGAGAAATAACAGTAACCTCAGATACACAGATGACACCACCCTTATGGCAGAAAGTGAAGAGAAACCAAAGAGCCTCTTGATGAAGGTAAAAGAGGAGAGTGAAAAAGCTGGCTTAAAACTCAACATTCAAAAAATTAAGATCATGGCACCCATTCCCATCACTTCATGGCAAATAGATGGGGAAACAATGGAAAAAGTGAGAGACTTTATTTTGGGGGGGGGGGCTCCCAAATCACTGTAGATGGTGATTGCAGCCATGAAATTAAAAGACACTTGCTCCTTGGAAGAAAAACTATAACCAACCTAGACAGCATATTAAAAAGCAGAGACATTACTTTGCTGACAAAGGTCCATCTAGTCAAAGGTATGGTTTTTCCAGTGGTCATGTATAGATGTGAGAGTTGGACCATAAAGAAGGCTGAGCACCAAAGAATTGATGCTGTTGAGCTGTGGCATTGGAGAAAACTCTCAAGAGTCCCTTGGACTGCAAGGAGATCCAACCAGTCCATCCTAATGGAAATCAGTCCTGGATATTCATTGGAAGGACTGATGGTGAAGCTGAAACTCCAATACTTTGGCCACATGATGCGAAGAGCTGACTCATTGGAAAAGACCCTGATCCTGGGAAAGCTAGAAGGCAGGAGAGAAAGAGGATGACAGAAGATGAGATGGTTGGATGGCATCACTGACTCAATGGACATGAGTTTGAACAAGCTCCTGGAGATGATGAAGGACATGAAAGCCTCATGTGCTACGTCCATGGGGTCACATAGAGTCGGACACAACTGAGTGACTGAACAGCAAACAGGAGAAACTGTGGCAGAAAGAGAGTGAGGAAATGGATGTGGGAGGCGAGTGGAAAAAATAAAAGAATGGATCTGTCAGTAAAAGAAGAAAGCAGAAGAAAGGTGAATGAAGGGAAGTAGCAAATGAGAAATGAGGAATTAACCTGGGAGGAAATTTTCAATTCCACTCAAGACTTTTTTTGCACGGAGGCCTCTTCAAGAATGAGCTTGCATGCTAAGTCACTTCAGTCGTGTCCAACTCTCTGCGATCCCATAGACTGTAGCCCGCCAGGTTTCTCTGTCCATAGAATTCTCCAGGCAAGAATGCTGGAGTGGATTGCCATGCCCTCCTCCATGGAGTTTTCCCAATCCAGAGATCGAGCCCATGTCTCAGGTCTCCAGCACTGGCAGGCGGGTACTTTACCACTAGTGCCACCTGGGAAGCCAGGTGCATATAAACACAGCTGGCTGTAAAAGAGGCAGAGGGTAAGAGGCAGGATGAGCACCCTGGCCGCCAGTAAAGATGCCCACATCGTAATCCCAGAACTTGTCCATTTGTCAGTATTTACATGGCAGAGGAGGGTTTTACAGATGTGACTAAAGTTAAGGACATTGAGATGGGGAGATGACCCAGAATTATCCAGGCAGGCCACATCTAATCACACAAGTCCTTAAAAGTAGTTTTTTCCCAAGCTGTAATCGGAGAGAGACAGCAAGAGAAGTCAACACCACTTTCTGGTTCTGAAATGTGTGTAAAGACTAGAGAGGCCTCTAGAAGCTAGAAAAGGCAAGGAAACAGATTTATCCCTGGAAGCTTCAGAAAGGAACACAGCTCTGCAGCCATCTTAAATTTAGCAGGACTTCTGACCTTGAGATTTGTAAAATAATCATTTTTCTGTCTTAAGCCACAAAGTTTGTGATCATTTGTTACAGCAGTAATAGAGAATGAATACACCTATGGACATCAAAAATGGAAAATTATCAAAAATCACTGACACCCTGGTATTCTGCCTGTAATCGGTTTCCCATTTAGGCAGGAATTGTTTTTCTTCTCTGCAGAACGGAGGATGGCTGCTCACACTCATTAATATGCATCGATGGTGGCATAATTAGTTGCCACAGGTAACCCCGCTCTGGCTGCCTGAACTGAGCCGATGTACAGACGCCTGGTGCATGGTGAGCAGGGCAGTGCGCACGTGCAAGTCCTCATCTCATGAAAGGAAATGTTTGAATAATATGGAAATGCGCTGGATGTTATTAGCAGGATGTCAGGTTTGACAGTCCGTGTTATTGTGAAAATAAATGAGTTTCGACACAAATAACTTAGGTATGCATTGATTTTTTTAAAGCAAATCTTGGAACAAGATGTTATATATTGTGCTGTAGGTTTACAAAGATTTTGACAGCTATTAGGGGAAAATCGTGGTGAAGGATTGTTTATTAATGTATTCATTAAGTTGCTCTAAGGTGTAACAATCATTACTTTCCCCAAAAATGTATACTCTTCCTCTTGCATATTTAGTTGACTCTGGCAACTCATATTTAAGACAATGAGGAGAGAGCCAGCAACAATGGGAAGACAGAAATAAAGAAAAATCAAATCTCTATCACTGACATCAGAAAAACCTCGCACTGCGTCTTTTAACTGATGGGAATCTTTTCTCTGGGCTATTTCATCTCCGAGCAATCTGAGATATGAACAAAATTTCTTTGGCCCATTTTGTTTTCTTTCTTTCAGATCGTGAACCTCGATTTTTCTTTCTTCAGAGGCTCTGGTTGACAGACAAGATTCAGTGTCCAGGTCAGCATTCCTGACACAGATCGGGATCTGGGAGTCTTGACCCAGATTCCCCTGGCATTTGTTCCTGAGAAGCAAAAGAGAGCCATGTTCAGGGAGGGTCTCCACCTAAGGCCAAACGTCTGCTGGAGAAGCTCCAAAGCCAAGTTTATGGGCTTGGTGGGGGCTGCCAGCTGCCCCCATTCATTGCCTTTGGGGTCCAAAGGGGAAAAGCTGACAGGTTGTGCCATCAGCGTGTGATTTCCTGGCAGAACCAATGGCTGACTTCCCAGCATTCCCTGTGTGAGACGGGCAGGGACCTTATGAGGCCAAGCTCTGAGACAATTCTATCCACATGTGGATAGAGCTTTGTATGCCATCAGACAGCTCTGATCTCTGGGGCATGGGTTACAACCCTGGGAGTGGGAGGCAGACACCAGCATCCTGAGCCCAGATTGATGGGTGTGTGGATATTAGCCACCCATAGAGCCTGCACGTCGCAAGGACTGGCTCTCAGTTGCCCTTCTATCCTCTGAGGAATTTGAGAACAAGGTCCTGGGGTTCAGATGAAAACACTGCTTCACTCAGAACAGAAGAGATAAGATGCTCTTGACCTGAAGCATTCAGATCACCCAACTGCTCTCACCCAGGGCATAGGAAGAATGAGCCAGGTAACTTAGAAGCCCTTGGAAAAGTCTAGAGAGGCCACTTGGGGAAGAGGTGCTGAATGTCTCCAAAGGACCATCAGACTTGAGCAAGCTTCCCCCATCCTCTGGACTACTACCACAGATATGACAACATCACAAATCCTACCCTAAGTAGACTTAGGGCTATGGGAGGAGATGAACATATAGGAAGATATATATATTTAATGTGCAAGGCCTGGGGTAGCTATAGGCACAGGACATTCAAAGCACAGAAAAGAGCCATTCTAGGTCATCTGATAGCACACCAAAGATTTCCAGTTTTCCCCTTCAGGGCACATGGCAGGATTCTGCTTCCCTCTCTCCTAAGACAGTGGTGATCTTATGACTTGCTTTGCAATGAAATGTGAGAAATGTCACGTGTCACTTGCAGCTGAAGCTGTAAAAGCACTGGCTGCCTTGGCAATTCTTAAGACACAGAGATAAAGCCCTGCCAGCTGGGCTGAGCCAGAAAGATTCAGAGCAGCACCTCCAGCCCATTGGCCATGGCTATGCACCATAAGCTTGAGCAAGAAATGTCTTGTTGTTTGAAGTCACTGAGATGCTGGCGGTGTTTGTTATTACAGCATACCTTAACCCATACTGGTTGATACAAGCATTAAATCCAGCCAAAGAATGGCACTGTGGGGCCTCAGTAAGCAAAGACTTCCTGGAGGAGGGACTCCTGAACTGAGTCTCAGGGGCTGAGATAACTCAGCAATGGCAAGTGTCCCAGTGATAACCAGAAGTCAGAGCATGGGCAGCAGTCAGCTCCAGAGAAAACAGTTTCTCCAGCACTTGTTCAGCTAAAGTTATCTCAGGATCACATAGGAAGATGCTCTGGAATCCTTCCTGGCAATGGGCCCTAGATGGCTGGCTGGCTGGGTGAACAGATGGTGGAAAAGAGGAGCTTGAGTGTGAACTCCCTAATCAAGTCTTCTCTGACATTCCTCCTCTCCCTGACCCCATCCTCCTACTCCCCACACCAAATCAGCAATTTCTTACTTAGAGTTCTTGGATCTATAACACGTGCTTCTGCTGAAGCAGTTAAGAAACAACTAATTTACACTGGGAGAGTTGGGAAGAATTCCCCAGAGGAGGAGATATTTGACCTTGAAAAAATGCATAGGCCACACAAAGAGTAGGGTACCTGGAAAGCCTGTAAAATTCCTTTATTTCTCTTTCTTCAGTCATATTCATGCACAATTTAAGTACCCCATTTCACAAGCAAGTAAACGGTAGGAAGAAGAGGTAACTTTTCCAATATCACATTCATTGTATAAGAGAATCAATGCTCAAACCAGGACTCAGTCTCATGTCTAATGTTCTTTATCCTGTGCCATATCATTGCACATGAGGGAAACTCATAGGAAGTTTTAATTTGTGATGTACAGATTTTGCTTGACTTACATGGGGTTATGTCCCAATAAACCCACTGTAAGGTGAAAATACTGCTAAGCTGAAAATGCGTTGAATACGCCTAACCTACTGAACACCATAACTTTCCCAGTCTGTCTGAAACAGGCTCAGAATGCTTACACCGGTGGCAGTGCAGCAAAATCATCCAACACAAAACTTATCTCATAATAAAGTGTGAGCTATCTCCTGTAATTTACTGAATACCGTACTGAAAGTGAAAAGCATGATGGTTGTCTAGGTACAGAATGGTTTTGCGTGTATCTTTTTAGCCCCATGATCGCACGGCTGCCCGGGAGCTGTGGCCCAACATCGTGACACATTGTATCGCATATCCGCTAGCCACGGATAAGATCAAAATTCAAAACATGGTTTCTACTGGATGCATGATGCATATTTGCTTTTGCAAAATAGTATATGGAACAGTCATTAAGTCATGAACCATCTGCAGTCAGAAAAAAGTCACCAAATTATGTTGGTTTCAGTTTATTATATATGAATATAGAAGTGTTTATCATATATGATACCCTTATTTTATAGAAATTGGAGGTTACTTAGGCTGAGCTTATAGAGTTGTGGTGAAAATTAAATAATAAAATATCTGTAATATGAGCTCAGCTCTCTGTCACTTGCAAGTCCCTCCTGCCTAAGTGCTATTGTTTGAAGCACTCACTTCTACCTTTGCCATTCTCTCTAGCCAAGCAGATTCTGAATACACTTCCTGTGTGTGTGACAAATTTCCTCTGGTGTCAAGCGGAGCCCACATGCCACCCTAGAAGCCAGAGTGACTGAAAATCACTTTCCCAGCCTCCCTTGCAGGAAGGTGCAGGTCAGGACCTAGGTTCTGCCCATTACATACCTCTCCCTGGACTTGCCCAGGGAGACAGAGAGCCATAAGCGGATGACCCTTGTGCCACCAACACTGTCCAGGTGGCCAAGGTGGTAGCATCTCTGTCCAGTTTCTGAAGACAACAGCATCCATACCTCCTGCAGCATCCAAGTTGGGACCAGGATGACAACTCTGCTGCTTTGGGACAAGGTTCCTGACTGCAGAGCCTTGTGGTGGTGGAGGTGGAAACTCAAATAGACATGGAAGGAAGTGCAGGGTATGTTCAAAGCCAAAATCAGGGGTAGGATTCTTCAAAAATGGTGTGAGAAAGAGATGACTTGGAAGCAGAGAGGGTGTAGGGAGTTGGCGAGTTGTGTGGCTTCTATGAGTATCATCTGTGAGTGGTACAGTTGATGGGAGATAACAACCAAAAAATACGTTGGTACCAGATCTCAGGGCAGCCTGTGAACCCACCTGCTGTATTCGTTAGGCATTGAGAAGTTAACTCAGCAGGGCTGGGGCAAGACAGCACCTTCCCAAGAAGTATAGACCAGATTTAGTGAGAACACTCGGAAGGTGATTGTGATCATCCTGGTTACGAGGGAGAAACTGGCTATTTTGTCTTCCCCTCATGTAACTCATAATACCACACACCCTTCCACAGAAGAAAAACAGAAGCAAAGCATCAGTGTAGACTGGGATTTTTCTCCTACCTAAGAGTCTGAGTAAATATAAAGGAATAATTGACACAAAATTGGGGATGGGTGGAGTAAAAGGAATGAGCAGGGAAAGGGTATCAGGAGTCTCCCCGGGCACTGACAAAGTTCTAGTTCTTTGCCTTAATGGTAGGCCTGTGAGTTCTTGTGTTACTGCTTTTCTTTCACCCTTCCAGATACTTCTCTTTATACACTCACTTCTATTATATCTATAAAATATGGAATTATAAAACCTCGTGGCATTATTATAGAATGTGAATTAGAATAAAAGATTCATTTTTAAAAATCCTGAAAAATGGGGAAGAGTATACGGGATACAACTTAAAAGCATGATTTCTCAGTGTAAAAAAATTGTGTAATGCCAAATTATATATTATTTGGTTTGGGAGTCAAATGAATACAAGCTTTAAAATTTATGTTGTATCATCAAAATAGACTTTAAAAAGAAAGAAGCTGCTTCTATAACCTGATATATGGAGTTCTTTCATTTTGCATTTTAAAAAAATCAGTGCCCCTTCCCACACACACACACTCTGTCTCCAAATTCTGATTTTAAATGATAAGATAGAAGAATTATAACTGTTATCTCAAGAAATTCTCAAAAAGCACCATGTAGACATGTATAACAAATGATATAAACAGCTGTGGTTTGTAGACTGGATGATTATCCTCAACTGTCATGTTTCTGTCCAAAAAGAATAATAATTACAATGCATTCAAACCCTTCAAATATGCTTAAATTCATGAGTTCATATTAATATCAAGTTTTAAAAAATACTTATTGACTGCCTTATGAGAATGGTAGGGAGCTACCTCATTTTAGAAACAGGCAAGTAAAAAAAAAAGAATCAAACAGCTTTCTTGCCTTTCTTATAAGAAAGGGGCCTCATGACAGAAGCACCCACAAGATCTGTGAATTAGCCTTGCAAAAACACTCAGACGTAACTGGGGTATTCTCAGATCATTAGATCTGACTGTGAGTTTACAGGATACACATCTAGAACCATATCTATAGAATACTTTGAGGGCACAACCACGAAAATCCAGACAATGACAAATTCTGTAGAACAAACAACCTGGTTTCTTCATTAAATAACTGCAAGAGAGAGAAGGTCTACAGAGTAAAAGAGAATTAAAGGGATCCTAATTCAAGTGAAGATACTGTAAAAAGTTATGAGACCATCTGGGACACCTGAACATGGATAGTTCATAATATTGTTAGGTTGTAGGTGAGATAGTAATAGACTAATTGTGTATATGAAAAACAAAAAGGTTTATCTTTTAGATGTATATGTTAAAATGCCCCCAGTAAAACAGACCGATGTCTAGGATTTGCTTCAAAATAACTCAGGGAGCTGGAAATGGGTGGATATGGGGATAAGATTGAGCAAGACTGGTCAACTGTCAATTGTGGAAGCCAGTGATAGGATAGGATACATAGGATTTGTAAATTATTCCCCTTACTTTTATATTTTTTGAAATTTTCTCACAAAAGAAATTTTTAAAGCTTTTGCCTCAAATAAAATGGTAAATTACTGGGTGGATCACAACAAACTGTGGGAGATTCTCAGAGATGGGAATATCAGACTACCTTACCTCTCTACTGAGAAACCTGTATGCAGGTCAAGAAGCAACAGTTAGAATTGGACATGGAAGAATGGACTGGTTCCAAATTGGGAAATAAGTATATTAAGGCTGTGTATTATATTGTCACCCTGCTTATTTAACATCTATGCAGAGTACTTCATGTGAAATGCCAGGCTGGATGAATGATAAGCTGGAATCAAGATTGCAGGGGAAAATGTCAAGAACCTCATATATGCAGATGATACCACTCTAATGGCAGAATGTGAAGCGGAACTAAAAAGCCTCTTGCTGAAGGAGAAAGAGGAGAGTAAAAAAGCTGGCTTAAAACCCAACATTCAAAAAACTAAGATCATGGCATCCAGTTTCATCACTTCATGGCAAATAGATGGGGGGAAAGTGGAAACAGTGACAGATTTTATTTTCTTTGGCTCCAAAATCCCTGCAGATGGTGTCTGCAGCCAAAAAATTAAAATACACTTGCTCCTTGGAAGAAAAGCTATGAGAAACCTAGACAGTGTGTTAAAAAGCAGAGACATCACTTTGCTGACAAAGGTCCACATAGTCAAAGTTATGGTTTTTCCAGTAGTCATGTACGGATATGAGAGCTGGACCATAAAGAAGACTGAGCACTGAAGAACTGATGCTTTCAAATTGTGCTGGAGAAGACTCTTGAGAGTCCCTTGGACTGCAATGAGATCAAATCAATCAATCCTATAGGAAATCAACTCTGAATGTTCATTGGAAGGACTGATACTGAAGTTGAAGCTCCAATACTTTGGCCACCTGATGCAAAGAACTGACTCATTGGAAGACACTGATGCTGGGAAAGATTGAGGACAGGAAGAAAAGGAGGTGATAGAATGCTATGAGATGGTCAGATGGTATCACTGATTCAAAGGACATGAGTCTGAGCAAACTCAAGGAGATAGTGAAGGACAGGGGTGTTTGGCATGCTAAAAGGTTCACGGTGTTGCAGAGTCAGACATGACTGAGCAACTGAACGACAACAAAATGTGATTTTGTTGATTGACAAAACATATGATGTATGATTAACAAAGGGTTTCTGATGTTAATGCAAAAAAATTTCTTACCTATAAATGAGAAAAAGAAGTTACAAAAGCACAAAGAATGTGGACATGATTCACCAGAACAGAGATACAAATGGCCAATGAATATATGAAAAAGAATTTGAACTCCTTAATATTAAAGAAATATAAGCAGTGAGACTAATTCTGGAGAAGAAAATGAAAGAGTAATTATGAGATTTCTCATAGACTGAGGCGAAAAAGAAGGGTCAGCATCCAAGCAAGTCTCTTGAGATATGCTGTATACTCTGTATGTGTGCACACACACAGATAAAAATGTATGAACAAAGCCAAGAGCACAACTTTAAACAGTTATATAGATTCTTACTTCATTAAACACATCATTGTGATAAAATTAGACCAAAATTTTTAATCTAAAAGTTAAGGAAGTGCTTCAAAATTAGTTTCAATGAGAAGGTAACTTGTATTCTGCCTAGGACTCCAGTCCTATATCTATAGGTTAAAATTTTCTCAAAGAAAAGTTTAATGCCAACATAAAGTGTGTTGTCCATGCCAAAGACAATTCCCCAAGACACGGAAGATGACTGAGCAGACTCTAAGATGTTTAAAGCCACCTTGCGTAAGGAAAATGCTGGTAAACTCCTGACATTACCAAGCCCACTTTCCAGTAGGGGGGAAAATGCTACTGTTACAAATAAACATCACTATACATCATGGAGTTAAACAAAACACACAATGAACTAAATTTAAAAAGTGAAAACAATAGCAAATTACCATTAAAAATAAAAAGGAGCAACAACTGAAGAATGAGACTAACTCTATCAACATTTGTGATGCAATTTTATTTCCTGAATTGGGGCAATTTCAACTGAGAATGCACATCTAAGAGATAAACAACCTGACTAGCGTTGTATGTCAGAATATTTTTCCCTATACAAAAATAATTCAGGAATATTTACTCATTTAACAAAATTCAGCTCAGACATAAATGGGGAATGAAAAGTGTTTGCCTTGACCTTATCCCACAATACAACTATTACGAAGAAGAACAAACCTGACTCCATATTAGATCTGCTTCTTTAGCTCTAACCCTTGTGTGTTGTTGCCTGTGCTGAGTCATGCTGGCTCTGCAGCTTTGTAAAAGGAAGTTGCCATAGCCTGAAATATACATAATAGCCCATTCTCAAGGCTCTGACCTTTCAAAGCATAGCACTTTTCCATTTATGTAAGATAAAAGTTGCAATTATCTTGTTGGAGGTTTTCAGGAATATTGTGACCAAACCTACAGTTGCAAGAACAAAGGATTCCTTCTCTAAGAAGTTTGTAACAACCAGCCATACCTCTTCCCCTTTTAGTATAAAAGAACCTGAATTCTAACTCTGGAAAGATGGTTCTTTAGGACAGTAGTCCAGCATCTTCTTAGTATGTTGGCTTTCTTTTTTTTCTTTTTTTAGTTTACAATACTGTATTGGTTTTGCCATACATCAACATGAATCCGCCATGGGTGTACATAAGTTCCCACTCCTGAACCCCCCTCTCACCTCCCTCCCCATATCATCCCTCTGGGTCATCCCAGTGCACCAGTCCCAAGCATGCTGTATCCTGCATCAAACCTAGACTAGTGATTCGTTTCTTACATGATAGTATACATGTTTCAATGCCATTCTCCCAAATCATCCCACCCTCTCCCTCTCCCACAGAGTCAAAAAGTCTGTTCTGTACATCTGTGTCTCTTTTGCTGTCTCGCATACAGGGTTATTGTTACCATCTTTCTAAATTCCATATATATGCGTTAGTATACTGTATTGGTGTTTTTCTTTCTGGCTTACTTCACTCTGTATAATTGGCTCCAGTTTCATCCACCTCATTAGAACTGATTGGTATGAATAAAGTGGCTATTCCTTGCCTCAACAGCTTATCTCTCTCAACGTATTTGTTCTGTCATGAGGCAAGCAGTATGAGCTTGAACTCAGTAATACAACTTGCAAGAGGAGATATAGGTAATGGGGAAGAGAAAAGAGTTCTACTTGATAGCCAAGGTATGGAAACAAATAAAATGTCTGGCAACAGAAGAACGGATGGAGAAGAATACAGTGTACACATACAATGGAATATTATTCAGCCATCAATCATATCAAACATTTAACTTTTGTTTCCCATGTGAGCATTTAAATTCTACTCTCTTAGCATGTTTCAATCACACTTGACCCCTGAGCAACCCAAGTTTAAACTCACTTATGCACGGAATTTTTTCAGTCTATACATACTACAGTGCTACATGATTCAAGGTTGGTTGAATCTGCAGATGTGGAACCGCAGATATGGAATATGGGCTGTACAGTTTAGGCAGACATTTTACTTCAAGAAGAAATGGCCTCCCTAACCTGCATGTTGTTCAAAGGTCAATAGCATATAGGGTTATCAACTATAATGTAATGGTATACATTAGAATTATACATCAGATCCTTAGAGTTATATATTAGATTCTTAGAACTATATATTAGATCCTACAAGTTTCATCTTGTAACTGAAAGTGTGTACCTATTTACCAACTTCTCCCTAATCCCCCCATTACTCAGTTCTTGGCAACCACCATTCTATTCTGTTTCTATGAGTTTGATGTTTTATTTTAGATTCTACGTATAAGTGATATCATGCAGTATTCACCTTTTTTTGGTCTGAACTATTACACTTGGCATAATGCCCTCCAGATTCAACCTTGCTGTTGTGTGTGACAGGGTTCCCTTCTCTTAATTACCTTGATCAGCAAATCCTTTCACAATGTATATGTGTATCGAGTCATCATACTGTACATGTTAAATATCTTACAATTTTATTGGTCAACTATACCTCAATAAAGCTTAAAAAAAGAGTTCTGTTTGCACTATTTTGTCTAAGATGACTATAAACATAGACCCAGCAGAAATGTCTCATAGATAGTTCAATAAGAGTTTGGTGCTCCCAGGAGCAGGCAGACCTGGAGATACAAACGACTGAGTCACAAGCACTGAGGTGACATTTAAACAGTGGGATTGAATAAGATTCTATAAGGAGAGAATGGAGATTAAAAAGGGCAGGATTGTGAACCCAGCAGTGGGCACCCTAGCTTTTGTTGAATTAAATAAAGTCAGAAATATAAACTGAAATGATAGAAGTGAGTTTAACATCTGTTCTTTGCTCTCTGAAAATTCACCGATGCTAATTTTAAATGAATAAAAGCTAATCTAATTTGATTAGTGTGTTTCACCAGACTGGCAGCCCTCAGTCATCTTCCTAATTCTAGAAAATGAGCTGTGCCTTTTCTTCCAGGCACCTTATCACACGCCTCCGCTGTCATTGATGAGGCATCAAGTCATTTTCATTGTGGGGTATTTGGTGCTTCCAAACCTTTGAGCATAACTTAGCACTGAACACACAGGATATCATTGACAGAACTATGGGCCCACCGGGAATGCTGCTCATGTGTGTCATCTGCTCTAATTTAATTTCTCCAGTGTAAGCAAAGCCTTCAGTTGCAATTTGGGCAGAGTATGAGTAGGCAGCTCCCAACAGTTAATGACGGATGCATCTCTCTAGTGATCAAGCTTCAAATTGAAGGAGAAGAGAAGAAAAGAGCTGGAGATCGTCTGTGAAAAACTTTCATCCAGTTTGGCCTCCCATTCCCCATTAGTTTGTCCTTTCTTTCTGTTTTCTTCTCTGCCAAAAGGGAGAAAAACTTGGCTGGATGGAAGAAGCACTGTTGAGGTCCTTCACTGATCACTGTGGGAAACTCCCTGCCATAGTTATATCACGTGACAACTAGGCTAGGCTATGGTCCAGGTGTTGGTCAAACTCTAGTCTAAATGCTAACATTTTAATCAGATTACTCTCCATAATACAGGTAATTCAATTGGTTGAAGGCCTTAAAAACAAAGGCTCAAGATTCCAGAAGAAGCAGCAGTTCTGCTTCAAGACTGCAACACAGAAATCCTGCCTGAGTGTCCTGCCTGCAGATTTCAGAGTCAAGACTGCAGCATCAACTCTTCCTGAACTTCCAGCCTGCCCATCTGTGTGAACCAAATCCTGAAAATCAATCAGTCTCAGTAGACAAATAGGTGGGTGATAGGTAGATCGATAGTTGTGATAACCACAGATAACCACGGAAGACAGAAGATGCAGATAGATTACAGATGATAGAAGTAGACCCATCTCCTGTTGGTTCTATTTTTCTGGGGAATCTTATCCAATAAACCTTCCTCCTCTCTTTCTGCAGCCTTTTCACCACATCGGCCCAGATAAATGCAAAGTGACAACATGCAGCCCTTGTAGCTGGCTTTGTGCTGGAGGCCAAGGAGTAGAGGAGATGTGCTGTGACCCCAGGCAATTTTGACTCCAGCACTGTAGAATCATGTGGACCAGTGATACGAACTCTGAGCTTCAGCGACTGGACAAGTAAGGGCTGGACATGGACTCCACTTCTGACCTCAGTGTGGTTTTCAAAATCAACATGTGAATGCTCTTCAAGAATCCAAGACCCTTTTCTCCAGTGCTATCTATAATATCAAGGTAAATAGATTTAAGTAAATCATTCCAAGGAAGTGTCTAAGGGAGAAGGAGAGGGTGGTCCCTCAACTTTTGTACAATGCTTCCTTAACCGAGTTTTTCCTGTCATTCAGTTTCTAATACAATCAACCAAATGGTTCTCAATACACACCATATTCAAATTTTTACATGAGATTAAAACACACCCCTTCTCTGTAGAGAATTTGAACTCTATTAGAATAAACAATATGTTATAGTTGGTTGATCTCTTCTGAGGGCTTCCCAGGTGGCACTAGTGGTAACGAACCCACCCGCCAATGCAGGAGACACAACAGAAGTGGATTCGATCCCTGGGTCAGGAAGATTCCCTGGAGGAGGGCACAGCAACCCACTCCAGCCTTCTTGCCTGGAAAATCCTGTGGACAGAGGAGACTGGTGGGCTATGGTGCATAAAGTTTCAAACAGTCAGACATCACTGAAGCACCTTAGCACACACACACTATCTCCTTCAATTTAAAAAAAAAATAAGAAAGAAAAAGTAAACTCACAAAAAATTAAATAAGGCAGTCTTAAGCCTTTGTTCAAAGAGAATCACACCTACCCAAAACACATGTTCAGGCTTCAGGGGACTTTTTTCTTTGGGCCAAATCTGGAGCTAGAAGGAATTCTCTGTTGCCTAGGTAGGAGTTTGGAGAAGTACAAAGAGTCTGACGACTTAGGTGGTAAGGCAGAGATTTAACAGAAAGGACACTGAATTTGGAATCAGGAATCCTAGGTGGCCCCTTCCACCTTTTAGCTACATGGCTTCAAGAAAGGCAATCACCTCAACCTCAATTTTTTTATCTTTAAAATGGATTAACAGCCTCCATGTCACCATCTTCACAGTTTTTGTGTTTTTTGTTTTAATCAGATAAGTGTAAGGGCTGCATTTTACTTTATTTTGTGCTGCATTTTACTAACATGAGCTATATATTACATGATGACACTGGGTATAAGGCTTAGTGGTTTCATCTTAGCAAAAATCCCAGAAAGGGATTCCTTGCTCCTTACTGCACAGAATTCCAGAAAAAAAAAAAAAATCCCTTTCTGGCCATGCCCTACCTGATGGTTAAGACTGTTTCACTACCCGGGGGGAGTAGTGAGATCTGAGATCTTTTCTAGCTCAAGTATTAGACTTTTTCCCATGATGTCTAAAGCAGGATAGGGAGATGGTAGGGGGCTCAGGACTGGCTCTCAGTCTAAGGGGTAGAAGGTTTGCTTTCAGGACAAAGTTTTCGAGTTGTCTCTTTCTTCATCCTAGCTGTAGGAGGTATGTGAACTCTGGAGACACTTGGGTATCTATGCCAAGAATAGAAAACCCTGCACCTCCTTAACCAGGCAGAGAAATCTCAGAAGTCTCCCAAGCCTGATTTAATGTAACATTGCTACAGAGTGCTGAATGGACACCATTTTCTCTGGGGATCTACTTATATTATCACATGACGTGGGTCTCCCAACAGGACCAGATGCCATAAAATGGGGAACTTGAGCCAGAAAAAGAGAAAAATTCTCTTACAGTAACAGCAGCCATCTATTGGAGGCTGGCCACTGGACTCAGGATGAAGCCAGGACCCTATACCAGGACTCAGAGAGCAGAAGGACTGAGCAGGAATGGTCAGAAAATGTGACTGGAGCCAGATAACAAATAACTGCTAACCTTCACCAGTACCTCACTATACCAAACTCCCTGATAAGCACTGACATGATCTATTTCACTTAACCCTCATTTAGACAGTGTGAGGCAGGTACTCTATAGTGTCCAATTTACAGATGGGAAAACTGAGGCTCAGGGTGGGTGTATGTAGTCCAACATGGCACCAATGGCAGCAGAGGATTTGCAACCAGGGATCTGAACCTCTACACACTCTGCTGCCTTCCCAGGATATTGCCTCTTTATTACAAGGCTCATTTATTTTGGTCATCTTAAGCATTTTCTCAGTGACCCAAATAAATAATGTCCAATTTAAAACTGTTGATCAAGGATCAGTAAGTATGAATGGCAATGGGGACCAAGGGAGCAGCTGGTAGAAAAGAAACTCTTGCTTCTACCAGACAGAATTTATTTGGCCTGGTGTTTATTTTAGGCAAGTCTGTTCCTCAAAGCAGAAGCCAAACACTTGAGGAGGAGGATCAGTAGGCTATGTTCATCAGTCACCTGAGATATGTAAGGTCCTAATAGGCTACTTTTTACCATATATACTAAAACATATCTAGATATAGCAGCATCATTGCCTCCGCTGTAAAGAAAAACATCAAGATTATAAAAGCAAAGCATAGGTGCTTCCATCAAATAGATGAGAAATTAATAATAACTTCCATCTTGCACGTAATTATAATTGCCTCTGGGTACCTGATGCCTTCAGCTTGGTAGATGTAGGGATCTCTGAGTGCAAGACAGTTAGCCTGAATATCTCACTGATGGTTTTCAGGTGGGCTCTATGCTGTTAGATTTCTGAGAGGAGGTGCCAGGGATCCAAGGCAAATGAAAACTTCAGGATTTATCCCCTGCTGAATGCATGGATGTCTCCAGGTAAAACCCAGTAAGAAAGGAACAAAGGGGGAAAACGGAGCTTGCTAGCTACCCCCTGTCCTTTGGTTTGGAAAGATTATGCTTGATGCTGTGAAAAAAATAATGCTAATAACATCTCCAAGGCTGCTCAACATATGTCCCCGCCCTGCTCTGTTCAAAAAGGAATCCGCGGTCCTCTGCCATCCGGCCCTGCTTGGATTTAGTCCCCCCACATGCCTGGGGGTCAGAGCACATCAACTGATGACAGGAGTCTCCACCAGAACAGGAGGCGCAGCCCACGCGCAAAGCCATGTGAACCGCGGTGACAGGCTCATTTGGAAACAAATGAGAGGTTAAGTAAGAAGTGCATGACGGAGGCAAAACTGAGTTTCCCTTTCCCCCTTCCTGTCGGTTAGAATTAGAAAGTGCCTATGAGCAGCGTGTGTCAAGAATATGAACGTGAGATGTCATTTCGGCTGCCTCTAATTGAAGCCAGGATAAATGGAGTGGAAAGGCAGCGTCTAATCCAATCAAAACATGAAAAAGGTATTTTGACATGTAAATTACAAACTTCCTGTGTATTTTGTCTCCCCAATTACACCCTCCCCTGTCATGTTTTTTTAAATTATATCTTAATCTCCCAGTCTCCTAATAATTATGTCATCATTCTTGGGCCTTGAACACTGTGTAATGGTATTTTATGGGATATGCCATTCATTATTAACTAAACTCACTTTCTGTCCCCAGTGATACCATATCTCACCGTGTTCAAATATGCCTGGTGTCAGCTTTGTAAATGCTACAGCAGTTCCACTCTCTGCTTCAGGATTACATGGAAGTGAATTGGTGAAGCGCTTTTGGACAGTTAATCTGACTCATCATTATTTTATGTGGGGATGGCCAACACCTTTTTCTTTTTAAATGGGATGAGCAATTGGTTTAAAATATAAATCTCTCATCGTTGGAGCTCATTCAAATAGTGCCTTGCACAGAGATTTTACTACTGCTCTTAAAGTAATAGCTGATATTGAGATCATACCACTGAGATCACAAGAAGAAGTCAGATAATAAAGAAAAATGGTAGTTTGGTATGCAGACAGCACTGACATGGTGCTGGTGGGAGGCACTGGTACATACTATTATAAATTGTTTCCAAGCAGGAGAAAACCTTCAAAATCATGGCCTATGGTCCCCGGATTTATAGGTGAAAAATAATAATAAAAACAGCTACCTGGTAAAAGAAATTTACAGGTCATTCTGTTCTTAGGAGGCAGAAACTAAGATTCCCCAGGGCACCAACGGGACCACATCAAGGTCCTGTCAACCACGCCCCAGAGCCCCCAGAGCCAATGCGTCATCTATAGGACCACCTATAAGCAGGAGTGAGCATCTCTGAGAAACTCACCAAAGGCTTGGACCAGGGTAGCAGCATGTCAGAGACCAGTACGTAAACGTGAAAGTCACCACGAACAACCCCAGCTACTAAAAAGCCACTGATCTCAAGCACTTTCTTCAGAAGGCTGTCTTTGATTACAGGGCTTATTCACACTTAGAGTAGCAGAGTAGAACACAAAGAGGAATTGCGTTCAGAGAGATGAAAGTTCTCATCCAGGAAACACTCCATTCGAGCTCTTGACCTTGGGAATATCAGCCGGCCTCTCTGACCCAGCCTCAGGGTGTTCACCTGTAGAGCACAGGTGATAATACCATACCTGCCATGGGGACAAAGGCAGGCAGGTGTCATTGTCTGCACACAGTGCACTTTAAGGGCTTCTCAAGTGACGCTAATGGTGAAGAGCCCACCTGCTAATGTAGGCAGGCGTTAAGAGACCCACGTTTGATCCCTGGGTTGGGAAGAGTCCCTGGAGGAGGAAATGGCAACTCACTCCAGTACTCCTGCCTGGGGAATCCCATGGACAGAGGGGCCTGGTGGGCTATAGTCTATGGGGTCCAAAGAATTGGACATGACTGCGCAACAGAGCACTTGCACTTACCGTGTAATTTAAAAACTAAACAGCCCAAGTGAAGTGAAGTTGCTCAGTCATGTCCGACTCTTTGCAACCCCATGGACAGTAGCCTACCAGGCTCTGCCGTCCATGGGATTTTCCAGGCAAGAATACTGGAGTGGGCTGCCATAATATTAAAGTCAAAACCCCTGGATCTGTGTCCCTGTTCTACCACTCATTAGTCCTCTGACCTCAGTTTCTACTTTTTTAAAAAACAGGTATAATAATGGATCTCCCAGAGTTAAAATAGAGTAATAACGCCAAAACCTCAGCCTCTGTGCACCAGTGCTGAATCAAATCTCAAAGACAGAGTTTTGTGTGAAGTAGAAAAGGACAGATTTATTACTTTGCCAGGCAAAGGTGGACACAGTGGATGCCTGCTCTCAAAAAGCTGTGTGTCCCAACCTAGGAGAATTTGATAAGGAGTTTAATAGCAATTTCTCTGGTGGCTCAGATGGTAAAGTGTCTGCCTATAATGTGGGAGACCAGGGTTCAATCCCTGGATCGGGAAGATCCCCTGGAGAAGGAAATGGCACCCCACTCCAGTATTCTTGCCTAGAAAATCCCATGGACGGAAGAGCCTGGTAGGCTACAGTCCATGGGGTCGCAAAGAGTCGGACACAACTGAGCGACTTCCTTTCTTTTCTTTTTTCTTAATAGCAACAAGGGTACAAGGGTAGAGTTGCTGGTAAGACTGGGGTGTGTGCAGGGCCTGCGCTTCTCTATCTGGTCTCAGGTAATCCTGATGAGTTTCTTTTGAATGAAGAATGCAGACATCATCCATTTGTTGTGTTTTAAAGCTTAAATGTATCCCTTGAGGTAGAACCAGGACCCTGCCCCAAGGCTGCACTGTCATTTCCTGGCTGCTCCTCCCTTGTCTTTGCAAACCCTCCCTTCCCAAAATAGCAGCTGTTTGAATATCTGCCCTTTGGAGCTCTAGGAATGTCATGGAGGCTAGAGTCTGCAAGAAATAGGGGATGGAAAGGTTTCCACACGAACAGGCTCTGCAGGGGTTTGGCTTCAGTAATATGTGCTCCCGGGTTTTACTGGGTACGTGGCATGTGTGAGGTGTTGAATGGCCATCAGAGCCATAAACTTTTCTATTGGAAGCATGTCTAAGTGAAAGATTGAAACGTGAGACTGGGAGGGGGCATGCCAACGATAATCCAAATATGTGGGCCCACTGGCTGCTTGTGGGCAGGTCACTGTGATCACGTCAACTGCCACATTGAATCCTTTGGCTGGGTCCATTGTGACAGGCAGAAACAACATAGGTGCCAAGGAGTGTTCCACTTAGAGCATCCTCTGAAGAAGAAGGAAGTGGGTTGTTATGTGTTTCCTGAAATCCGTGAGTATATGAGGGCTTCGTGGGCCATCTTACCCACCCACCTCCTCAGGTGTGGAAGGGAGGTTTTGGATACTAGCAGGCAGCCAGCAGCTTCCCTCTGAACTTCTCTTCAAATAACACTGATGTTAGGCCCTGCAGGAAATCAGAAATACTGAAGTCAGAGTGTCTGTCCTTAAGTCCAGAAGCAGAAAGAAGAGCTGTAGGAAAATTATCCCTAGTTTAAAATAGAAAGTGGGAAATACACGACAGGTGGTGGTGGTTTATGTGGTTCAGTCACTAAGTCCTGTCCACCTCTTGTGACCCTGTGGACTGTAGCCTGCCAGGCTCCCCTGTCCGTGGGATTTTCCAGGAAGGATACTGGAGTGGATTGCCATCTCCGTCTCCAGGGGATCTTCTGGACCTAGGATTCAAACCCAGGCCTGCTGCATTGCAGGCAGACTCCTGCATTGTAGGCAGATTCTTTACTGACGGAGCTAGGACGGAAGCCCGCACGCTACAGGAGTTGCCAGCCAAGTTTCAGGAAGAGATTTTTGTGCTATGCTGTGCTTAGTCACTCAGTCGTGTCAGATTCTCTGTGACCCCATGGACTGTAGTTTTGCCAGGCCTCTCTGTCCATGGGATTCTCCAGGCAAGAATACTGGAGTGGGTTGCCATGCCCTCCTTCAGGGGATCTTCCCAAACCAGGGTTCAACCCACGTCTCCTGCATTGCAGGGGGATTCTTTACCAGTTGAGCTACCAGTGAAGAGATTTTAGTATAATCCTAATGTTTATTGTATTAGAGGTCTTTTTGAAAAGGTCAATGGAAGCCCATCCTCATTAGGAAAGTTATTCTAAAAAGAAAGAATAGTAACTAAAATGAAATCTATGTTTTAAACAATTGCAGATACAGAAATTGGACCACAAATAGTGATCTTGTTATCTAGGAGAGTATTTACAGTCTCTGGGTATCATCCTAAAATTGCCCCCAGACTGTTTACTTCTTGGAATCAGGTTAGTACTGGGTGAGCTTCCCAGGCAGTGCTAGTGGTAAAGAACCTACCTGCCAATGCAGCAGGCTTAAAAGATGCGAGTTCAATCCCTAGGTTGGGAAGATCCTCGGGAGAAGGGCATGGCAACCCACTCCAGTATTCTTGCCTGGAGAATCGCATGGACTGTATTCGAGATCATACATATTTGGTTATTTTAAACACAGTTCAAATAAACGTATCTTTAGCTATTTAGAGCCCACCTACTCCACACGCCCTGTGAAACTGCACCATATGGAACCATCTTCCAACCACAGATAAGACAGGCTCTGTAACTATACAAGACCCCAAACCACTGCTTCCTTTCGTAGTTCTCTGATCCACAGACTTCCCACCTTGCTGCTACTCAGCATCACCTGAACACGGAAGACGACTCTCCTATTCCCCTCTCCCCTGAGAGTTTCCTTGCCCGTTCTCATTCAGGCTGGTGACCCCAGAACTGCCTGTGGAAGAAGTCTCCCCTCTTACCCAACCCTGTGCAGGCCTCACCCGCTGAAATGCGTTGTGTCCTTTCTCTTCCTTGGTCAACCCTGGAATCCTCAAACCTACCAGGGGAGTTGTTCTGTTTGGGCTGCTCTGCTCTGACAGAGTACCATAGACTGGCTGGCTAATGAACAACAGACGTTTATTTTTCACAGCTCTGGATGCCAGGAGACCCGGTGTCTGGTGAGAGCTCAATTCCAGCTTTAATTCCCTCAGGCCCTCACATGGAGGAACGGAGGTCTCTGGGGTCTCCTTGATTAAGTCTTAATTCCCACCCAAAGGTCCCACCTCCAAATACCAACATTGGAGGTTACGTTTAGCATATGAATTTCACGGGCACACAAACAGGGAAACCAGCACCGAGTGGAGTAAACCCTGGACTTAGCATCAGCAGAGTGCCGCCCAGCTCCCAGCACGTCCCTGCCCTGTGGCCTCAGGCCAGTCGCTCACCCCTCCGGGTATCACAGTCCCCACCTAAGGGAGAGAAAGTCTACCTCTCCCTTTCAGTTTGACCAGGACGCTGTCAGTGCGTGAGGAGGAGCCAGAAGAGGAGCTGGGCAGACCATCAGCAAACCACAAGGAACCTTTCGGTGTCCTGGTAGAACTCCCATGTTGTATCTATGGGGAAGTAACATGAGAGGTGATAGTGCATGTCTCGCCCCCAAACAAGTGAGTGGCTCTGCAGAGACGAGGGGAGCGCCGTAGCAGCTTGCGAATCTTCGTGCGGGCGCCTGCCCCCTCCAGTCCCATAAAGACGACCATTCACCAGCGGGCCTGCACCAAGGTGCCATCATCCCCATTTTCCAATGGGAGTCTCCTACTCCTAGGGCTGGTGTATGTCTACCTGCAGGCTTAAGTGAGACCGGGGCCTCTTAGCTGACCAACTAGCTCCCCCGGTTTCTGGCTCCCATTTCAAGAGCTCAGCCTGTGATCAGTGTCATGACCTGCCTTCATCAAAGGCAGACCTGATTCTGGTATTTGGCTGCTATTCACCATAATAATCAGCTCTTACCCAACTATGATAAGAGTGGTAATGGTAATCTGGATAACCACTGCGGAGTCACCCCTGCCTCTAGGCATTTTCTTCACCATAGATCAAAACAGTTTTAACCTTGTCTCTTGATTCTAGGTCTGTGATGTCCAAGAAGTCTCTCTACTATGACAAAAATTGTCGACACACGTGCTATCCAATATGGTAACCACTAGCCAGAGGATGCAATATGTGACTAGCATGACCAAGGGGCTGAATTTATAATTGTATTTAATTCTATCTGACTTAAATAGTTACAAGTAGCCAGTGACTACCAAACCGGACAACACAGTTCTGGAGTTTGTACATTTGGAGACTCCAGTGCAGTTTTCTAAACATGCTGTTGCTAAGTCGCTTCAGTCATGTCCGACTCTGTGCAACCCCATAGACGGCAGTCCACCAGGCTCCCCCATCCCTGGGATTCTCCAGGCAAAAACACTAGAGTGGCTTGCCATTTCTTTCTCCAAATGCATGAAAGTGAAAAGTGAAAGTGAAGTCGCTCAGTGGTGTCCGACTCTTCACAACCCCATGGACTGCAGCCCACCAGGCTCCTCCATCCATGGGATTTTCCAGGCAAGAGTACTGGAATGGGGTGCCATTGCCTTCTCCATCTCTAAACATAGTAGTTCGTTTTCTTGCCCTCTCTCAACCCCAGCAAACTTACTCTCCAATATCAGAGCTTTTAGACTAGGAGCTTAACTAGCTCAATTTAGTTATCACTTTTCCTATTAGACTTGCATTTTCCAAGACCCTTAGTGTACCTATCAGATGCAAGTCTTGAGTGAGAATGTGCTATGCACCTAGGACCCCCTGTGCACACAGCCTGGGGAGTTAAAGGAACAGAGATTCAGCCCTGAGGGAACTTGCTTCAGACAATGGAGAGTAGGCCGTGATGATGGTGATAGTGGTGGACATGGAGAAGAGAAGCCAGATTCTGGAGTTATTTTGAAAGCAGAGTCAATGGCCTTGAATGAACTTGAATATGGTGAGTATGAGGGATGATACGGAAGAGTTAAAAAGAGTTTGGGCCTCCAAGAACGAGCCAGTGTGATAAGACATTGGGCAATATGGGGAAATACTAAAAATGACTCAAGCTTCTCTGTGCGGCTCCTAGGACCTTGAATCCCACTCCACAGTGTCTCCCAGCTCTCCAGACATAACCATTTCACAAGCTGCTTTTCTCAGAGCCCTGAGAACTTACTGTGTTCATTACAATCTCAAGGTTTTTGTTTATGTCTTATGTTTTTGCTTATGACACCCCAGAAGTCCCCCTAACTTTTGTTTTCATTCTATATTATTCAAGAATCGTCTTCCTACTGGATAACTGCCTTTAGTCTCAATCTCCTCTAATTCTCCCACCTATTGATATTATCTTTTTTAACTTACTGATGTCACTATTCTGCTTAAAATCCTATGATGAGCTGCAGACATAGCTACAGTAAGGCATATGTACAAACAAGTCCCAAACTCACTAGCATCCTCTGTGAATTCTTCCATAATACTCATTGAAGAATTCATGGCCCCCAATGACACTTTTGTAGCTTGCTTCACTTACCATACTATATTATTTTCCTCTAAATCCTTATTGAACATGAGCACAGACCCTGAAACCTGATAGATACTCAATAGATATTTATTAAATCATTAAATCATCTATTTAGAATTTTACAGCTTCAACAGTTTTACTTGTCTTGGTCTCATGACTTGGAAAGTGTCTTCCAGAAGCTGTAAATGCAAATATCTACAGGATATAGTTAGGGAAGGCAAATAAATAGAGTTAGGGGTAGAACAATAAGGTACGGTGGGGCTTGTGACAAAGCACACAGTTCATGGCCTATCTAAAAGCATTCGAATGAGAAAATAATTAAATACTGTGTCAGTCAAATGAAATAATCTGCAGCAAATTTGATCCGTAGGCAAGGTAGCCCACTGGGCTGGTAGATCATCACCTCTGAGTTAAGTTTTAATATAATAAAGAATTCTTTCTACGAGTATAGAATTTTTGTGTTTTGCNAGCACACAGTTCATGGCCTATCTAAAAGCATTCGAATGAGAAAATAATTAAATACTGTGTCAGTCAAATGAAATAATCTGCAGCAAATTTGATCCGTAGGCAAGGTAGCCCACTGGGCTGGTAGATCATCACCTCTGAGTTAAGTTTTAATATAATAAAGAATTCTTTCTACGAGTATAGAATTTTTGTGTTTTGCAAAGTGATCTGTAACTTACAAGACAAATAAGTCAATGCAGATAGGTTAATAGAAAACTCCTCAGGAGGCTTCATCCAGAGGAGAAACTACCATGAGATGATTCTACAATAAGCAATGTAGAGCTCCTAACCACCTACTCGATGACTAATACTTCTATTTGCTCCATTGTTGCAGGAGCGACCTTGGTGTTGAATTTATCCCTTTATCCCCTGCACAATGTCTGGAATCAGCCAGAGGTTCAAAACACATGTCAAAGTAATGAATGACTAACTTTGGTGTAATTGATACCTCTCCCTTTCCAATTCTGATAACATTCTTGAAGCTACTCTTGATACCAAAACTTCAGGGGCAAAAAAGACCTCCCACTGCCATGGTGGGCTTCATGTGAGGGCAGCTATGGAAGGGCAAGAGGCTGGATTGAAACTCTAGCACTTTGAAAGCTAATGTTAGTCACTGGATCGTGTCTGACTCTTTACAATCCCCTGGACTTTAGCCCAGCAGGCTCCTCTCTCTATGGAATTCTCCAGGCAAGAATATGGGAGTGGGTTGTCATTTCCTTCTCCAGGGGATCTTCCCAACCCAGGGACTGAAGCCAGGTCACCCGCACTGCAGGCAGATTCTTTACCGTCTGAGCCACCGGACACTTAGACAGCACTTAGACAGAGAACACCCGATGCCCGTCTGCAGCAATAAACTAAACAAGCACAGTCATTTGTTTTTTCAGCATGCATGGGAGGCAGCTGTAACTTCTGAGATCCTCTACAGTGAAGAGCACAAGACAGGCAGGAGAAGCAGCCAGTGAAGATGCTCAATTAAAGCCTGAATGCTGAATGCTCCCTGCCCCATAGAGAGGCTGCACAATCTGCAGAGTGATGGTGGTAGGACTCCTACAGATGAGATGAGGAAATCCAGACAGGACACAAAAGTCCTGGTTAAGCATTTCCTTAGTCCCTAGTGAAGACGAATTGAGAGCTGAGGCTAAAACTTTATTGTGTATCGATTACTGTTCATATTGCTTAATTGGCTTATGTTAACTGAAAGTCACCCTGCTTATTTGACTTATATACAGAGGACATCATGAGAAACGCTGGGCTGGAAGAAACACAAGCTGGAATCAAGATTGCTGGGAGAAATANATTCTTGCCACCTCTTCTTAATATCTTCTGCTTCTTTTAGGTCCATATCATTCCTGTCCTTTATCAAGCCCATCTTTGCATGAAATGTTCCCTTGGTATATTTAATTTTCTTGAAGAGATCTCTAATCTTTCCTATTCTATTGTTTTCCTCTATTTCTTTGCATTGCTCGCTGTGGAAGGCTTTTTTACCTCTCCTTGCTATTCTTTGGATCTATGCACTCAAATGGGTATATATTTCCTTTCCTCCTTTGGTTTTCGCTTCTCTTCTTTTCACAGCTATTTGTAAGGCCTCCCCAGACAGCCATTTTGGGTTTTTTGTATTTCTTTTTCTTGGGGATTGTCTTGATCCCTGTCTCCTGTACAGTGTCACGAACCTCCATCCATAGTTCTCAGGCACTCTGTCTGTCAGATTTAGTCCCTTATATCTACTTCTCATTTCCACTGTATAATCATAAGGGATTTGATCTAGGTAATACTTGAATGGTCTAGTGGTTTTCCCTACCTTCTTCACTTTAAGTCTGAATTTGGCAACAAGGAGTTCATGATCTGAGCAACAGTCAGTTCCCAGTCTTGTTTTTGCTGNGTCTGTCAGATTTAGTCCCTTATATCTACTTCTCATTTCCACTGTATAATCATAAGGGATTTGATCTAGGTAATACCTGAATGGTCTAGTGGTTTTCCCTACCTTCTTCACTTTAAGTCTGAATTTGGCAACAAGGAGTTCATGATCTGAGCAACAGTCAGTTCCCAGTCTTGTTTTTGCTGACTGTATAGAGCTTCTTCATCTTTGACTGCAAAGAATATAATCAATCTGATTTCAGTGTTGACCATCTGTGATGTTGTAGAGTCTTCTCTTGTGTTGTTGGAAAAGGGTGTTTTCTATGACCAGTGAGTTCTCTTGGCAAAACTGTATTACCCTTTGCCCTGCCCTATTCTGTACTTCAAGGCAAAACTTGCCTGTTACTCCAGGTATTTCTTGACTTCCTACTGTTGTATGCCAGTCCCCTATAATGAAAAGGACATTCTTTTTTGGTGTTAGTTCTAAAAGATCTTGCCAGTCTTCATAGAACCGTTCAACTTCAGTTTTTTCAGGGTTACTGGTCAGGGCTTAGACTTGGATTACCGTAATACTGAATGGTTTGCCTTGGAAACAAACAGAAATCATTCTGTTTTTGAGATGCATCCAAGTACTGCATCTAGTCAAGGTTATGGTTTTTCCAGTGGTCATGTATGGATGTGAGAGTTGGACTATGAAGAAGGCTNAAAGTGAAAGTGGAGAGTGAAAAAGTTGGCTTAAAGCTCAATATTCCAAAAATTAAGATCATGGCATCTGGTCTCATCACTTCATGGGAAATAGAAGGGAAAACAATGGAAACAGTGACAGGCGTTATTTTTTTGTGCTCCAAAATCACAGCTGACGGTGATTGCAGCCATGAAATTAAAATACACTTACTCCTTGGAAGAAAAGTTATGACAACCTAGACAGCATATTCAAAAGCAGAGATATTACTTTGCCAACTAAGGTCCGTCTAGTCAAGGCTATGGTTTTTCCAGTGGTCATGTATGGATGTGAGAGTTGGACTGTGAAGAAGGCTGAGCACCAAAGAATTGATGCTTTTGAACTGTGGTGTTGGAGAAGACTCTTGAGAGTCCCTTGGACTGCAAGGAGAGCCAACCAGTCCATTCTGAAGGAGATCGGCCCTGGAATTTCTTTGGAAGGAATGATGCTAAAGCTGAAACTCCAGTACTTTGGCCACCTCATGGGAAGAGCTGACTCACTGGAAAAGACTCTGATGCTGGGAGGGATTGGGGGCAGGAGGAGAAGGGGACGACAAAGGATGAGATGGCTGGATAGCATCACTGACTCGATGGGCATGAGTCTGAGTGAACTCCGGGAGATGGTGATGGACAGGGAGGCCTGACGTGCTGCGATTCATGGAGTCTCAAAGAGTTGGACATGACTGAGCGACTGAACTGAACTGAACTGAGAGAAAATATAGATGACTCATATGGTAGATATTGTTATGATAATTGGTTACCTGTTTGGGCAAAAAAAAAAAAAAAAGAGTTGGGTCACAGTCTCATTTCATATTACAAAATAAACTCCAAAAATTAAAAAAATTAAAATAAAAGTTACTATAAACACAATAACAAAAAAATGGTGCTTTAAATCATCCAGTTAATATGGTATTTTGCACAGTGTCCACATATTTTAAAGCAGAGACTGGCAAAATATAGCCTGTGAGCCACATATGGCCCTCACCTGTTTCTGTAAATAAAGCTTTACTGGAACTCAGCCCTGGCAATCCATCTATGAATTATGTGTGGCTGCCTTCATACTGCAGCCACAGGAGAGAGTAGGTGTCACAGAGACTACATGGCTCAAAGCACAGAAAATCTTGTTTGGCTCTTTATAGAAAAAGTTTGCTTATCACTGCCCTAAAGGGAAAATAAATATGAAATCAGTTCAGTTCAGTCACTCATCCATGTCCAACTCTTTGCGACCCCATGAATTGCAGCACACCAAGCCTCCCTGTCCATCACCAACTCCCGGAGTTCACTCAGACTCACGCCCATCGAGTCAGTGATGCCATCCAGCCATCTCATCCTCTGTCATCCCCTTCTCCTCCTGCCCCCAATATGAAATATATAATGCTAAATACTAAAGTCATGCATGATAAACACCATAAAATTAAATTCCAAATAAACTGGGAAAATATCCAGAATATCTCTGGCAATGTTAAATTAAAGACTAATAAGTTCCTTAAAAAAAAAAAATAAGATCGTTACTCAAAAAGAGAAATGAGCAAAACAAATAAATTTGGAGCTCACAGGAAAAAAAAAAAATTAGTCAATATACATATAAAAGTAACTAAACTTCTCTAGAACTCAAAGAAATAAATAACATTGTAAAGATACCACTCGCTGTTTATCACATTAACAACTTATTTGAAAGCTGGGATTACCCAGTATTAATTGAGGCCTGGGGAAATAAACACTCTCACTTAAAGTACAATTTGACAATAACTATATCAAATTTTTAAAACACACATAACTGTTGTTCCAGAAAATACATCGCAGATATTTTTTCACAAGTGCTCAATATTACAGTCTTAAGTGTACAACAAGTACCAGGTACAAATGAAAGGACTATGAATAGGAAACTGGCGCATTTATGTAATGCCATGCTATAAAGTGTTAAAAAGAGTTGACAAAGATCTTTATGTGACTCAAATGTAATGACCTCTAGCATGTTCTATTGTTGGGAAAAACAAAGCCAACTGCAATACGGTACTTGAAGAGTGACCTTGTATATGTTTACAGCACACACATTGGCGCACATGCACTTAGGTATACATAACAATTAACTGCATGCTGACATACAAGCTGATTCTCAAGGTTTTTTCCTGGAGGATAGAGGTGATGAGTGAAAGAGTTCTACAAGGGACGTTTTATGCTGTATATACATTTGTGTTTTATTTTTATTAAAAAATTTTTTATTGGAGTATAGTTGCTTTACACTGTTGTTAGTTTGTGCTGTAAGCAAAGTCAATCAGCTTTATGTATGCCTGTGTGCATATGTGTGCTAAGTTGCTTCAGTTGTGTCCAACGCTTTGTGAACCTGTGGACCATAGCCCGCCGGGCTCCTCTGCCCATGAGATTCTCCAGGCAAGAATGCTGGAGCAGGTTGCCATGCCCTCCTCAGGGGGATTTCCAGACTCAGAGACTGAGCCCATGCCTCTCATGTCTCATGCATTAACAGGCAGGTTCTTTACTACCAGTGCCACTTGGGAAGCCCATACAAATAATATATCCCCTCTTTATTGTATTTCCTCCCCATTCAAGTCACCACAGAGCACTGAGTAGAGTTCCCTGTCCTGAAAGTGAAAGTTTCTCAGTTGGGTCCCACTCTTTGCGACCCCATGGATTTTACAGTCCACGGACTTCTCCAGGCCAGAACACTGGAGTGAGTTGGATCTTCCCAACCCAGGGATCGAAACCATGTCTCCCGCATTGCAGGCAGATTCTCTACCAGCTGAGCCACAAGGGAAGTCCAAGAATACTGGAGTGGGTGGCCTATCCCTTATCCAGTGAATCTCCCTGATCCAGGAGTCAAACTGGGGTCTCCTGCATTGCAGGTGGATTTTTTATCAACTGAGCTATCAGGGAGTATAAAGCAGGTTCTCATTAGTTATATATTTTATAGATAGTATTAATAGTGTATATATGTCAATCCCAATCTTCTAATTCATCCTCCTTCCCCACACTGTGGGAACTATAAGCTCGTTTTCTACACATGTGACTCTCTTTGTGCTTTGCTAATAAGTTCATCTGCATATCTGAAGTTACTGATATTTTTCCCAGCAATCTTGATTCCAGCTTGTGTTTCTTCCAGTCCCGCGTTTCTCATGATGTATTCTGCATATAAGTTAAACAAGCAAGGTGACAATAAACAGCCCTGACGTACTCCTTTTCCTATTTGGAACCAGTCTGTTGTTCCATGTCCAGTTCTAACTGTTGCTTCCTGACCTGCATACAGATTTCTCAAGAGGCAGGTCAGGTGGTCTGGTATTCCCATCTCTTGAAGAATTTTCCACAGTTTATTGTGATCCACACAGTCAAAGGCTTTGGCATAGTCAACAAAGCAGAAATAGATGTTTTTCTGGAACTCTCTTGCTTTTTCCATGATCCAGTGGATGTTGCCAATTTGATCTCTGGTTCCTCGGCCTTTTCTAAAACCAGCTTAAACATCTGGAAGTTCACGGTTCACCTATTCCTGAAGCCTGGCTTGGAGAATTTTGAGCATTACTTTACTAGCATGTGAGATGAGTGCAATTGTGTGGTAGTTTGAGCATTCTTTGGCATTTCCTTTCTCTGGGATTGGAATAAAAACTGACCTTTTCCAGTCCTGTGGCCACTGCTGAGTTTTCCAAATTTGCTGGCATATTGAATGCAGCACTTTCACAACATCATGTTTCAGGATTTGAAATAGCTCAACTGGAATTCCATCACCTCCACTAGCTTTGTTCGTAGTGATGCTTCCTAAGGCCCACATGACTTCACATTCCAGGATGTCTGGCTCTAGATGAATGATTACACCATTGTGACTATCCAGGTCATGAAGATCTTTTTTGTACAGTTCTTCTGTGTATTCTTGCCACCTTGTCTTAATATCTTCTGCTTCTGTTAGGTCCATACCATTTCTGTCCTTTATCGAGCCCATCTTCACATGAAATGTTCCCTTGGTATGTCTGATTTTCTTGAAGAGATCTCTAGTCNACACTTTCACAACATCATCTTTCAGGATTTGGAATAGCTCAACTGGAATGCCATCACCTCCACTAGCTTTGTTCATAGACAGGAAGAATATCAACCCAGAATGTGACCGTTTCAACATCAAACATACTCAATTTTTATGGCCTCAGTTTCATACAAGAACACTCAGCGTGAGTTGTTTTTTTTTTTCTTCCTCCTGAAACCTACCAGCCCCCAAATTAACAACATTCAATGCTCTTTTGCCTCTTGATCAAAATCTGAGATCTAGGATGTTTATTCATCTGAAGGGAACAAGGCCGCCTCAAGCTGAAGCAGATCCCAAGGGCAAAACTGGAAGGTCAGGAGGTCATCTCAGGAAGGTGTCATCTCTCTGTCCCACCATCTCACCAGGAAAGGTGTCTGGAGCCTCCCATCCTGACCCAATAACAAGACGGAAGGAAGTCTCGCCTTCGGGATCTCTGTTCAGTATACTCCCCAGCTGGCCCGAGTCTACATCTAACTTCAGAGGGAATAACAGAGAGAATCTGAGTGAACGCCTATTTCCAAATTTGAATTTCTGTGTCTTCTCTGGAGCTCTATCTTCTCAACTGGAAAATGAGAGGGTTGGACTCAGACCCAAAGGTATCACCCAGTGATCTATCTTCTGATAGAATGTAAGGTAATTCACTGAAGTGAGTTTGTAGCGTGTTTCTTTTTAAAGTGGCAGTTCGGAGTAGCTCTCCAGATTCACTGTCCAATTAAGTAGTGAAGTTGTAAACCACTATATTCATTCAACAAAGCATGTCTGAAGGAAAGTACTATTTATATCAACTTATGTATTTTAAAGTCAGAAAGTTATTTGCCTCCTTCCTCCCGAGCACTCTCTTGACCCCATTGTAGTTTCTGCTTACCCACTGTTCTTGAATGCCTTTAGCCATTCTTCAAATAGCCATTACTTTGCCGGATCATCATAACTCACAGGGAATAGCCAGATGTCCTCTGAGACATTTGTCCGAAATGATGGTAATATTTTACGAAGGGCACTGACAAGCAACATGTTTCCGAATTTCATTTAGCATATTGAGCTTCAGCCATGAGAACTGCCCTGCAGGGTGACCCAAGGGGAAGGGAGAAGAGTGACCATACGCTGAGGACCTACTAAGTGCTAGAGACCTTGATGGACACTTTGAAGATGTCTTCCACTCATTCATCCCCAAAAGCAAGGGAGAACACAATGGTTTTCAAACACAGTGCCCAGGTACTCATATTGTCAGCAATGTCACGGATAACTGCTACAATCTGAGAAAATGCAGGCCACTTTTGTCAGCGAACACTGAAGAGAGATGGAGACAGGAAAAGTAATTCAGAGTAAAAGAAGGAGATGGATACACTCCAGGCAAGAAACTGGAAGCAGAGAAAAGATAAAAATAAAAATCCACCTATTTTTAAATAAATAAACGTCTGTTGTAATTGAATAATTTATAAATCTTTATGCCCTTGGACTTCAAAAACTTTCCATAGCCACTTCTACTCAAATATTGGTATTTTTTAATTGTGCTTATAACCAAGTTAATTTTTTTTTTTTTTTTGCTATCTACAATGAGCAGAGAAGTTTTAATATATCCAAACCCACAGCAGGAGCAAGAGGGCAGGGAACAAGCCTTTGTCTTGGGTTATGTGACAACCATAGAGGGGCTTCATAGAACTTATCTCATTGAATCATCAGTTCAAGTTTAAATAAAATAATATTCCTATTTTACAGCAGGAGAAACAGAGACTTAGCAAGGTGAGCTGCACAGGCAGGGTGACACGGCCAGAGAACAAGACCAAGCTCCAGACCCTCAGGCTCTAAGCCGCTTCAGCTGGACGAGGGCTGCCCCAGAGCATGATGGGCTCCATGAGCGGCTGTGAGTCCACCTCTCCAGAGACGCTGCAGTTGAGGCTGAGCATCAGGGGCAATCCATGAATTGCAGGAAAGCCGTCTCCCTCAGGAGGAAGTCTGGAGGAGACGGCCTCTCAGAGCCTTTCCGACTTTCCTGTTGGATTAGTGACCACAGGGATCATCAAGGCTTTGCAGAGACATTCAAGTTTGTTCTGCCTTTTGGGCATCTGGAAGGGAGGTGTGCCTTATGCCTTGTTTTGGCCGATGAATTATAACCAGATGTGATGTGCGTCTTGTAAGGCAAAGCGTTAGGGTTGGAGTGCAGCTCGTCCCGCTTCCTCTCCACCACTTCGGTGGTCAGTGTTGGGAGAGAGTCTCCTTCCGCTTGGATCTCTGAACTGTTCCAAGGAGCAGAGGCACTTGCTGACCCGCAGTGGACAAGGAGTATGAGCAAAAGTTGAATTAAACTCAGCGATTTTGAATAACTGAGACTGGATTTTTTGTTACCTCCGCATAACCCAGACTATCCTGACTGATCACAGTGACATTTTAGTTCTGAACTCTTCAGAGACAACCTCTAGAATTGACCTCCTGCAGGATTCGGCTGAGGGGCTGGGGAAGTCCTCACAGAGAAGTTCTGCAGGGACAAGCAAGTGACCTGGGCCAAAGGAACTGCTTTCTGGGTTAAGAGCGTGAGAAGGGAGAGGGAAGAAGCGTAGCAGAGGAGGGGTATTTTCATTCAAGGAGTAGAATTCTCCCCAGCAATCATCTGGGCACAAAATCCAGTAATTGACCACTGCTGCATTCTCTTGCCCCCCAAGAGGAAAGCAGAGGGCTTTCTTTCTAGAAAAGAAAAATATTGACCTTTTCTCTCTCACAGACTGACTAGCAGCAATTTAACAATGATTCCTGTAGTTCATCCCCCCAGGACATCAGCCGTGCAAGGGAGAATATTGATTTTTGTCTTTTTGAAAAAGAAGCTCGCTAAAATAAGCGCAGTGGTTGTGGTTTTTTTTTTTTTTTTTAATGTAGAAGCAAGTTGAATTTTTTTAAAAAAATAAACAATGAATTACTGCACCCAGATGATATGAAAGGACTGTTTGAGGCTTCAGACAGCACAGCCGCCAAGAATAACAGCCCACCACTTTACCTGTGCGTCCTGGGACAACCAGTGCTTTAAATATGGATGCTCTTCAGCCTCTCTTAATGAACATCACATCTGCATCTCAGGGCAGCTCTGGCAGAACGTAAGCTTTATTGGGAAAAGAGGTTGTCTGGAGGCCGGGATGGACCTAATTGCTCTTCCCGGGTGTCTAGCCCAACAGCCCAGCTTAGTTTGTGTGCACTCCTGTGCACAGCCAGCTCTGAGAGAAGCAGACCCAGACATCCTCCTGGCTCAGAAAGAGCTCGTGCAAAAAGTTGCCTTCCAAAGACAGAGCTCGCTCACAACACAGGCTTCCAAGAAGGACCAGCCCCCACTGCTGTAATCCAGGCATACAACTTCCAGGGGGCAACAATGGGCTCCAAAATGGCAGAAGTTCATCTCTGACCTGACTCCTCTCTTAGGCCTCACTAGATTTTATTCTGGCTCACTCCAGAAAGAAAAAAAAAAAAAATACTGCTTGACAGGCCACAGTAACATTAATTGGAATCTTTTAGACAGCTTAAGTGGTTACTCGCCTCTAATAAATCTATTCTCCAGAAAGGGCCTGCAAGTTTTGTGCAGGAGTCCCATCAGATAATCACAGACACTTCTTATGCAATTTGCCAATTACTGACAACACAGACGTCAGGAGCGTCTGGCCACCCCTATTTTGAGAACCATCTTCCATCACTGGTAACTTCAACTGGAAGACCTAAACAGGATCTGAAGGGTTTATTGTTAACACATCATTCCCCTCACCAGGCTAGACATACTATCTATCATGGAGGTGAAAATGTTGGCTCACTCATCCTGATGCTGAATTCCCAAATCTACTCCCATATGAAAACCAAAAAAACAAACAAACAAACAAAAAAAACCTACTTTATAGACAAGGACAGATGGAAATGTTGGGGACAGCCACCCCAAAGCTGAACAACTGCTCCACTGCAATAAAATAGGATTTTGTCATTCCCAAACTTTCCCTGTGTGAATGTCATTTCTTTCTTAAATGTCTATCCTGACTTTTAAGTTTTCAGACTCTGGCTAGATAGAGTCCGGTCAGGTGGGTCCCCTTTGTGAGCAGTTGAGTGCACACACTGATCACTGCTCTGATTGGATCTTTTCAGCTGGAGAGGGCACTATGCACCTGTCTGCCTGGGGAGACCCAGGCACCAGATGCTTAGCAGGAGCCCCTCTACCCCAGAGCCCACAGATTATTCAAACTGGCGAGTCTACAAGGAGCACAAAAAACCAAGCTAACTGCACCCAACTGGCCATGCCACACCTGCCCCAACAGCCCACCTTGCTGTTATCCCACCCCCAGGTCCAACTGCCTGCATGGCCTGACTAGCAGCCTTCTCTCGTCTTGAGCTGGAAATAACAAAGCGTTGTGCCCTGAGTCTATGTGAGTATCCATGTGTTCTGTCATGCCATCAAAAGAACTTTCAAACCTTATAAAACACCCTGAAGGACTGAGGAGATCCGTTTCTTCATTCAAGAAGATGAAACACAGGCTTCTTCCAGCCCCACAGTTGTCTAGACTGATCTGACCCCTTAGATGCATTGGAATCGCTTTCTGAGACCAGCGAAGACCACCACAAAGTAAACACTACCGTTGCCCACCATTCAAACACTTCGCCTTAATGGCCTCCAACTCCTGGTCTCGGGAAATGGAGACTGTCTATTTCTGCTGTGCTAATTAGTTCTCTTTCCACTCACCTCGTTAATTCAGCATAAAACAGAGTTCCCATCATACAGCAGGTGCTCCATAAATGCACGTGGAATGAATATAACACAGGACCAAAACTGCATAGACAAATATAGCCAGTTCATTCAGAAACCCAACACATATTTAATAGGTGGCTGCAAGCCTGGAGTGCTGCAGTCCACGGGGTCGCAAAGAGTCGGACATGACCGAGCAACTGAACAACAAATGATCCAATCATCTGGCTTTAAAAAGTGATGACATTGCATTTCTGTATTTCAGGGACTGCTAGCAGTGTGCCAGCATTAATTAGTTCTCACTTAGGGGCATGCCATTTAATTATTTAGTTCTACACTTATCTGAGTGTACGTCTCACCTTCTGAGTGAAACATTGCTCGACCTCCCCGGAAGAGTTGATCACTCCTTTTTCTCTAATCTCCATGCATCTATCGACAACCTCACACCCACTGGCTGATCTTGGGTTCCCGAAGAGCCAGGACCGTCTAGAATGCATCTTCCCAACTCCAATGTTTAGCCCAGTGTTACCCAGGACTTAGCAGGTCCCCAGCAAGTACTGAGTGAATAAATGAATAACAAATGAATAGATTTCCTACCAAGTGCTTTGTACTATGTAAAAGCTGAAGAAAAAAGGTAATGGGAGAGGAGAGGTGACTGAAACAGCAGTTCTCAAATGTGAGTGGGCATCAGAACTCCCTGGAGGGCTTTTGAACGCACAGAGTGCTGGGCTCCAGACCCACCCTCTGATCGTGTAGGTCCAGGGAAAGGCCTAAGCGCGCACAGCTATAACAAGCTCCCAGGTGATGCTGACGCTGCAGAGGTAGGGGCCTCACCGTGAGAACTACTGGTCTGAAGAAACAAACCTGATGTGGCTCCCCTGATGCCAGGGAGCTTACTGCGAACATATGCAACCCGGAGGAAACAGGAGGAAGGATGCAACTGTGGACAGTACAAGCTTCCTGTAAACATACTGCAGACAGTGGGGGCAGAGAGCATCTATCAAGACTGACTTCATTAACTTATTTCAAAGAGGAGGATAAAGATCTTAAGAAGGTGAATGATCTGGCAGAGGTCGACTCAGGTACAAGGTACAAGAGAAATGTGTGCCTGTGAGCACCAAATGACATGTACCAAAATATTCATTTTTTTGATGCTTAATGATCCCAAACTGGACAAATGTCCATCAACAGTAAAATGAATAAGTATATTGGGGTGTATATTCATGCAAAGGAGGATTATATATATATATTTTTTAAAGAACAACTACAGCCATATGCTACACAATTGATGAATCCCACAAATGCTGGTGAAGAAGTTAGACACGAAAGAGCACATTCTGTTAAAGTCCGTATATACCAACTTCAAAGAGAGGCAGAACAAATCTCTTTTGGAGGCCAGAAGAGTTACTCTGGGGAATAAAGGAAGTGAGGGCACTTCAGGGGAGTTTCTGGAGGTGCTATTGATATTCTACTTGTTGACCCAGTTTGGGGCTGCAAAGCATGCTTACTGACGTTTTCACACTTTTCTGCATATATATTATACTTCAAAACACAGAGGGGCTTTCCTTTTTTTTTTTTTTTTTTTAATGTTTGAAAGGAAGGAAACAGACATTGAGCTGAATCTATCACAGTCCTTGTCCTGGGAGCTGACCCAGATACCCATCAGGAACAGACAGGAAGACAGTGGTGAGCTCTCCCAGGGGACAGAGAGGAACAGGGTCACTGCAGATGCTTGTTTCAGGCCAATTTCACAGGCGCAACCCATGAAGCTGTAAGATAAGCTGAAGAGTACAACACGTATATTAATCTTTTACATGAGATTTATAGAGTTGGAACAGACCAGGGAGATCATTAAAGTTCAGAAGAAGAACTTATCGCAAATTTTCTTAGAGCCTTCCTGTAAACCATCTTAGTATTTATCTCAGCTGGGAACTTGGCAAGGTGGGCCAGGCAGCTGTCTTTTTTGGCTGAACTCCCCACCCCTATAAAAATGTTTTTCCATCGAAGCCTCTAACCTTTCTCAGTCTTGAGGAAGACTTAGTTCTCGGCTCATAAGATGACAAATGCTTTTCCTAAACCCCATCGTTCGGATACCTTTTCACAAACTGAGAAGGCTTCTGAGCAATCTGAAAGTACTGATACCAAAACCTGTCTTGGGAGATGACACCGTGTTTGTCCAAGACGTTTCTGCAAACCGAGCAGCTGAGCGGCTCTGCAGGCATTGTAGACATCTGGCTAGTTCAGAAATACAGCCTCCTAACTGATCTATTACAGTAAATGGTCTAGACAGAGCGACTGGAACTCCTCTCTTTTTTATACTTCATAAACCTGTATCTAAGTGCAGGTGAAGTCAGTTGTAAATATAAAAACCACCAGAGCGGAATGGCCTTTGATTCTTTGTTTATCACAGGCTAATTAAAACACAAGCTGAACATAACTCAGTTCTTTAATGGAGGTTACCAGATGTGTTATTACTTGACCCTGCTCAGTATGAAGTCCTTGTATAATAACTATAATTTTTTTTATTTAGTACAGCAGCCCTGTTATAGTTAAGGGTGTGTCTTTCTTTTGATTACAAGGCCCACATCTAAAGGAGGGGAGAAGAGGATGGTTAACTACTGAGAACACGTTCTCTGGGCATTGAAACTATGATTAATATAAGCCCTGTCCAGGAGTGAATTCTTGGCTGCCCTGCATGCTATGGTTACGCACCGTGCCGAAGACACATTTTCACTGGAAGTATAATTACTGACTTTTAAAAGTCACCTTTCATCCCAACAAACCCAGCTTTCTCTAAAGCGTTAGAGAGCCATTACAAATTACAGTCAGAGTAATAGCTTCAGCCGTTCAGCCATCACTTAAGAAGCACTTCAGCAGCCTGGAGCGGGAAAGGTCAACCTGGTAGGGCCACCCCTCCTTAGTCAGGAAGTCGTGTGGAGCTCTTCCCTGCAGGGTGGCCCTGCTGAATCGCCAGGAGCTCTGAGCACCTGGAATTAGCCACACACTCCTATGTACAGGGCCCAGCAAACACCCCAAACACCTGGGCATCCAAGATGCACCATGCACAGTGTTACCAGGGGAGTCAGGAGGAGTGTAATGATGAAATATCAACCGCCACCTATAGGACTTGCAGGTGTGCTAAGTCGCTGCAACCGTGTCTGACTCTGTGCAACCCTATGAACTGCAGCCTGTCAGGCTCTTCTGTCCGTGGGAATCTCCAGGCAAGAATACTGCAGTGGGTTGCCAAGCCCTCCTCCAGGGGATCTTCCCAGCCCAAGGAAGGAAACTGTGTCACTGACATGTCACTTACAATGTCTCCTGTATTGGCAGGCAGATTCTTTATCACTAGCGCCACCTGGGAAGCTCCACCAATAGGACAGCAGCTCTCAAAAGTCTTTTCTCCAATTCAGAATCCGTGCAAGACTCCCTTGAACCCCAGATAGACTCATCCACATCAGTTATCTACTTGGCTATCCCTTGGGCACTTTAAATACAGCATTTCCAAAACAAGCTTCATCATGTTCTCTGGAAAACTTGTCTTGGGTGCCACAATTCAGGAATAACACCATCCATCACTTATTTGCCAACTCTCCAAACCTGGGCTTCATCTCTCAGTTCTCCCTGTTTCTCTTTGTCAACCCATTCCCAAGATCTGCCGATGCTACCTGTCCCCTTCTGAGCCACACTTCTGCCGTGACCTTCCTTCCAGTTCAGATCATCATGGTATCTAGACTTTACAACAACAGTTCTCAGCCAGGAGCAATTTCACATTTCTCCCCCCTCCTCCCAATACACGTACACACCAGGGTATATTTAGCAATGTCTGGAGACATTTCCGGTTGCCACAGCTGAAGGCTGGGATGATGCTACTGATATTCAATGGTTAGAGGCCAAGGATGCTGCTAAATATCATTACAATACACAGGACAACCCACACAGCAGAAGAAGTCTAAAATGTCAGTAGTATCTCCCTGCCAAGATGCCGGAGTCATAAGACATAAATCTTACTACGTAACTCTTCAAATATCATTGTTCCTAGAACAAAGTCCCCACGGTCTTTCAGCCTTTGTCCCCAGCCTTCTCAGCCTCATCTGCAAACACTCTTCTCTCCCTTCCCTGTAGCTGCCACGCTTCAAATGTCCACACCAGATTCTTTCAGTTCCCTGAACTTCTGGGTCTCTGGACAGCATATCCTGCCCATGCCCACCAAGGAGTTCTCCTGTACTCAGCCTTCAGATTTTAATCTCACCTACTATCCCACACAGGGTATGACCTGTGCCCCCCCCAAGACACACAGATTTTTACCATCCTTTGCTTGACTGTGTGTTGTCATTCAGCCTTGTGCTTGCTCCCCGTGGGCAGGGCCCTTGTCTCTCTGTCCACTCTGTCCTCTTTCTGCTTCTCAGTAAGGCACTCAATGCATGCTCATGGAAATAATGCATAAATAGCATAATATTACCGTAAAACTGGTCTCTTGGGGTATTTAGACTTGAGTAACTCAGCCAAATTCCAGTACTCTTGCCTCGAAAATCCCATGGACAGAGGAGCCTGGTGGGCTGCAGTCCATGGGGTCGCTAAGAGTCGGATACGACTGAGAGACTTCACTTTCACTTTTCATTTTCATGCATTGGAGAAGGAAATGGCAACCCACTCAAGTGTTCTTGTCTGGAGGATCCCAGGGGCGGGGGAGCCTGGTGGGCTGCCGTCTATGGGATTGCACAGAGTTGGACACGACTGAAGTGACTTAGCAGTCGCAGCAGCAACTCAGCCAAACAAAAACGTCTATCTTGCGTAAATAATAACTTTCTATACTTAGACTCATTCATTAAATCAATGTCTCAGACACGGGATTTCAAAGTCATCCACTGTAACTTCTCATCTGATATCCATGCGCCCTCTACACAACTGCCCTGCACGCACACAAACACACATGCACACTCACACACACACATGACCAGAGGCAACCAGCCTTGACTTGGGCACATATAGTAAGGGCAGTCTGACTTCCTTGGAGACAGTTTCACCCTTGAAAACACCCTTAGAAAGTATTTCTTCACAGATGGCCAATGGGTACATGGAAAGATGCTCAACGGTGCTAATTATTAGAGAAATGAAATCAAAGCTACAGTGAGGTACCACTTCATGCCAGTCCGAATGGCCATCATTAAAAAGGCTATACATAAATATTGGAGAGGGTGTGGGAAAAAGGAGGGCCTCTTACACCGCTGATGGAAAATCTAAGTGCAGCCACTAAGGAGAACAGTACAGAGAGTCCTCAGAAAACTATCAACAGAGCTGCCATAGGACCTAGCATTCCTACACGTGGGCATATATCCAGGCAAAACTAATTGCAAAAGGCACATGCACCCCTAGGTTCATAGCAGCACTGTTCACAATAGCCGCAACATGGAAACAAGCTAAATAGCCATTCACAGATGAACGGATAAAGAACATGTGGTCCATATATATTAGATGGGCCAAGCAGTTCACTCGGGTTTAGGGGATGTTATAGAAAAATCTGAACAAATATTTTGGTCTACACAGTACAGTGGAACTGCCACTGGTGCTAAGTCGCTCCAGTCGTGTCTGACTCTGTGTGACCCCATAGACGGCAGCCCGCCAGGCTCCTCCGTCCATGGGATTTTCCAGGCAAGAGTACTGGAGTGGGGTGCCATTGCCTTCTCCATACAATGGAATACTACTCAGCTAGTAAAAAAATGAAATAATGCCATTTGCAGAAACATGGAAGCACCTAGAAATTATCATACTGAGTGAATTATGTCAGAAAGAGAAAGACAAATACCATATGATACCACTTATATGTCGGCNTTGGGGGCAGGAGGAGAAGGGGACGACCGAGGATGGATGATGGCTGACTCGATGGGTGTGAGTCTGAATGAACTCTGGGATTTGGTGATGGACAGGGAGGCCTGGCGTGCTGCAATTCATGGGGTCGCAAAGAGTCGGACATGACTGAGCGACTGAACTGAACTGAACATTCTCTCTGTCAGAGATGAGGACAGATGTCTCTCGTTTGTTCCTCTGTTTTCCATTTCCTCCCCCTTCCCTCATCTTTTCTTTTTCTTTTTGGAAAAGGCCCTAGGATAGGACGCCTTTTGCTTCTTGTAGGAATTTGCCTCGAACTTCAGGTGCAACTTCCTTGGCTTCTCTCTCCGACCACATGGAAGGATAATGTCTCACTCTCAGCACTCAGAGGGCCTCGTATCAGTGTTTCCCTGTGAAAGCCTGTCACCTTTAATTCTGCGTAATAGGTGAGGCTATTCAGGTTGCATTTCCCATTGTAGAATGCAAACTCCTCCAAGGGTGTGTCATCAATTGATTTATCCTCGAATCCCCCACAGTACAGAGTGTCCCCTTAGCAGTCGCTTAAAAATGTGTCTGAGAAGCCTTTTGTCAGACACTATTGTTAGGTTGCCCCAGATTAACTGGAGGGCTGTGCAGAAGCCCATGCAAATGTCAGTGTGTGGCCTTCACTCCAGGGAGACGAGGGTAATATGCACTGGAGATAACAGATCTACACTGGTTCTGGCCAGTGTGGCTGCTGTTCAGTAGAACAGTGTCTGGCACATGGCAAGACCCGCACTGATTGCACAGCACCCTTGGACAAGATATACAGGAAACCAGTGTCTCAAGGTGAGCCTGGATGGGGCATAGCAAGTCAGGACATCGGGAGGCCACATTAGAGGCTGCCAGGGTGCAGGATGGTAGGTGTTAACAGTGAGCTTCCTGGGGCGTGCAGGTGGCAGGGGGCCCTGATTTGTAGCATTTGCTGATTTCCATGGTGTGAGTGCTCTCATGGAGGCTGGCTTCAAGGTCAGCGGCTTTAGAGTTGAGAGGCGATGCAGGCAATATGAGTCTCCTCCAGCACACCCTGGACTGACCTTATTCCTTTTCGAGCCCACAGACCCAGCATGGTGGTGGGGCTTCCATGAGGTCAAGGCTGTGTGGGCGTTTTGGATGACCTCGTTTCCTGTGGCTCCATCAGGCCATCCTTCTAGCAGATAGGGCTAGTATTTCCAAGTTTATGATTTTCCCAGTCATGAGCCTTTCTTGGGGCCATATTAATTCTGCTTGTTACTGATATGGTGCCTTGAACATCAGAATTAACACCTAAATGCTTGGAAATGAAAGCTGGCTGCATTCTGAGCTCAGAGAGCTGGTAGCAATGCAAAGAAAAAAATCAGTTGCATCATCTTTTTTGATGTTATGTAGCTTTAAAGAATTTGATTAGTTCTAAAAGCCACATTAAGTCCAACTGGTCTGGGTATGAGATGGCAATAATATGGGGATCATTAAAACTGTGGAAATCCCCACTAAGAATGGCTGTTTATCTTCATTCACTTCCATGTACACTATCTGGATGAGCAAAACTGCTTGGGATTGTTAAATTAGAAATTAATCTCAGAGTATGAAATGTGGAGTCAGATAGACCTAGATTCAAGATCTAGCATTGTGACCTTTGGCCTCTGTAAGCATCACTGTGCGTGTCTACAAAATGGGTATGATGGTGACAACTACAACGATGATGATAATAAATTCTTAGAGTAATTACGAGACTTACACAAGGGGATGTGTCCACATTGTTCAGCACATACAGCGTCCTAAATGCTGAACTGGCGATGACTGAGGACCTGAGATGCTTCAGTAACTTTCCTGGTTAGTGCTGCTTTGGTGCTTTCTTTAATACAGATGTTCATCTTTGTGAAGCAAATTGTATTATTTGAGTTGATGCTTACAAAATCCTGAGATATAGATACTTACCTGATTTATTGCCATCCACTAAACCAATGTGCTCACCTGATTTATTGCTGTCCACTAAACCAATGGCTGTTTGAGTGTGAAGCTAGGATGTCCCACTGAGTGTTCTTCACACCCAGGACTGACCTCTGCTGCCCCAGAAGGAGGGAACTGTCACAGAACGGAGACCACTTGGCCCAAAGTCTTCCAACCAAAGCAGCTGCTCTTCAGGGAAGGTATCACCCTCATCAAACTTGGATTGTCATCTGAGGATGTTTGGGAGGTGAAAACTACAAGTTGACTCAGAGGATTAATGACTAGTTATTATTGGTGATTGAGGATGAGTTAATGTTACCTTTTCCTTGAGTTATATTTTTTCCTCCAGTTGTCCATCATTGCCCACAGCATATAGTTGTGGGATGTCTTTACAATTCTGTTAATTTGATCACTGTGTTATTTAATCCTATAAGGGGAAATTTGTACTAATATCTACTGATTGACAAGAAAATCAAATCAACCAAAAGCCAAATTAAAATGTAACTCATGGCTTTCCTCCAAAGAGCACAGTGTAGAAACTTGATCAACATGACCTCAAGGTCAACATCAAGGTAAAAATGAACAGTAATAAGTCATATTGATAGTATATATCCTTGGTATGCTGTGATGAGAATGGCCCTTTCCCGCTGTGATTTTCCTTCCAGAACACATAGCTTCTCTAATCATGAGGAAAACAGCAAACATCATAATTTGGGCATATTTTTAAAAATACCTGCCCAGAATTTCTCAAAACTGACAAGGTCATCAAAAACAAGGAGCATCTTAAAAACTGTCCCAGGTAAGAGAAGCTTAAAGAGACAAAACGACTAAATATATCGTAGTAGCCCGGGTAAGATTCTAGATCAGAAAATGAGCATTAGGTAAAAAGTAAGGCAATTGGAAGGAATTTGGTTAATACTGTATCAATATTGGTTCATGAACTGTGATGAATGTGCCACACTCATGGGAGATACTAGCAATAGGAGAAACTGGGTTGAGGGTATATACAGACTCTAAACTTTGCAATTTTTATATGAATCTGAAGTTATTCTAAATTTTTTAAAGAATCCATTGAAAGTAGGCAGCTCAGCTTTGAAGCTTATTTCACTTATTCACTTATTCATTTATCTATTTTTGAGAATAAAATTAAAAGTCATAATTGTGGCTATAGAGCTATTCAAAGAATTGGGAATTCTCTGATGGTACAGTGGTTGAGACTCTCTGCTTTCACTGTCAAGGGACCAGATTCAATCCCTGGCCAGGGAACTAAAATCCCACAAGCCAGAGACAAAGAAACAAAAACTATTCAAAGAAAAAAGAGGTGAAAATATAACTCTTGATCATATACTTTTGACCATCCAAGGAGAGAGATGAGGATGTGGAGGGAGAAGGAAAATACTGTGAAAGTGAAGAGACGTCTGGAGAGATGGTGGGAGTCCGGGCAGGAGACGGCCATAGACTGGAAATCTAGCCTGGCGCATAGCAGAGGCTCAGGTACCAAATCCCACCTGAAAAAGAAACATAAAAGGCTACTGGGATAGTGAAGACAGCAAGGTTTCCATCTTGCACCTAGTCTGTTCTTGCTGCTAAAATAGAGACACATCCATTGCCTTTTTACAACCATCAGNGGAAATCTAGCCTGGCGCATAGCAGAGGCTCAGGTACCAAATCCCACCTGAAAAAGAAACATAAAAGGCTACTGGGATAGTGAAGACAGCAAGGTTTCCATCTTGCACCTAGTCTGTTCTTGCTGCTAAAATAGAGACACATCCATTGCCTTTTTACAACCATCAGTTCAGTTCAGTTCAGTCGCTCAGTCGTGTCTGACTCTTTGCGACCCCATGAATCTCAGCATGCCAGGCCTCCCTGTCCATCACCAGCTCCCAGAGTTCACTCAGACTCACGCCCATCGAGTCAGTGATGGCATCCAGCCATCTCATCCTCAGTCGTCCCCTTCTCCTCCTGTCCCCAATCCCTCCCAGCATCAGAGTCTTTTCCAGTGAGTCAGTTCTTTGCATGAGGTGGCCAAAGTACTGGAGGTTCAGCTTTAGCATCATTCCTTCCAAAGAACACCCAGGACTGATCTCCTTTAGAATGGACTGGTTGGATCTCCTTGGAGTCCATGTGACCCTCAAGAGTCCTCTCCAACACCACAGTTCAAAAGCATCAGTTCTTCAGTGCTCAGCCTTCTTTGCAGTCCAACTCTCACATTCATACATGACCACTGGAAAAACCATAGCCTTGACTAGATGGACCTTTGTTGGTAAAGTAATGTCTCTGCTTTTGAATATGCTATCTAGGTTGGTCATAACTTTCCTTCCAAGGAATAAACGCCTTTTAATTTCATGGTTGCAATCACCATCTGCAGTGATTTTGGAGCCCAAAAAAATAAAGTCTGATACTGTTACATAGTCTATAGCTTTATTGGCTGTGGGGCTGAGGACTGTTTGTCCCAGGGTCAGAAGTTCCACCTTGCCACATCCCACAGGCTCATTCAGAATAATACTTTATCAATATAATAATTTAAAAAATGACTTTGTGTAAATAAAACTTGCCACAACATTATGACAAAAATAATAATTGACTGGAAGTTCAGCTATTGCCTAACACAATTTACAGGAAGTGAGAAATGGGCATTTTAATGCTTTCCAAATAGGCTACTTCAAACCCAAGCTTATGCACTTAGTAAATGAAGAGACCTTCAGTTCAGTTCAGTTCAGTCGCTCAGTCATGTCCGACTCTTTGCGACCCCATAATATAATACTTAGTTTACATTCTTGATGGTGCCAGGAACATCTATGGGCCTGAGTTTTGCAATGCCTCTGAGCGTCTTTCACCTTTCATTTGGGGGCAAAATGCCACATTGGTCATTGCCTGGCAGGACTTCAGCATGACAGCAAGAGCTGGTGAGCAGACAAAATGCTAGCAGAATTAGACTTGAATTTGTGGCTCTAGGTAGTGGTTTGATGTATTAGTCATTGTACGTGACTTTTGCTTATCTATCGTGAGTGCTTGCCAGACAATCTGTATTTGAGCACTTCCTTTTCTGAATCATGTTTAGTTTACTGGAGTTTCTCGTTCTCTTTTTTTACTGAGAAAACAAACATATACCCTTTGTATCATGTTTCTTGACTTTTGGCTGCCGAATCATATTGTTGAATAAAATCACTTTAATTTTCTTACGTTTTTCCAAGCATGGTAGGACTTCCCTTGTTGTTGGATCAATTTCTAGCTTGTTACACAGCACAGATGCCAGGGGTTCATCTTGTTTCATCTGAAGTTATTCCTCTGTTGTTTTAGATCCTATGTTTTCTTTCATTCTGCCTTTGTTTTCATTTTCCTGAAGCATGTCAAACAATTTTAAAAGATTTTATGGTTTTTTTTTTTTTTTGCACGTCTAAAAAAGTTTTCATTTTATAACTACTCACTGCCAGTTTGGATAATATGGAATTCAAGGTTTGAAATAATTTCTTTTATAACTCTTAAAGCATCTCTTCATTATCTCCTAGCAGTTAATTTTTCTGATGGTAAATCTGATGCCAATCTGGTTCTTATTCCTTTGCAAATAAATTATTTTTCCATCTCTCTAATAGCATTTAAGACATTTTTTAAATCCTGGCATTCTGAGATTTGTTTACAATCTTTAATTCACTGCTTAGGATTCAATGGAATCTTTCAATCATAATCCTATTTCTTTGGTAATTTTTAATTGATTTGATTAATTTTCTCTTTCCCATTTAAAAAAGTTGTATCTATTGAATTTCATGGATTGATCTATGTTGCTTTTTTTTCTGCGTTAATTTTCCTCTTTTTCTTTTTGAAGGATTTTATGGAGATTTCTTTGACTTTATATTTGAGTCCTTTTTTTTCTCTTGTTTAAAGTTCATGATATTTTTAATTTCCAAAAGCTCACTTAGTGTTCCTGCTTTTGTTTTTCGAATTTCATAATGGGATTTTTCCCAGGGATGCTAACAGCTCTCTTCTATTCCCTGACTTTTTTCCCCTGAGGTTGAAAGTTATATTCCTCCTACTGGTTTTTCTCATTTATGCTACTTTTTTTTCCCTTCGGATATCTACTGACTCTTGGCTGTTTGCCCATATTTGTGAATGAGAAGGTATGATGGTAAGTGTATCAGTTGGCTTGGTTGTCAGTCACTTCTGTCTCTATACACGGGCCAGTGTGACTACAACCCAACTTCCCGAGGGCAGGCAGGTTGACAGACAGGCTGACGTCACCTTCTCTGTGCACCCCTCCATGTGACAACATGGAGGGCTTCAGTGTGGAGACACATCTCCCGCCAGAGAAGCCCTTATGTTCTCCCGGCCAAGACTTAATCTGCTTTAGAGTAGTCCCGAGGTTCATTCTGGAGGTAACAAACATTGTTTCTAGTGGCCTAGAAATTGACCTGGAAAGTCACAGTGCTTAAGGGAGGGCTCCAGTCCTGCAGATCTATTCTCCCATGCCCCCTTTTCCTCTTGTTCCCTAAGTTTCTTCATCTCAGGAAAACTGGCTCTAACTTCTCCTCCAGTTGACTTTTGCACTTATTATGGCAGATGGCACCTTCTGATACACACACACACACACATATAATCAGTATCTAATTTTAACCAGCCTACTTCCTGTGTCTTAGAATAAAGTTTATGTTTTGCTGATTGCCTTACCATTCAACCCTTAGTATCTTAATATAGGCCTGGATTTATTTCCTGTTTGCTACATCGGTTCTGTACTTTCAATGGGAGATTTTGTGGAAGTGAATGTAAATGAATGTGCTCTGTCTACCATATGGAACCAGAAATCCTTTTAATTCATTCTTAATAGTACAGGTGGGACCAAAGCATCCAACTCTCCTTGGACTGTGAATAAGAAAATGGAAAGAGGCGTTCACTGAATACCTTAATCAAGAGAAAATTCTTATCATGTGTTCTAAGTCACTTCAGTCCTGTCCAACTCTGTGACCCTATGAACTGTAGCCCGGCAGGCTTCCCCTGCTCATGGGATTCTCCAGGCAAGAATACTGGAGTGGGTTATCATGCCCTCCTCCAGGGGGTCTTCCCCACCCAGGGATCGGACTGGCACCTCTTCTGTCTCTTGCATTGGCAGGTGGGTTCTTTACCACTAGTACCACCTGGGAAGCCCCCAATCCTTATACAGCGGTTAAAACAGGAAGTTTAATTCCAGGCTCATCACTCCCTAAGCTGAGGGCCTAGGGGAGCATTTCTTAAAGGCTCCCTGGCTTTCCTTCCTCACCCTTATAATTAGAGATAAAACAGCATCTTACTGAAGGGATGGTATAAGGGTTGAGAAAAGGCCCCACGCCTGGCATGCAGTACACCCTCAACAAATGCTTGCTCTATGATGTGTGCCTTCTCCAAGGGCTGTCTGCAAAATTTTTGTTGAAAATGTGCAAGGTTAAGTCTGATATAGATATTGTTTATATCTTCACTTCAACAAAGAATCATAAAGATCTGGTCTGAAAAATGGCATCTTAAGTGACAAACCACAGGTTAACAATGAACGAGGCTGGAAGGGGCTGTCAAACCTGCCACATGCAATCAGCTGAAATCTCCGAAGAAGAAAACATGACCCAAGAGGTAGGAGCTGGTGACCACGTGACAGAGCCCTCATCTGTATCTGTGTCCAGGTCTCCCAATTCTCCACGGAAAGGGGCAAAGGGCACCTAGTTTTTGCCAGGCTTTACTCAAGTCACCTTTAACCCTCCCAACCAAAAGCTACTTCTGCTTTTTCTATATTTTATGGAGAGAAAATTGAATGTAGTAGAAAAGCAGCTTATGTGGGGCTGAGTCTTAAAGTCAGTACGGAAAGTGAAAACTACATACCATTGAGTCATCCTGAATTTCCTGCCGTGAATTGCTACAGTGGAGAACAATATATTAGACCACCCATAAATCCAACACATGTCCTCCATCCTGCCTTGAATCAAACCATTATTTCTTCAACCAACCATCAGATAAAGCAGTGGACTTGCAATTAGCAAGGTGTGATGTATGGGGAAAAAAAGTGAACACTCTCACAGGAATCTCCTGGTTGGAAGAGCAGCCTGAGATCTCAGCTGAGGATGGCAGAGTCCTCTGGTCTGTGTTCCTATTTCTCTGGGGCAGTCACTTACTGAAACAGTGGGTTTATCATTAAACCTTTTATTAAAAAGGTTCTTACCTTTTAATTCTCTCTTTCTTTTTCATGGATTCCTGCAGTTGAACTGTAAAGTTCAGCTGGTATAGGATGGAAGCCCCCCGCTATTTGAATCAGTCACACAGCTGGAGAATGGGAGGTTTGGGGATTTGTACCCTTCCTCTGAGGTCCAAGCTCTTTTCCTGGGCTCCTCCCTATGGTCCCAACGGGGACTCCTGTTCTTTAGTTCACCATGCTGGGCTAATTTAGTTCAGTTTGACATTCAACACACACAGCTTCTGTTTTCTGCTATAAATCTCCAGACGTTTTATGGAGCAATAATGTCCAACGTGTACATGGACGGTTCTGCTGCTTGGTAATTACCACTGACCTCTTTCCAAGACCCTTCTCCATAAAGAGGCCACCTCTTTGGGGCAGCTCTGCCATCCTCTTCTCTCCAAGGCTGTAGGTGGAACAACCAAGTTCTTAATTAGGCAGCCTGCACAGGGAAGTTTGGTGTCAGATTTCCAGGTCAGCCTTTGATAGAGGGGTAATCAGGGGAGGTGATGCATCGACTTTGATTAAAGAGCTATGATGAATCAAGATAAAATTGACATTTAATTTCTTTCGGACGAACTAATCTCGTAGACCAAACTTAAAGGTGAATGGTCTTCTCTTTTGGTCTGTGGGGCAGGGGTAGTTGCCCATGATGGAAAAAAAAAATTGCTATAATTTCTTTCTTAAGTTGCTGATATTTAATTGAACACGGGCTCCTGCGGTGATTTAGTGGAGTTACAATTCCTCCCAGAGTTTTTGTCCTAACAGAATTCCACCCAAATCTTTGCAGCACTCAAGAACAACTTAAGCGCACGCCCCTGCTCTCCACTGGGGACCCTATCCATGAGGGACCCTCACCACTTCTTGAGCATCTCATTAATGCCATATCCGCCTCACTCCTTAAGTCAGCGGGAAAATGATCCTTTGTAATTCAAAAGACAAAACCCCCCCAAATCAAACCAAAATAAAATCCTGGGTGTACAGCAGCTCAAGTAGAGTGATGATGTGCTTTGAAAAAAACTACTCCAAAATGTGTGATTTTTTTTTTTTCCTAATTGGACTGATACACGTTTTCAAAAAGAGGAAAGAGCTTCAAGAGATAATTGTGCTGACTTTATTGTTAAATAAAAGTAATAGGAAAACAGTAACTCACCAATCAATAAACTAGGATACTGTTAGATATTCTTAGAATGCATGCGTGCACACACACACACACACACACACACACACACACCAGTGCCCTGAAAATCTCCAAGGTGAAGTGACTTATGACAGCAGTGGGTTCTCAGGCTTTGGTTGGCTTAAACGTGGCGAGGGCAGGCAAGGAGCTCCTGGCGAAGTAGCAGCCTCTTATCAGTAGATGGGAGTAGAGCTACGCGGATGGACCGCCAGGCAGCCAGGCTGCAAATCTTGCCCCGACTTCAGCCTCTCCTGCTCTTCAGGCGTCACTGCAGGGAACAAAATGAAGACAAGCCGAGGCGGTGAATCAGAGAAGAGGACTTTTAAACCCTTGTCACCCAACGACTTAGGAGATGGAGGCAGTAACGTAGGCAAATTCAGGAAACGGTATTTCCTGCTAAGCTGTGCGTTTCATTTTGCATTTTAATTTGCTTAGGAAATACAATGATTGCCTTTTGCTTTAATTCTCACATTCTTATGGTGTGTCCTTTCTTTCTCTCCCCTCTCTTCTTGTCTTATTCTTTTCCTCTTTCCTTTATAGCCACAATTCCTTTCGTAGTCATGCCATCCTTTTTGGAGTGAAGTATAACTAAAAGTTTTTAAATGGCTATCGATGTTTCTTGTGAAGTGTCTGATGATGAAACTTTTTCTCTAAAGTGTGGAAGGAAATGAAGTCATAACATTTCTAGTGTAACTTTTCTATTTTCTTTGGAAGAAGATCAGGTAGGATTTAAAGTATTGTCCGGGTGTTAGTTAAAATACCATATCCTAGCATAGATATTATATATATAGAACCAATAAAAATATGTAATACATTTAGATATAAACTTGTAAATGCTCCTCTCTTCTTGGCATATGTGTTAACATGAGTGAGTATAAAGATTTTCTGTTAATTAATTAATTCATTTTTCTTTATCCCCATTTCTTGCTTTCATGGCAGCTGTCATGTTTCTTCACAGGCAACTATGCTAAAGTGGCGCATATACCCACATATATATATATGTATAGAGAGTATGTGTTCTTGGAAAATATGTATTGCTGTCTGTGAGCATGTTTTCTAATTTACATTCATGGTAGTGTGCTGTGGACCTCATTCGATTTCTTTCTCCACTCAGGATTCTGATTTAAGAGTCTGTTCACATTGTCATGTGTACGTCCAGGCTCTTGCCCCAGGCACTGCAGAGGGCTCTAACTATCACATGATGTCTCCATTCCCTCACTAGTGGACGACTAGACTGCTGATAATTATCCACGTTCCAAACAACGCTGTGATGAGCATTCTCACTCCTGCCTTCTTGTGGACTTGTGTGACTCTGGAACATAAGCCCAGAAACAGCATTGCAGTGTTAGTGGATATGCCACAACTAATCTGACGGCTCCATTTTATGTTCCTACCAGCAGCTCCCTGTCAGACATCTATGTATCCTTGACTAGAAGTTGTCTAGAGAGCAGGGAAGTTCTCTCTGCTTATTCACATGTTCTTTTATATTCTTTGTTAGACTTTAAAAACATTATTCATAGAAATTTGGTATATTCCTGAGTAGATTTCCAGATGTTTTATAATTCTTTCAGTTATTGTGTCTTTCCCTTAAAGATATATTTTCTAGTTGTTTATTGCTGGTGTTGGCAAATTCTATTAATCTGTAAACAGTTTTGCATTTAGCAAGTTTTCTGAACAGTCTTAGTGATTCTGATAGCTTGTGTGTTGATTCTGTTGTATTTTATTGGTAAGGATTTGTATTTCATTGCCTGCAAATAACAATACTTTGCTTCTTTATCCTTACGCATTTTACTTATATCATTTCTTAAAGTATTATGCTAAATAGTGACAAAAATAATGAGAATTCCTGTCTTGTTTCTAGTCTAAAGGCAATGTTTGCAATTTTCCCATTAATTTTCATGCTTGCTATAAGTTTCTAGTTATATATATATATATATATAAAACACGCACACGTACATAGTCAATTTAATGAAGTTCCTTTCTGTTTCTAGTGGCATAAGATACATTTCTGTATCTATTGACATGATCATATGATTTTTGGTCTATGGTATATTGAATTGATGGATTTCTCAAATATTGAAATATTCTTATATTTGGGGGAGGGATGTTTTGGTGATAGCAAAGTAGGATGACTCTATTAAGAAATTCTCAGCAGTAAATTTCTCTGATACACTGTGCTAATTTATTTTGCAATTACATTTATTTATTTATGCCTTTAATCAGTTACTATAGCTTTTGATTTGTCTGTATCAGGTCTTGGATTGGATACTGGGGATATCCTTTTCATTTCATTAATATTGAGTCTGGAAAGTGAGTGACTTGGCCCTACGGTAGCTGGGGTTTCCACTGGCTCTCAAGTCCATTGGATGAGAAGCAGTAAAACCTCTGTTGACTTTTGTCTTGGCCAAAGAAGTAGGTTTTCAGTTCTTACTGCCATTTAAGAAGGTGGGGGCGGAGGGAGGGCTAAGATGGAAAGCAGGTAGCCTTGGGAAGTAGGAGCTGAAGAAACTACTTTGCATATGAGCTAGGCTTCCATTCAGGTTCACGGCCAATAGTATATGGACCAGTTTCTGGATTCACCAAGACTTAAAAAAAAAAATACTGTGATCTCCTTGTTTATTGCTCAGTTGCTTTGGTCACTTTGACACAGTTACAAACCAATGAGAATGGTAGGCAAGCCTGTTGCAAAACAAGTGTTAAAAAAAAAAACAAAAAAAACCCAATGGAAAATTATTGAAACAATGAAAATAGAACTCATTCTCAGCCAAGTGGTTTTTTTTTTTTTTTTCCTGAGAAAATATCTCAACTTAATATATACCATGTCCTTGAAGGGGAAAAGGATGCATTGTGAAGAAGATTCCAGCTTTGAATCTGAGCTGTGAACTGCAGATGCAAACTGCTTGATCACTGGAGGCCCGCACGGCGGAAGTATTAGGGGGCATGTGGTCAGGGTGTGCCTGTCCCTGAAAATGGTTTGGGAAGAAATAACAACTTAGGATACCTGAGATGAGGTAATTGGATTTTCGGCTCCCTCCTCTCACCTAATTGAATGTGGGAATAATCTGTCTGCGCGATGAGCTGATGCCCATGGCTCTCCTCTCCAGCATTTGTATGCGGTGAGCATGTGCGTGTGTGTGAATTCACAGGAAATCTCACAGGCTCTATTTTCCTGCAGTGAGATCTCTGTACCCCCAGAACAAAATGAAAAATGGCTTCTTAATCGTGATAATCTTCGCAACTTTACCATGCAGTCTTCTGGTTGTTTTCTCTGACCTGTCATAAAAGTGGAGGATGAAGATGAGGCGGTGACCATTCAAGGGGATTGTTAAGGAGTGTCTGCCACGTGCTGGCGTATGTGTTGCACTCAGCAGGGGCCACTTGATTATGTATAACTGTAATATTTGCCTGTGTGTCTCCTACCCCGACATTTGAGACATTGATTTTCTTTCAGCCACTCCCCTATTGTGAGGCTGCTAAGTACAGGCTAGACTCTGATCCTATGGGAAAATCTCTCTGTGGTCCAAAATCCTTTTAAGGATTAGCATCTCAACTAATGTCCTTGCATATTTCCATATGAGCTGAACTAAACTACTGGATCAATTTGCCTTAATAATCTGTGATTTCCTCCCACTTTTCAACCTTACCATGTCTGCAGCTTTGAGCAGACTTAATATACCCTAGAGGGTGAACATGGGGGAAGTCAGGATGAATTTCCTGGAAAGGCAGCTTTATATCAGAGTCTTAAAGAGGACTAGTGAAGAGGGGGAAGAGTGCTGTAGGCAGGGGCATAAAAAGGGCAGTGAGTTAAAGAAGCAAGGGAATGGCCCATTTGGGGAAGTGAGGGAAACGGCTTGGTAAAAAGATGGGAAGCAGCAGAGTGTGGGGAAGATGGGGCAGGCAGACCATGCGTTTAATGTCAGCTGTTGTCCTCACTGACTCGGACAGCCACGGCAGTGTTTTAAGCCCTACCTTTGCACGCACTTTGGCTCTTGTAGCTTTCTCATCCTTTGAATCTGCCTGGTTAGCTTCTGTCTTTATAGGAGGTTAGCTTAAGATCAATTTCTCCAGAATAAAAATGTGCATCTAAACTGGAGGCATTTGTCATTCTTTAGGTTAGAATCTTTCCTTCCTATCACTTCTTATTTAGGCATACCCCTGCAATAGTAACTTTATGTAAAGCTGGTAAGTAAATAAATGCCCCTATGATTCTCATAGCATTCAAGAAACTAAGATCATGGCATCGGATACCATCACTTCATGACATATAGATGGGGAAACAATGGAAACAGTGAGAGATTTTATTTTCTGGGGCTCCCAAATCACTGCAGATGATGACTGCAGCCATGAAATTAAACGGCATTTGCTCCTTGGAAAAAAAGCTATGGCCAACCTAGACAGCATCTTAAAAAACAGAGGCATTACTTTGCCAACAAAGATCCATCTAGTCAAAGCTATGGTTTTTCCAGCTCTCATGTATGGACGTGAGAGTTGGACCATCAGGAAGGCTGAGCACTGAAGAACTGATGCTTTCAAACTGTGGTGCTAGAGAAGACTCTTGAGAGTTCCTTGGACTGCAAGGAGATCCAACCAGTCCATCCTAAAGGAAATCAACCCAGAATATTAATTGGAAGGACTGATGCTAAAGCTGAAGCTCTGATACTTTGGCCACCTGATGAGAAGAGCCAATTCATTGGAAAGACTCTGATGCTGGGCAAGATTGAAGGCAGGAGGAGAAGGGGACAACAGGGGACGAGACAGTTGGATGGCATCACTGAGTCAATGGACATGAGTTTGAGCAAGCTCTGGGAATTGGTGAAGGACAGGAAGCCTGGCATACTGCAGTCCAAGGGGTCACAAAGAGTCAGACACTACTGAGTGACTGAACTGAACTGAACTGAATTGATAATTCTCAGGTTATCAATTTGTTAAAAGTACAGGACTCTAACATCCTCAGACTGCTGTTTTTCAGTTACATTCCTGAAATCCACAGTCATGAGTCATGGTGATGGTGTCATACCACAGGAAGGTCAAGACAAGAGTTAGCTTTGGGGGAGAATGCTTCTTCTGGCCAAGATGGAATGACATGGACTTGATTTACCCTCTCACCCAAAGCTACTGAATTTACCTTTGAACTCTATGCTAATTCAATTATTCTCACCAAGGACTCAGAGCATGTGTGACTTAGACTCATGGTAACAAGAGCAATCATGAACTTTGGATTGTATAACTTTTTATGGCTTATTGAGCATGATTCTATAATGGAAAGGGGCTTCCCAGATGGCTCAGTGGTAAAGAATCTGCCTGCAAGGCAGGAGATGTGGGTTCTATTTCTGGGTCAAGAAGACTCCCCTGGAGGAAGAAATGGCAACCCACTCTAGTATTCTTGCTGGGAAAATCCCATGGTCAGAGGAGCCTGGTGGGCTACAGTCCAGGGAGTCACGATGAGTCAGACGTGACTGAGCAACTAGCATGCATGCACTGTAATGGAAAGAGCATTGATTTACAAAGAACCCTAAAGGCAGAGCATGGAAAGGAAAACCAATGTTTGCTGAATGCTTCTTATGTGCCAGGGATGTGAGGAGCACCCCCCGTGTATTATCTCATTCACTCCTTACTAAAATCTTGTGAGGAATAAGTTATTGTTTCTGGGTACAGAAACTGAGAATTAAGGGATTGTTCAAAGTCAAACAATGATAAAGGGTCACGTTGCGCCCAATTTTTCTATTGCACTAAGCTGAATGATGCTGGTGCTTTTTATTTTCCTAATTTATTTCAGGCCAGTTTGTAAATAGACACACAGAGAATAAAGCATTAAATGCTCACTGAAAGCCAGGATCTTGTCTCATGCATTTTTGACTCCCTAGAGCCTATGTCAGAACGTGTCACCTAGTGGCTGGGAATCTGGAGAGAAAAAGAGAAAAGAGGTAAAAAGAATAAAAGCGTAAGACACAAGCAAGAAAGGGGATATAATTAACCAAAAAACAGGCCGTAAGAAGACCACTGTAACTGAGCACACAGTTTCACGAGGCACTTCTTGCTGGTTAGTGGAACTGAAATCCTGTTTGACTTCATCCATGAGTCAAGACCAGGATATCACGATTCCTGCTTCTGTCTGAGACTAAGTAACATGGACTGGATTTACCCTCTCACTTGAAATAACAGGGAAAAAAAATCAGACAAAATATATGAAAAAGTGGTTTTCAAGATATTGGACATTAGGTCTGAAGGGCAGTGATCCCTGAGAGAGGGAAACAAACCAAGTGAATCCTATAGTTGCCCCCAGCTTACTGTCTAGAGAGTTTCTGGGTTACTGCACAGGGAGGAAAAATCCAGGTACTATCAGGGGTCTTTCTGAGTTGAGGAGATGGAGAAGGGGACATAGAGGTCAAGAGTTTATGGGGTAGAGCACCAGACAGGAAAGTATTCTAGTGAGTCCCTGCTGAGTCTTCAGTTGTGACTGATCTGCACACGTGTGGGAGGAATCTACCCAAGGCTTTGGAAACAGAAACAAAAAAGGATTAGTATGAACAATCCCCAGGACTCCCATAGGGCCCAGAACAGCTCCTTTTACCACCAGCCAGAGTGGAAAACCTCAATAGTATACTAGACATAATATATAGTATTCATAAGAATTCTGTCTTATTCAGTGCATTGTAAGTAAGGAAACCAGTTCAGTTCAGTTCAGTCACTCACTCATGTCCAACTCTTTGTGATCCCATGAATCGCAGCACACCAGGCTTCCCTGTCCATCACCATCTCTCGGAGTTCACTCAGACTCACACCCCTCGAGTCAGTGATGCCACCCAGCCATCTCATCCTCTGTCGTCCTCTTCTCCTCCTGCCCCCAATCCCTCCCAGCATCAGAATCTTTTCCAATGAGTCAGGTCTTCACATGAGGTGGCCAAAGTACTGGAGCTTCAGCTTCAGCATCATTCCTTCCAAAGAAATCCCAGGGCTGATCTCCTTCAGAATGGACTGGTTGGATCTCCTTGCAGTCCAAGGGACTCTCAAGAGTCTTCTCCAACACCACAGTTCAAAAGCATCAATTCTTCGGCACTCAGCCTTCTTCACAGTCCAACTCTCGCATCCACACATGACCACTGGAAAAACCATAGCCTTGACTAGACGGACCTTAGTTGGCAAAGTAATATCTCTGATTTTGAATATGCTATCTAATTTGGTCATAACTTTTCTTCCAAGGAGTAAGCGTCTTTTAATTTCATGGCTGCAGTCACCATCTGCAGTGATTTTGGAGCCCCCCAAAATAAAGTCTGACACTGTTTCCACTGTTTCCCCATCTACTTCCCATGAAGTGATGGGACCGGATGCCATGATCTTCGTTTTCTGAATGTTGAGCTTTAAGCCAACTTTTTCATTCTCCTCTTTTACTTTCATCAAGAGGCTTTTTAGCTCCTCTTCACTTTCTGCCATAAGAGTGGTGTCATCTGCATATCTGAGGTTATTGATATTTCTCCCGGCAATCTTGATTCCAGCTTGTGTTTCTTCCAGTCCAGCGTTTCTCATGATGTACTCTGCATATTGACTATGCCAAAGCCTTTGACTGTGTGGATCACAATAAACTGTGGAAAATTTCGAGAGAGATGGGAATACCAGACCACCTGACCTGCCTCTTGAGAAATCTGTATGCAGGTCAGGAAGCAACAGTTAGAACTGGACATGGAACAACAGGGAAACTTAGCCCTAAACTAAATGTTTTATTTTGAAGTAACAGAGCTGGCTCCATACAGTAAAATTTACAATGTCTGGAATGTACTTAGAAATTACCATCCATAAAAAGAATCCGGAAGATATGAACATAAAGAGGAAAAATAAAATCAATCAATCACAACTGTTGCAGAAATAGCCTAGACAATAAAATTACCCGACAAGGATATTTAAACAGTTGTAATTGTATTGCACGTGTTCAAGAAGCTAGAAGCAAGAGTGACCATATTAAGAAAAGATGCAGAATGTACAGTGAGTCTCCTGCATATAAATGAGTTCCTCTCTGAATGCACTCATAAGTTCAGTTTGTTCATAAGTTCAACATTGCTTATGTACCCAACTAACACAGTATTGTGTTGTAATAGATTTATAATACTTTTCACGTAAATAATACATAAAAAAACACACAAAAAAATGAAAAAAATTAATCTTACAGTACCTCGAAAAGTAGAGTAGTCCAGTACAGCAGCTGGTAGCGCTGAATTGCATTCTGAATGGCTACTGCAGTACCATTCTTTGTTCAGGTTTTGTACCTCAAAAACTAACCATGCCTCTTCAAAGAGAATCCCCATGTTATTGCCCGCATCGTGAATCTCTTCTGACTCTTATCTCTGTTCCTCTTTCCCCTGGGCTTCCAATTCCATCAGGTCTTCATTAGTGAGCGCATCATATCGTACAAGGAGCGTCCACTGGAGATGTCCTCTTGCAGATCTCGCTCCAGCTTCTTGCTGAGGGTTGCTAAGTTGCCTCGTCTCTTAAGTCTTCATGAAACTCTTAGATTCCTCTCGAATCAGAGTTAAACTGAGTGGGACTTGAAGCTGATGTTGATCCTACATCCACACATTGACGAATTTCTCCATCTCCTCCATCACTTTTCCATGCTGCTTTGATGTTATTGTCAACATAACTGGCACAGCAGACTTCACCTATTCCACGATCTTGTCCTTGTTCTTTAGAATCATGCCAGTGGTTGAACAATTCATGTCATAAGAATGAGTGATGTCAAGCATCTTTTCGCCTCACTCTACGTCTTCAATGATTTTCACTTTTGTTTCCATCATTATCCCTTGGTGCTTCTTAGCAGTACCAGCTATATCACCACTGCTTTTACACTTGCTTTTGGATATCCTGGACTTGAAATAAAGATACTGCGTTCTATACAGTGCTGAACAGTAAAGTACAGAAAAGCACAACCAGTTGCGAAAGATGCACACGTGTGACAATGTCTGCCAAACACAGGAGCTAACTTACGTGATTGGACATGCGAACACATGTGCGACTTTGAAACTTCACAACTTGAGTAAGTTCAGGACTTACTGTATAAAAAGACCTGCAGTATATGAGATGAAGAAATACACTGGATGAAATAACAAGCAAACTGGGCATCAAAGGAAATATCCATGAACTTCAGAACAAAGCAGTGGTAAACTCTTCAAAATGAAACATAAAAAAGATTGAAAGAAAATGAACATCAGCTAGCCTTGGGACAAAATATAAATGTGAAATATATATATATACACACACATATACACACATGTGAAAATATAAAATATAAATGATTGTACAATAGTGAGACAATAGATGTGGGAAGAAACACTGCTGCTGCTGCTAAGTCGCTTCAGTCGTGTCTGACTCTGTGTGACCCCATAGATGGCAGCCCACCAGGCTCCCCTGTCCCTGGGATTCTCCAGGCAAGAACACTGGAGTGGGTTGCCATTTCCTTCTCCAATGCATGAAAGTGAAAAGTGAAAGTGAAGTCGATCAGTCGTGTCAAGAAGAAACAATGCCTCCAATTTTTCCAAATATGATGAAGATTCTAAACTCACAGATCCAAGAATCTTAGCAAACCCAAAGCAAAAAAGCATGAACAAAATTACACCAAAGTACATCATAATCAAATTGTTCAAAAGCAGTGGTAAAGAGAAAATTCTAAAAATGATCAGGGAAAAAAGACGCACGACAGGAGAACAAAAGATAAGAGTGACAGCAGATTTCTCGTCAGGAGCAATGCAAGTCAGAAGACAGTCTATCAACATATTTCAGGGTGCCGAAAGAAAAAACTGTCAAGCTAACAAAATGGCTTGCAAAAGCAAAGATGAGATGAAAGCTTTTTTAGACATAAAGCACAAAAACAACTCATAATTAGCATACTTTCCTACAAGAAATGTAAAAGCATATTTTTCAGGCAGAAGGCAAGTGATACTAGATGGAAGTCTAAATCTATACAAAGGAATAAAGACACTCAGAAATGCTAACTTCATGGGCAAATATAAAAGACCATCTTTTTCTTGTCATAGAAATATCTTTAGAAGACAACAGCTTAGAGGAAAAATAAAAATATAGCTTGGAGTTTTAACAAATGTAAAAATATAATGTAAAATAACAAATGATACAAATGAAATTATTTTGTTGTAAGTTCTTGGGGCTTCCCTGGTGACTCAAACAGTAAAGAAGCTGCCTATAATGCAGGAGACCTGGGTTCAAACCCAGGTCAGGAAGATCTCCTAGGGAAGGGAATGGCAACCCACTCTAGTATTCTTGCCTGGAGAATTCTGTGGACAGAGGAGCCAGGTGGGCTACAGTCCATGGGGTCTCAAAGAGTTGGACTGACTGAGAAGCTAACACTTTCACACTAATTAGTGAAGCCTAAGGATGAGAGTCCCTTGGACTGCAAGGAGATCCAACCAGTCCGTTCTGAAGGAGATCAGCCCTGGGATTTCTTTGGAAGGAATGATGCTAAAGCTGAAACTCCAGTCCTTTGGCCACCTCATGCAAAGACCTGACTCATTGGAAAAGACTTTGATGCTGGGAGGGATTGAGGGCAGGAGGAGAAGGGGACGACAGAGGATGAGATGGCTGGATGGCATCATTGACTAGATGGGTGTGAGTCTGACTGAACTCCGGGAGTTGGTGATGGACAGAGAGGCCTGGCGTGCTGAGATTCATGGGGTCACAGAGAGTCAGACATGACTGAGCAACTGAACTGAACTGAGTTGAACTGAAGGATGGAAAAAGATATATCATACTAACACTGATTCAACAAAAGCAGTGGAGTGGCTACAGTAACATCATATAAAGCATTTTTAGAGCAAACGCATATTATCAGACTTAAAAGGTCATTTAACGATGATGAAGTTAATTCACCAAAAGAACATATTTCTAAATATGTACTTAATAACAGAGTTTCAAAATATGTGAAGAAAGCCGTAAGAGGACTCCTTCTATGGGCTGTGGAAAGCATCTTCCCTGCTGTGCACTCTGACACTGCACAGCTCAGCCTTCTCTTAGGGCATCACGAAAGACAACACCTTGAACTTCACTGGTCAAGTTCCTGTAATAATGTTGTTGAGAACTTTGTGCATTATCCAAAATACAGTTAGTCCTTCTGGAAAGACCTGAAAAGTACATTTTCTCTAGCCTCAGTATCAGAAAGTGCATGCATTAAAAAAAATAACAGTAGCCAACCTTCCTTAAACACATATTATTTACATATTTAATAGAACTGCTTTATTGCTTTACATGTATTATTTCATTTAATTCTTTCAGAAATCTAAGAAGTAGATGTTGCTGTTTTATCCATTTGATAGATGGTATATTTCTTCTTCTCCTTGACACTGATTGCTCTGACTTTTGAGACTCAACCATTTCAAGTGCATAAAATTTTGTTATTTATATTTTGCAAACTATATTCATGCTTATCCTCAACATTTCTCATTTTCCCTTTCAGTCAGTTCAGTTGCTCATTCGTGTCCAACTCTTTGTGACCCCATGAACTGCAGCATGCCAGGCTTTCCTGTCCATCACCAACACCCAGAGCCTGCTCAAACTCATGTCCATCAAGTCCGTGATGCCATCCAACCATCTCATCCTCTGTCATCCCTTTTTCCTCCTGCCTTTAATTTTTCCCAGCCTCAGGGTCTTTTCCAGTGAGTCAGTTCTTCATATCGAGTGGCCAAAGTATTGGAGCTTCACCTTCAGCATTAGTCCTTCCAATGAATATTAGGACTGATTTCTTTTAGGAATGACTGGTTGGATCTCCTTGCAGTCGAAGGGACTCTCAGGAGTCTTCTCCAACACCACAGTTCAAAAGCATCAATTCTTTGGTGCTCAGTTTTTTTTGTGGTCCAACTCTCACATCCATACATGACTATTGGAGAAACTATAGCTTTGAATAGATTGACCTCTGTTGGCAAAGTGATATCTCTGCTTTTTAAGATGCCGTCTATGTTGGTCATAGCTTTTCTTCCAGGGAGCAAATGTCTTTTAATTTCATGACTGCAGTCCCCATCTGCAGTGATTTTGGAGCCCAGTAAAATAAAGTCTGTCACTGTTTCCACTGTTTGCCCATCTAATTGCCATGAAGTGATAGGACGGGATGCCATGATCTTCGTTTTTTGAATGTTGAGTTTTAAATCAGCTTTTTCACTCTTCTCTTTTAGCTTTATAAAGAGGCTTTTAGTTCCTCTTCACTTTCTGCCATAGGGATGGTGTCATCTGCATATCTGAGGTTATTGATATTTCTCCCTGCAATCTTGATTCCAGTGTGTGCTTCATCCAGCTTGGCATTTCACATGATGTACTCTGCATATAAGTTAGATAAACTGGGTAACAGTATACAGCCTTGATGTACTTCTTTCCCAATTTGGAGCCCGTCCATTGTTCCATGTCTGGTTATAACTGTTTTCCCTTTACTTCATTGCTTTTATTCATTTAAAATTATTTTTATCTAGCTAAATAGTATGAATTGAAGCAGTATTTGAGTCAATACCTAATAAGCTTTATTAGTCTATTAAAGGAAGACATCAACTGAGAGACTAACTTTTTCTCCCATGGGAAGGTTATATATTTACTAATGACTTAGTGTTTGCTGCAACAATGTGGGAGGCATATATCTGATCCTACTCCTGTGCCTTTGATAAATGCTGAGGGCATAGGCTAAAGAAGCTATTTGGAAGGTGTGTTTGTCCGCCTGGAGTAGCTGACATCAGATGGAAGTTCCAGACAACCAGAGCCCAGGGGAAGGGTATGGTCACTGGGGGTCACCCAGACTGCCTGGATGACAGCTTCATCCATAATCTGTGTGGTTGGTGCATGCAGATCTTCAAACCATCACCAGTGGGATAAATCAAGATCAACGTGAGAGGATCCAGGGTTCAGGATTCCACTGGAAGAATCTGAATTCTGAGATGCAGGAAAAGATGGGATCTTTGGAAGCCAACATCAGGCAAAAGTCAGGAAAAATAACTTGAAGTGGGATAAGGAAAGAAAATGGCTTAGGACATGGGCTATGTGCCAAACACAGGTATCTATAGCTTGGTTTGTGTGTGTGTGTGTGTGTGTGTGTGTGTGTGTTAGGTAGAGATGAGTAATGGGAGGGGTGTTCGATTTGGGGGATGGTGTATGGAAAAGTTGACTTCCTTAACATGCAGAGTGAGGTATAGAGTGAGGCACCCCAGACACACAGCTACCTGGGGCCCGGGCTTCCCTGAATTATAGATGAAAGAGTCAGAGGAATGGGCACCAGTTCCTGGCAGGGCCTCCGGACTTGGTCTCTGCTCTTGTGATGTGGAATGGTGATGCCAGTCTCTTTTTCTCACAGCCAGGAGGAGAGACTCATGCTCAAATGAGAGGATGCTCCTGAAATACTCTGAATAACTGAAGAGGCTTTGTTAGCAGCCAGCTTGTTTTGAGAGTGGGAACAAAGAAAAGGAGAATCTGGAACTCTCAAGTGGTGAAGGAATTATGTCAGTTTCAACAACTTCTGAGTTGCTGAAATCAGACATCTTAGGTAGAGATACCTGGAGGGCCACTGAGGATGGATGAGATAGCCCAGGGCTTACTCCGTACCGCTGCAAATCTTGTGAGTCTTTTCAGAGCGTCCTGGCATTGCCCGGGTTGGGGGCAGAAGGGCAGTGAGTGGGGAAGGAGGGAGGGAAGAACTGTGCTGATTATAGCCCCTGGTACTTCTTCCTACAGAGCCCTATTGCTTGCATCTGCTTTACACACTATGTTTTATTTAAAGATTTCATCTGAGTGAAAAGTCCCAAGGCTTATTAAAAAAAAAAAAAGACCGAAAGCAACGTTTCTAGAGGTGTATTCTAAGACACGGCAGGCAGAGCAGGTGGAAGAATGAAATGAATCCCCTCTGTTCATTCAGGAGCCCAGGTAAAAGTTATGGAAAAACTTGTAGGTTTTGGATAAACTATGAACTCTGTTTGCATGAGGATTAAGGGTATTGTTTTGATAATCAATCAAAGCATAGGTACTGAGTGCTTTCTATAGCATTTATCTTTCAGTTCAGTTGCTCAGTCGTGTCTGACTCTTTGCGACCCCGTGAATTGCAGCACACCAGGCCTCCCTGTCCATCACCAGTTCCCAGAGTTCACCTAAACTCATATCCATTGAGTCGGTGATGCCATCCAACCATCTCATCCTCTGTCGTCCCCTTCTCCTCCNTCACCTCCACTAGCTTTGTTCGTAGTGATGCTTCCTAAGGCCCCCTTGACTTCACATTCCAGGATGTCTGCCTCTAAGTGAGTGATCCCACCATCGTGATTATCTTGGTTAGCCATGAAAGGAATGAAATTGGGTCATTGGTAGACATGTGACTGGACCTAGAGGGTGTCATACAGAGTGAAATAAGTCAAAAAGAGAAAAATATCGTATATCAACATGTATTTGTGAAATCCAGAAAAATGGTATAGATGATACTATTTGCAAAGCAGAAATAGAAACACAGATGTAGAGAACAAATGTATGGATACCAAGGAGGAATGGGGTTCCCAGGTGGCACTAGAGGTAAAAGGAACCTGCCTGCCAATGACACAAGAGACACAGGTTTGATCCCTACTTTGGGAAGATCCCCTGGAGAAAGGAATGGCAACCCACTCCAGTATTCTTGCCTGGAGAATCCCCACGGACAGAGGAGCCTGGAGGGTTACAATCTGTAGGATCGCAAAGAGTCAAACATGACTGAAGTGATATAGCATGCATACACTCCCACAGCAAGGAGGAAGGTGGGTGGGAGGAGTTATAAGGTTGGGATTGACACAAATTTACTATTGATACTATGTATAAAATAATAACTAATGAGAACATATTGTATGGCATAAGGAACTCAACTCAATGCACTATGGTGACCTGAAATGGAAGGAAGTCCAAGAGGGAGGGAATATATACACACCCATGGCTGATTCGTTTTGTTATACAGTAGAAACTCACCCAACACTGTAAAGCAACTATGCTGCATGGCATCACCGACTCAGTGGACAGGAGCGTGAGCAAGCTCCGGGAGCTGGCGATGCACAGGGAGGCCGGGCGTGCTGCAGTCTGTGGGGTCACAAAGAGTTGGCCAGGACTGAGCAACTGTACTGATCTCATACTCCAATGAAAATTCATTTTAAAAAAGAAAATGTGAGATATTTACATAAAATGATATACAACCATAAAAAGAATGAAATGCTTCCATTTGTAAGAACATAGATTGATTTTGAAGGCATTATGCTAAATGAAATGTCATACAGCGGAAAAACAAATACTGTATAATCTCACTAAAATGTGAAATCTAACAAAATCAAACTCATAGAAACAGAACAGATTGGTTGTTGCCAGAGGCAGAGGGTGGAGGTGGGGGAAATGGGTGAAGGTGGTGAAAAGGTACAAACTTCCAGAATAAAGAAAAAAGAAAATGAACTACCACTTAAACTTTAAATAAGTTAATGTTCAAAGTTGGACCATCAGATGTCTTTGTGCACGGGAGAAAAAATATATATATATCAAATCCCAATCACTAGCAAAATTCCCAAGAGTTCCTTTATGGAGAGATCTGTTATGAAGAAAGCATATCTATCAGCATTGGTGGCCACTGAAGACACTTCAGGCTTTGAGGCTGAACATAGTTTACGGCAGGAGGAGAAGGGGACAACAGAGGATGAGACGGTTGGATGGCATCACTCAGTGGACATGAATTTGAGCAAGCTCCAGGAGTTGGTGATGGCCTGGTGTGCAGCAGTGCATGGGGTCACAAAGAGTTGGACATGACTGAATGACTGAACTGAACTGACAGTTTATGAAATGTGTCAGGCTTATTGAACTTTTATCATGACTCAGGCTTTCCCATTGGAGAACGTGGAAGGACAAAAAGGCAAAGTGATAAAAAGACTTTGACCAAAGCAAATGCTGAGGTGGTATTCTGAGAGGTGTCTTCTTTTTCCTGCATAAGAATTGTTTTAGTAGAGAACTGTTCTTTCTCATTTTGTGTATTACTACCACATACCAAAAAATGACCACCATTTGTTGAGGGGATGGTTCAATTGCAGTTTCTACAATCTGAAACATCTTTGTTATTTATCATCCCTAGGCCCTCAGTTTCCTTGTCTATATGGAGCTAATATTCCCACTTAAGTTTCTTGGGATACGTGTACTAAGTCACTTCAATTGTGTCCAACTCTTTGCCATCCCGTGGACTGTAACCTGCCAGGCTCCTCTGTCCATGGGATTCTCCAGGTGAGAGTACTGTAGTGGGTTTCCATTTCCTCCTCTGGGGGATTTTCCCAACCCAGGGATTGAACCCTCATCTCTTAAGTCTCCTGTATTGGCAGGTGGGTTCTTTATCACTAGTTGCACCTGGGAAGCAGCTTGGGGTATAAATTAAATGAAAAAATGATTACATGGAGACTATACAACATGGTACTAAAAACAACAAATGGGTCAACAATGAAATCAAAGAGGAAATCAGAAAATACCTCAGGACAGATAACAGTGAAAACACAACCACGTTAATCTATGGGATGCAGCAAAAGCAACCCCAAGAGGGAAGTTCATAGTAGCACAGGCCCTCCTCAAAAAACGAGAAACATCTCAAACAACCTAACCTACCACCTAAAAGAATTAGATGGAGAACGAACAAAACCTAAAGTCAGTAGAAGAAAGGAAACAATAAAGACCCAAGAGGAAATTAAAAGGAGGTCAAAAAACAAGGTAAGTGAGTGCTAGATCCTGCCTTACCTTGAGCAAGAAAATATTTCTCTCCTCCTCGGTATTCACGTTCTTGTGATTTATCTCAGAAATCCAGAGCGTCCTCTGGGTTTGCAAGATTGGTCCTAGCTACATTCCTGCAGAAGAGAGAGCTCTGACAATCTGAGCTCTGAGTCCCGTTGATGATGAGATGAGATGAGAGATGATGAGAGCTCTGAGCCATCTCTTGTTGATGAGAGAGATGAGAGCCCTGAGTCCCGTTCTCTGTGGTCAGTGCTACTCTGGTCTGCTCTGGAGGCTCGGAGATGGCCTGCCGAGCGCTGCCACGGAACTCAGCGATGCACCCTATGAACCAGGAGAGCAGGTGGAGGACAGCTCACCAAGCAACGCCTCTCATCAGAAAGAGGAGAAACTGGGCAGAAAAGGACACCTCTCTTCTCCAAGCTTGGTTGTAACACACCCTACTCTTAAACTCAGTTATACCACTCTGCTGGTTGTTGATACACACACACACACACACACACACACACATATGCACACACACACACATAGCAGTGTTCCCCGGGATGCCCTCAATCCCAGGCTGGGGAGCACAACGGAGATTTCCAGTCTCAGATCCTTCCCATCTCCATCTTCGCATCATAGCCCTGAATCAGCGTCTGGGGCCCCCCAGGCCAAGGCCTCAGAGAAACTCACTGTCTTACACAGGAGAAAGACACTCAACATGCAACTCCCCACGAATCCCACAACCTTAAATTCCATGGTCCTGTTTCTATGATCTTTTATCATCCCAACTGTAGGCACTGAGGGATCACATTATGTCATTTTTGGAACAAACATATCAGATCTGTATTTAACAAAAAGTTATTTAAGGAGAGGATTCAATTTCAACTTCTCAAAGGTTAAAATATGATCTTCAGTTCAGTTCAGTCGCTCAGTCATGTCCGACTCTTTGCAACCCCACGAATCTGATCTGTTACCAAATAACCTGAGTTTCCCAAACCTAAACTTTGGTGAAACTCCATTTTTTCCTTTTTGTTTCCAGATAAAAATTACTCATTCCTTCAGCAAAGCTCTTAAACCCGTTTCTCTGACGGTACCCCTGTCCTTGTGCTGGGGCTGTGGGAATGAAGGGAAAGCAAGCTATGGCTATCAACTTTCTCAAGCTCATATTTTGACGGTAAAACATAAAACTGTCCCAGAAACACCCAATGCTGGCATGTGGGCCAACCCTCCACACATCTGACTCCACCAGGAAAATACACTGATGTTTAAATGCCTACTGAATGATGTCTACATCCCTCACCCCCAGCACACAGAGGTGCTCAAGATGTCAGAAATCAGCAGATGAATGAATGAAAGAAGCACATCAAAGAAGCACCCCCACAGCCTCATCAACTCACACTAGTCATGAAAACATCATCATCAATTGAGTCAGCCACTTGTTTGCCAGCAAGAATGCAACGCAAATAAAATATGGACCCTGAATCTTCCATTTTGATTCACATGTTAATGTGAAAGACCTAGAATTCAAGGATCACACATTTCATCTACAGAAAGTCTTCAAATGGTAAAAACTAGCTTTGACTTTTAAGCTTAAGCTTCAAATTCAGCTAGAACCCAGCCCAACCCAGAATCTTTAACTGGTGTGGATTTAAAGACGAGGTTTTTCCTAAGAAATATTTAACACTTCTCTAATATTTCTTCTGAGTCTGCTTCAGTCATCTGATGAATCTAGCTACTGGAAAGAAATCATTTAACCCCTAGGCGTTGAAAACCAGCCAACAACATCAACTTATATATTCATGGGTCTCTTTGGCGAAAAACCTGCCAGCAGTCTGAGGGTTAAGCAGTAATCCTGTCATGTTTGCCCTGAACTTGCCCAGTTAAATTGCAACAGCATGGGTCTCCATAATTATCTAATTGTTAGTGTTGTGCCTTTATGTAATTTATGATGTAGCATTAAAGTCTGACCCTGAGTTTGAAATGAACTGCAGTTCTGCTGACATCCAAGCTCAAATTAGTAGGTAAGCACCCAATTAACGACTATGCTTCTGAGCTTTCATTTCCATCTGACCACACTGCTAGGCTAATCAGTTTTCTAAGCCGCTCACCTTCTCCATAACTAACAAGCATTTCTTTTGCCTTTTATGTCTTGGGTGCTCTGCATCCTCATAAAAAGCTCTCCACCACCGCTGTCTTCAAGACTGCTGCCCCAAACGACTGTCTGGGAATGAGCTGGCCAGTTCGGACGCACTTTGTTGGCAAAACCAAAGGTCAGCTTGACGGGTTCCAATTTTCCTCCTCCAAAAAGGGTCACCTCTATAGAAGGACTGGCTTCCCTAGATGGCTTCTGTTGGCTGCTGCAATCACTCAAGTGAAGGATGGCCCCCGGTGGACATTGAGATCATGGAATTAGCAACTACTCTCAGGCAATGGACTTCACCAAAACCCCACCGTCTGTCTGAATACTTGGGGAAGGGGTGAGGGGGGAGTGGAGAGCAATGAAAAGAGAGGAAAAATCAGGCAATGTTCCCTTTCCCAACTTCACACCTCCGTCACTCTTTCCTTCCCCACCCCCTGAACAATACTCCCCACTTCCTCTGCTCATCTGCACATCACAGAAACAGCAGCAACTGAGCATAAAATACTAGAATATTTTTAGAGACTCTTGATTTTGACTTCAGTACCTACACACAAAAAAGACACTTAATCTATGTGACTGCTCAAATGAGCATCTGCGCAGGGAAGTGATTTGCTAATTACCACGTATGCGTGCAATTGCTGTGCTAGACCTGTGTCTCCTGTCTACCCAACTCCTGTTTCTTCTTGGACATCTGTCACTAGGCATTTTGATTCCTAGTTAGCTGAGCCACTGCTAGCCTCTCCTCCTAAAGTCAGAGAAGAACTGCATACATCCCCTGCCAAACACAAAACCGGGACTGAATCTGGACTCTCCATAATTACTTTCCCTGATGTATACCCTAATTATACACCTAGACTTGCCTTCCACTCCAGATTTATCAACTTTTGGACACAACACAGATATTTTCCTTTCCAACTCATGTAGAAAAGACATGAAGTCATCAAGAATTTTATCCAGCACCAGTGCCTTTCAAACTTGAGTACCAGAAGCTTGTTCTTACTTTTCCATTTCTAATCAAACTTATTCATTATTCCAATATCAAATCTCATTATGAGGAGTAGGGAGAGGGATGATTAGACAGAGAACAGGATTCTTAAGGCAGTGAAAATAGTCTATACTCTGATACTGCAATGATGGATACATATCACTTTCAGTTCAGTTGTCACTCAGTCGTGTCCGACTCTTTGCAACCCCATGAGTTGCAGCACGTAACGCCTCCCTGTCCATCACCATCTCCTGGAGTTCACTCAGACTCATGCCCATTGAGTCAGTGATGCCATCCAGCCATCTCATCCTCGGTCATCCCCTTCTCCTCCTGACCCCAATCACTCCCAGCATCAGTCTTTTCCAGTGAGTCAACTCTTCACATGAGGTGGCCAAAGGACTGGAGTTTCAGCTTTAGCATCATTCCTTCCAAAGAAATCCCAGGGCTGATCTCCTTCAGAATGGACTGGTTGTATCTCCTTGCAGTCCAAGGGACTCTCAAGAGTCTTCTCCAACACCACAGTTCAAAAGCATCAATTCTTTGGTGCTCAGCCTTCTTCACAGTCTAACTCTCACATCCATACATGACCACAGGAAAAACCATAGCCTTGACTAGATAGACCTTAGTCTACAAAGTAATGTCTTTGCTTTTGAATATGCTATCCAGGTTGGTCATAACTTTTCTTCCAAGGAGTAAGTGTTTTTTAATTTCATGGCTGCAATCACTATCTGCAGTGATTTTTGAGCCCCCAAAATAAAGTCTGGCACTGTTTCCACCATTTCCCCATCTATTTCCCATATCACTTTACATTTGTCCAAACCCATGGAATGAACTGCACTAAAAGTGAACTCTAAAGTAGATTATGGATTTGGGTGACTGGGATGTATCAGCATAGGTTCATCAATTGTAACAGTGTGCTACTCTGGTGAGGGATGTTGATTATGAGGGGAGCTAAGTGTTCAGGGGGACAAAGGGTGTATGGGAAGTCTTTGTAACCTCCTCTCAACTTTGCTGTGAATCTTAAACTACTCTTAAAATAATATTAATTTTTTTAAATATCATTATTTAAAAGGGTAAAAATAGAGTTCTTCTGATGAGAATGGAACTGAACCCTTCCACCAGCACCAGGGTGCCATCACCACACACTGGTACACACAGCTCAAAAGCCGTCATCCTAAGATAAACTATGTCCAGAAGCCCATACAAAGAAAGAAACCCAATAAGAATTAAGCTCTGGTTTGATTAGTGCTTCCTTTCTTTCCTAGTTGTCCAAAATGGTTTCCACGAATTACAAAATTTATTTTCACTTATCTTTTGAGATAAAAGATGAAAGAAGGCATCCTTGTTCTCATTTTACGAGTGCTCCAAGACTCAGAACTGGCTCAGTTGGAAAGCTGGAATAAGAACGTGATGCCCCGGCCCCTTTTCTCTTTCCTCTGCACTTGCCTCCCACCTTAAATGCTCATATCACACTGACAAGCATCACAACACACAGACTCTCAAGAGGCAGTTTTTGTGGTGACAGTGAGGATGATAATGGTGAGAGCAAGGAAAATTCAATCAAATGTGGATTGAAAAGATACCTTAACAACACTGTATTTGAGAAGCATATTGAATATCTGACTTACTATGGAAAAAGTCCCAAGGTTCTGGATTTCTAATTCAACTTGACTCTTCCTTATGCAAATTAGTAACGAGGAGCTCTTATCAAGTCCAGTGAGACAAGAAGGATGAGACAACTTTGTCTTTGAACAGAATTGTTTATGGTATTTAGATACTTGCTGCTGCTAAGTCACTTCAGTCGTGTCCAACTCTGTGCGACCCCATAGACGGCAGCCCATGAGGCTCCCCTGTCCCTGGGATTCTCCAGGCAAGAACACTGGAGTGGGTTGCCATTTCCTTCTCCAATGCATGAAAGTGTAAAGTGAAAATTGAAAGGGAAGTCGCTCAGTCGTGTCAGACTCTTAGCGACCCCATGGACTGCAGCCCACCAGGCTCCTCCATCTATGGGATTTTCCAGGCAAGAGTTCTGGAGTTGGGTGCCATTGCCTTCTCCGATTCAGATACTTAAGAGTGTGAAATAAGCAAGTCAAGTTCCTTCCAAAGTTAGTGGTAAGTGAATGTAGATAACACGCAGTCCTGAAAAAACAACTGCAGAGTAGTGGCCTCTGACCCTGCATACTGCCAAAAGGATGGTGCTTATACAAGAAAACCACAGAAAGCCTCATGAGATGATGGAGCTTGGAGAGAGCAAATAGATTGAAAGGAAGCCCCTGAGAAGGGGGAGGGGAGGGGTGAAGTGATATTTTCAGTGGAAGTTCCCTCCTGTCACTAGTCCGACTTGAGTTGCATACATTCACACTTCAGATTCTTTAGGAGAAAGTTGACATTATTTGCTGGACAAGGATTTGTGGAAGAAATAAACAAACTGAAACTCCCAATTAGCCGTCAAGGGCTCCCCTGTTATTCGAAAGCACAGTATTCCTTGAAACCTTTTGCAAGCCTCAATGGCATAAAGAAAAGAAGCAAGTACCTTAGAGCTCGTCTTGCTAAAGGATGCACAAAATGAATTGAGAGCCAGCCCAGATGGTCGGAAACACAGTTCAAAGCTATGGAGGCTTGATGCTGAGCTGCCAACTGTGGTTCTCAGGGAAGGAGGCTGATGGGGTTGCTCTTCAGGCTTGCGGTGTGCGATGCCTCTATAATTGCTGCTGCAAAACAAGTGCTGAGCCCTATTTTCACCATCTACCTCTCTTTCTGTAAAAATGGAAATCTTCTTCAGATTCCTTTTGGTTAGCATACACAAGTATTAATGTAGACTTTCATAAAAGCGAAGCGACATAAAGCAGGTTCAAGAGCTTTTGAACTAGAAAACTCTAGATTCAAAACCAACCAGCCACATGCTAACAAAACCTAGCCAAGTAATTAAACCTCTCCCAGATGCCATGTTCTCACCTGTGAGGTACAAATACTAACACCCATGTCCTTGCGTAACTTGAGGATTAGATGAGATAACACAGAAAATGCATGTCAAACTCAGAGGACAAAGCAAGAAAGCAAAGGCCATTTCCTCTCCTTCTTCATAAGAGCTCAGATGCGATGATCTGCGGCTCTCAGCCCCACAATTTAAAGTAGTTTATTAAAAAAATCATCTCAAGCCTTGCACTCACTGAGTTTCCAACCTAGGAATTATAGCTAAATCTTCATAAAACCTTGACAGTAGAGCAAAACGTGGAGATATCTCTATGTGGCCAACAAAGGTCCATCTAGTCAAAGTTGTGGTTTTTCCTGTAGTCATGTATGGATGTGAGAGCCGGACCATAAAGAAGACTGAGCGCTGAAGGAACTTTCAAACTGCAGTGCTGGAGAAGACTCTTGAGAGTCTTGGACTCCCTTGGACTGCAAGGAGATCCAATCAGTCTATCCTAAAGGAAATCAACCCTGAATATTCATTGGAAGGACTGATGCTGAAGCTGAAGCTCCAATACTTTGGTTGCCTGATGCAAAAAGCCAACTCACTGGAAAAGATTCTGCTGCTGGGAAAGATGGAAGGTCAAAGGAGGAGGGGGTGGCAGAGAATGAGATGGTTAGATAGCATCACCAACTTGATGGACACAAATTTCAGCAAACTCTGGAAGATAGTGGAGGACAGAGAAGCCTGGCACGCTGTAGACTACGGGGTCACAAAGAGTTGAACATGACAACTCCATAAAACTAAAAGTAACTCCTGTTTTTCCTGATTGGGAAGGTGACTACACTGCTAACTCTTAAAAGGCAGAGGACAAAAAACATGGATCATCAACCTCCCAACTTTCCATTATAATGGGAGCCAAGATGCAGTGATTGCATTTACCCTGGAGGACGCATGTCAAAGGCAGTGACAGGGAGAAACAGCAGACAGGCTGTATCCCATCAATACAGCATAGTTTTGCCAGAATCTTTCCATCTCAGCAGCCTTCATCACTGTACAGAATGTACAAAGAGCTCATCACAGTTTAGCTTAGATTGCCCTAGAGCCTAAAGCTAACAAGAAGACTTGTTCTTATGAGGACAGAGACTTTCCCAACAGCTTTGCAATAATCCCCCTGTAACAGAGCAGGACTCTATGCAGCCTTCTTAGGACAAACATCCCATGTCCTCCACCTGTCTCTTGTTTGCAGAAAATCTTTAGCCTCTCTGAATTCCAAAGAATAGATTTAATCAGAGAAGTGATAACATGTATAATTAAAAGAAAACAGTCAAGCAAGACAAAATAATACTAGTTTTGGCATTCAACAAAATCAAGGGCTTATAGTTTATCCTCAAGGGATATATAAAATATCCTGAACCATATCCTGTGAGCTATTTTGAAGATACTAAAACTCTCCCACAATGTGGAAGAAGTTAACTATATGTTGACCACAGGCAGGTAGACCCAAAGACAGGTGGGAACGAGGTTGATGATATTGATTTCCAGTTACCTCTGCTACTGCTAAGTCGCTTCAGTCGTGTCCGACTCTGTGCAACCCCATAGATGGCAGCCCACCAGGCTCTCCCATCCCTGGGATTCTCCAGGCAAGAACATTGGAGTGGGTTGCCATTTCCTTCTCCAATGCATGAAAGTGAAAAGTGAAAGTGAAGTCACTCAGTCGTGTCTGACTCTTAGTGACCTCATGGACTGCAGCCTACCAGGCTCCTCCATCCATGGGATTTTCCAAGCAAGAGTACTGGAGTGAGTTGTCATTGCCTTCTCCGCCCAGTTACCTCACCACCAACCAATCAGAAGAAAGTCCACGAGTTGATCATATACCCCATAACCTTCTCCCTCATCCTGTCTTTAAAAAACCTTTCTTTGAAAGCTTGATGCCCCACAATAAACACCACAGTTTTCTTCACCACAATTCAGAGTCAATAGAATTGACTGCATATAGGCAAACAGACCCAGGTTTGCTTTGGTAACAACCGCAGACATTAATCCACTGCACATCATCTGGGTGTCGCTGGGGATCTGACCCAAGAAGCAGGACCACTATGAGGTGTTTAGAATAGTCTAAGTGTTCATAAAATTAGATCTGGAGGTTAGAGAAGAGTCTATACAGGGTGATTCCCTCTGGTATTGTTCCTGAAGTCACCTCTATTAAGTCAGCAGGCAGGTGGTCTTCCAGGGAAGCTGTGTACAATGTGGGAGAGGGCTGGACCCCACACGCATCAGCCGGAGCCCACAGACACACCTTGGACCTCCCACATCTGTCTCTGACCCCTGAAAATTCATGGTGGCACGAAGGAAGAGCTGGCATCCTCTGCCACAGAGATGCCCATGGGAGAGGCTTGATGGGAGCCAGCGGAGCTGGTGGTCTGGAGTCTTGCTGAGCCTGGAAGGTGAGGTGGCAGTGTGTGCTGGCTGCCACTGTGTTCTTTCCATCCAAGACCCTCAGAGCCAACCCAAAAAGTAGGCTGCTGCTTCATATTCACCTTCCAAATCTCTCACAAACTTCTCCCTTGACCAACCCTGATGAGGAATCAGACAGAAAAGGGAACCTGGGAAGTGTAGCCCCAGTTAAGTTAAATTCACGCAGTACATAACTACCCCAGAGAGTAAGTAACAATGCAACGATGAAGACACACTTCACTGCTACACTGGCCACTGGATCACACGGCGGCCCCTTCATTCCCCGCCATCCAAGGTCCTCATGACTTCCAACCCCTGCTGATCCAAAATTGCAGCACCCTTCCTCCTGTTGGCCTGTGTTTGGTTAACCCGCCAGAGCATAAAACCTAAGTGTGCCCTTTAAGTCCGTGGCTGCGAACCTTAGGTTGAAGAAATGCCTCTGGTGGTCACAGTGTCTCTTTGCCCCTCTCCTCCAGCTCAGGATTTACCAAGGAAAGGGTGTCCTAAAGGAGAGGGTAATTTAGTCTGAATTGCTTTTTAATCCCTGGGTAGCTCTTGATTGCCTGGCTGTCAAAATAAAATGTGTTTTTTCAGCTGCATGGTCTATCAGGCTCTCATTAATCTACCATGTTTTAATATCCATTAGTGAGCATTAATCTAAAACGATGGATCTGGGGCAGAGATTCCTTTCTTCTTGTCTTTTCTAATTTTCTATCACCAGAGAAAGTATTCTTTTTCCCCTCCATGAAACTCCAAAGAGGATAAAATGGCTGAAGAGTGCTTGTCTCTCTGTCCACATTGACAGATGGCTATTTGAAGTTTCAAAAGCACCCCAACTGGCTTTGAAGTTTTTCCTTGCCAAGTGCACAGCACAAACTTAACCTCATCTCATACTAGGTCATGAATATCAGTCTTTGCTGATAACCACCAACATGCTCCTCATTCAGGATACCTTCTTTGTTCTCTTTGGTTCCTAGACTTTTGCTCAGCCCCACAGCACTGGCTCCTGGACAGGGCTATGGAATCCAGTGTCTGAATCTGAAGTTACTGGCAGACATATGGATAAGAAAGCTGTGGTACATATACACAATGGAATATTACTCAGCTGTTTAAAAGAATTCATTTGCATCAGTTCTAATGAGGTGGATGAAACTGGAGCCTATTACACAGAGTGAAGTAAGTCAGAAAGAAAAACACCAATACAGTATGTTAATGCATATATATGGAATTTAGAAAGATGGTAACAATGACCCTATATGTGAGACAGCAAAAGAGACACAGATATAAAGAACAGACTTTGGGACTGTGTGGGAGAAGGCGAGGGTGGGATGATTTGGGAGAATAGCATTGAAACATGTATATTATCATATGTGAAATCGATCACCAGTCCAATTTCAATGCATGAAACAGGGCACTCAGGGCCGGTGCACTGGGATGACCCAGAAGGATGGGGTGGGGAGGGAATTAGGAGGGGTTTCAGGATGGGGGACACATGTATACCCGTGGCTGGTTCATGTCAATGTATGGCAAAAACCACTACAGTGGTAAAGTAATTAGCCACCAATTTAAATGGATTAATTAAAATATATATAAATAGTATAAAAATGAAAAAAAAGAGGGGAAAAATGATTCTAAGAGAGCAAAGAGACAAAAGTGTTTCCCAGTGCATCTAATCACTGTTGCAGTGAGATTATTTTTCATGTCACCTGCATCTTTCCCAGAGCAATCTGGAGCCTTGTCACCTCTGAAAAGATTGTACTCTTGAGCCGATTTTTATGATTAAGGTTTACTTTCAGAGGTGAAATGCATTCAGAAAATGTGGACTCCTTTATGATTTAGAAGTGGAAGTCCTCTATCCAGCATGCATCAGCTCACCCAGCCAGAGAAAGTTAGTGCCATGTATTCAGGCTTGGAGTCCTCATTGAAGAATTCAAGAGTTGTTTTTTTTTTTCCTTTTTGCCATGGTGAGTTCCCCAAAGTCACATTCCCTTTGTAGATTTCATTTGGTCTTAACGAGGCACAAGCCCAAGCTTCCTACCTAATCTCTTAACTGATGTGAATCAGTGAATTATCTCAATTCACTTTCTAGATCACCCCAGGATACAGCCTGGATGGTGCATGGAGAAATTCTAATTCTTGTTCTTGAACTTGAGGACCAGCAGGACAATGTTGGTGCATGAACTGGAGTGGAAAACCAGGGCAAACTAAATAGCACAAGTTTTGTTGGGGCAGGAATACTATTTGCCTTGGTTGATGGGGCCAAATGGAATAACAGAATTAGGGCTTAAACTTATGGGACTTTTTATATTCAAGAGAAGTCAGAAATATACAAACTTCATGTAAAATCTTCCAAATCTAAGAGTAAGCTTAAAATACATTAAACTCTTTGTAGGTCAGTGAAGTCTGTCTGCAGACACAGCCAGTTAGAGATGCCCAGTTTTATAATCTCATTCCCAGTACATTGGCAGAAAGGCCAGCCACTTAGAAATGTCTTGTCACCAGAAATACAAGAAATATATATATATAGTTGTTGTTTAGTTACTGAGTCATGCCTGACTCTTTTGCAACCCCATGGACTGTAGCCTGCCAGGCTCCTCTGTCCATTGGATTCTCCGGGCAAGAATGCTGAAGGGGTTTGCCATTTCCTTGTTCAGTGGATCTTCCCAACACAGGGATTGAACCCCTGTCTCCTGCATTGCCAGACAGGTTCTTTACCACTGAACCATCAGGGAAGCATCCATGCCACTGCCAGTGTTCTTATAAGTTAAGAATATGTAAAAAATATGGCAAACAGATATGGGATACTAAGCTGCAATAAAAGTGTATGGTCATATCGATTCATGACAAAGTAGAAAAAAAGGAAAAATAATTCCAGAATGTAAAATCATATTATTATGCTTAAGAAATAGAGTTGGGGTAATCATATTATGATTGGTCCAGTGGTCCAGGACTCTATACTTTTACTCTGCATTTCATACAAAATAATTCCTAGAAAAATAACTAAAAACACACTATGAGGAGTAGGTAAGGTCCCTTAGAGAAATGAAAATGAAATAATAAAGATAGATTTGATCACCTAAAGAAGTCAAGAAAGGAGGAACAGAAAAACCAATATACAAGAAGAAAACAAACAACAAAATGCCAGACCAAACCCAGCCATACCCCCAAATCCACTAAATGTAAACAGACATACCGTTCTTATTAAAAGGCAAAGATTGTTATACTGGATTAAAAACTAAACAACAGCAGCAACAAAAACCCAAGACTCACCTGCACGCCATCTATAAGAGAAGAACTTTTAATGTAAAGATACAGGTAGGTTAAAAAATAAAAGGATGGGAAAAGACCATGCAGACTCAGGGTCTGTGACTTCGCTATACCAGGTAAAATAAACATCAAGATAAGGAGCTAAAGGGGGACATTCCATGGTGGTAAATGAGTCCACTCATCAGGAAGGTATAACAACTCCGAATGAATATCCACCTCATAACAAAGTCTCAAAATACAGGAAGCAGAAGCTGACAGATCCAAAGGAGGCAGAGATGTGTCCACGAGCCTCAGAGACTGGAATAGTCAGGGTGAAGTTCACATGAATATAATTGTTACCACATCTCTTTTTTCGGGAAGGACATCACGATACTTTGACAAACGAGGCCTGGGTTCTGAGCCATCAGAACAGACACTGGCCAGAGTGCTGGAGGGAAGTCTCGGAATCCCCTGCCTTCCCAAGCATGTATTGCTTCAGTCGCTGGACCACAGGAGAGGAACCAGCTATGGCAAGTGTGGGAGGGGTTAGGAAAATGCACATTTAAAAACAGGCATGAGAGTATTTCAATATTTTGCCAATTAATATGACTCCACATGTATAGAAGCTACAGATCAGCTCTAACTCCTGTAATCGGAATGCCACTACCAACTTTTTCAAGGCGGTATTTTATGAGACTGAAAATTCCTTGAAAATAAGATCTGAGGTTGATTCATCCATGTAGTTCTCACAAAGCTTGGTACAGAGCCTTCCTCATATTAGAACCATCATAAAAAATCAATTCAGTGAAACAAATAATAAATAATTCCCTTCTTGTTTTCTGGATGCATGAGGCACTCTTTGGCAACAGTTCCATAAAGATGACTCTCCTGCACTTGAATTCTTTCATCACAATAGTTAAAGCCAAAACTAAGCAAAACATATTGGGATGCCGGCACCTTCTGTTGAACAAGTTGTATATAAAATGCTGTGGAAAAGGAGCATATGTTTTTGATAACTGTAAAACACATTGTATTTAAGAACCGGGAAGGAATGTAAATGCTGAATATTAATGCACTTGAAGTCTTCTTTAAATTAAAAGTTGGTCTTGGATGTGACTTGATTCTTCCCAAAGCAAAAGAATCCCTCTCAGGGTCTCGTCTGCAGAGGCTGCACGGGGGGAGTCAGCTCTGCTCCTAGTGCCATTGGGACCCTGTCTTGGGTCTGGAGGTAAGGATCAAGATGCCAACACTTTGTTTTAAAAGTGAGTTGGGTTAAAAGAAGAAGAAGAAATGAGGCCAAGACACAACGCAAGCAGTGCAGTGTGTTACTGGCCAGCATCTGACTCACTGTGAGCCTCAGAAACACAGCCCATAACTCAGCAGACATGCTCCCTGGGTGGGCCAGGAAAGCACAAAGGACAGGTATATATCAGCTTGGCTCCGTTCCATCTCCCCTTGCCCTGGGTCGAGAGTCCCTTGGACTGCAAGGAGATCCAACCAGTCCATTCTGAAGGAGATCGGCCCTTGGATTTCTTTGGAAGGAATGATGCTAAAGCTGAAACTCCAGTCCTTTGGCCACCTCATGGGAAGAGTTGACTCATTGGAAAAGACTCTGATGCTGGGAGGGATTGGGGGCAGGAGGAGAAGGGGACGACCGAGGATGAGATGGCTGGATGGCATCACTGACTCGATGGACGTGAGTCTGAGTGAACTCCGGGAGTTGGTGATGGACAGGGAGGCCTGTCGTGCTGCGATTCACGGGCTCGCAAAGAGTCGCAAAGACTGAGCGACTTAACTGGATGGAACTTGCCCTGGGTCAAGGCTTGCCCCATGCGGGCTGCACCGTGAGGCCCTCTGGTGGCCACTCTGGGATCCAGACCTCACGACTTTTCAGTTGTTTAGTCACTCAAGTCATGTTTAACTCTGGGCAACCCCATGGACTGCAGCACTCCAGGCTTCCCTGTCCATCACCAACTCCCGGAGCTTGCTCAAACTCATGTCCATTGAGTTGGTGATGCCATCCAACCATCTCATCCTCTGCCACCCACTTCTCCTGCCTTCAATCTTTCCCAGCATCAGGGTCTTTTCTAATGAGTCAGTTCTTCACATCAGGTGGCCAAAGTATTGGAGTTTCAGCTTCAGCATCAGTCCTTCCAATGAACACTCAGGACTGATCTCCTTTAGGATGGACTAGTTGGATCTCCTTGCAGTCTAAGGGACTCTCAAGAGTCTTCTCCACCACCACAGTTCAGATGACTTTCAGGTGCCATCCCAATCTGAGAAGAGAGGAGCGCCTGAGCTGAGGGGGTGACTTGGAGAGGAAGGAAGCCGTCAAGGCAATCTGGGAACATGCCCAGGCCTAGCCCCACTGTGCCCTGTGCCTGCTGTCTCTGTGCGCCCAGTGGAGACACAGCCCCAGCAGCAGTGCCATTATGCACCCCTTAAGGCACAGAGGCTGCAGCTCCCCCCTGAGGTTTGCCTATGAGAAAGGCAAGGGCCAGAGGCCAAGGCAGAGCGCGAAGGGAGGAAGAGGAAGAAGCAAATGCTTAAAAGAAATGACCTTGCATCTTGGGAAGAGCTCAGACCTTATTATCAGATACACTTTGGTTCAAATCCCAACTCCACACTTAATCGTTGTGCAACTGTGTGCAAATCACTTAGCTCTCTGAGTTAAGCTTTCCCATTCTTAAACAAGGATAGAAACAATGATCTAAAGAGATTTTATGCCAGTATGCTGCTAAGTGGGAGAAGGCAATGGCACCCCACTCCAGTACTCTTGCCTGGAAAATCCCATGGACAGAGGAGTCTGGTAGACTTCAGTCCATGGGGTCGCAAAAGTCGGACACGACTGAAGCAACTTAGCAGCAGTGACTTAGTATGCTGCTAAGTCTGCTAAGTCGCTTCAGTCGTGTCCGACTCTGTGCGACCCCATAGACGGCCTCTCACCAAACTCCCCCGCCCCTGGAATTCTCCAGGCAAGAACGCTGGAGTGGGTTGCCACTTCCTTCTCCAATGCATGAAAGTGAAAAGTGAAAGGGTAGTCACTCAGTCGTATCCGACTCTTAGCGACCCCAGGACTGCAGCCTACCAGGCTCCTCCATCCGCGGGGTTTTCCAGGCAAGAGTACTGGAGTGGGGTGCCATTGCCTTATGCCAGTATAGATCTCGACATAGCAGATGGCTCTAGTCACCCATCAAAAGTGAGTTCCTGCACACACTAGAAAATGCATATCAAAATCCTGTGGACCTCACGTTGCTTAATAAATGATAACTGTTATCAGGTCATTGCCTGATGGGCTTCCCAGGTAACTCAGTGGTAACGAATCCCTTTGCCAACGCAGGAGACATAGGAGACATGGGTTCAGTACCTGGGTCAGGAAGATGCTCTGGAGCAGGAAATGGCAACCCAGTCCAGTATCCTTGCCTGGAGAATCCCATGGCCAGAGGAGCCTGGTGGGCTGCAGTCCATGGTATTGCAAGAGAATCAGATACAATTTAGTATCTAAAGAACAACATTGTCTGATAAACTAGGAGCATGAAATAAAGTCACCATAATCCTGACGTTGCCTATACGTGGCCTGGAAACCCACGAGCATAGCCTGGGTGCACCTCTCTTGTTCTTCTGTCTCCTACAACACACACAGACTGCTAAGTTTTAGAGCTCAAAAACTCAGCTCGAGGACACGCTGCCTTTTTTTTATTATTATTATTTTGCAAGGACAAATCTGACAGAAAGGTAGAACCTGCATAGATATTTAAACAGCCCGAGCATCAGGGAGAGCCTTCAGCCTGGCCGTGAAGGATAGACTCTCCGACAACATCCACTATACAGATGAGCCCTCAAATTAGTGCAGGAGCTGCGAGTCCCCGGCTGGAGGAGAGAGGCATTCGCCGCTCCGCCTCTGCCACGGGCCGTGCCGCCAGGGGCATCCATCACGGTAAGTACCAAGGAGCAACACCTCTGATGCCTCTTCATTGGGCCGCCAGCAAATGAGGCACTAGATTAGGCCTGACACCGGCAGGGCACAAGCTGAGGTTTGCCGGGTGTAATTAATTGGAACCGCGCCAGCTTGACAAATTGGGATGATGAATCTATCTTGTATGAATAAGGGGGAAAATGCATAATCAGTCAAAGATTTAGTTAAGACAGCTTTACTCTGACTCTGCCGCAGCTAAATCCATTAAGGCAAGGAAACATCACTTAAAAAAAAAAAAAGCAACGTCCTTCATATGTTCAATTTATTACTTTTTGTTCTTGAATTTATGAGAGAAGTCAACTCAGATTTGCTTGACTTTAAGGGGAGAAGAGGTTTCTCTTGCGAGTTTAAAAAATTTGTGTCCCATATCTTTCCAGTTCAGTCAGTAATCTGTGTAAATAGACACTGGAGGGTATTCATCATCACTTTTTAAAGGAATTTTAATAGTAGTTGAGTCAAACAGACCACTCTGCCTCGATGGAGATGTAAAGACAGGAGAACTTTCACCATGGGTTTCCTTACCCCCTACCCAAAACTGTTTTCTCCATCACTGCTTATAGAGGACGATGGATCTAGCAATATATGAGTGAGAACTGTTTTTCTTTTCTAAGTTGGCAGGGGACATCATTTCTTAATTTGTTCTGCATTCAAGTCGGGTCTCCTGAAGTAAAAAGTATCATTTATGTGATTATCCAGCTAATTTGACAAGCGTTAAAAAAAATCAAAGATAAATCAGCCCTCTCATAAAAAAAAAAAAATCATTTTAATTATTGACCAGATTAACTAGATGGTTATGCCCTGGGCAAGAAGACATTGCTCCCAGGAAAAAAGAGAACAGATTCACACGTTTTCACTGCAAGAGCTGTGGGTATAAATTAGGTCATGGTTCTTAAATCTGTGGTTCTTTAAAAATTTAATATGTATGTCAATACTGCATACCCATTCTACTAAATAATGAAGCAACTGTGTTTGCTTGTTTCTTCTTATCCTTTGGAAAACAGAAGCTGTTTGCAGCTTTCAAAACCCAAGTCTTGCAAGGATTAATGACAGTGGTTTATATTTCAACTTGTATGTTGTTCTTTTTTACCCAAATAAAAGAACAAAATGTGAGGACAATGGTTAGATTAAAATGGTATAAAAGCCAAGATGTCACATGAGGCCTCACAGACAGGTGAACACGAACACCAACCACATTTCCCACTGAGGCAGGACCTTCAGGGCACCCACTGATCCCAGTCACCTGTACATGCCCAGTGGAGCCCAGGTAAGGGGCCATCCATGGAAGAACATACTGAGGTTGTTCAGTAAGGGATGAAGGAAAGAGACTGAGCAAAAGAACGGACCAGGCTGCATGGTAAACAGACCGAGGGTTCAAGGTTGGTTACCCAGGAGCTTCTGAGTCTGTCCCTCATTCTGGCACTCTACTCCAGAGGAAATGTCCTGTGAAAAAGAGATATCTGTGAAACTTGCTAAACACTACTTTGGAAATAGACTCTGCTGTCCTGTAATTTGAATCACACCTTAACTTCAAGTGGCAAAATGCCTTTCCTCCCAACCCATAAAAACTTTTAATGGTCAATTAAACTTGAAAAGTAGAAAGTGGGTTAAAAGTCGGAGCGTGCTTAATTTTTCTTTTGTGGATGTTTTTTACAATCTTTTTCAAAGGACGGAGAGATGCCACCGGCAAACATACTAGTTTACAGGCCTCTCAGGAGACCACTCAGCTGACAATTAACAAAGGGCGGGGTGTTTTGCTAGAGGCACAGAATTTACACTTACTAAGATAATCACTAAGTGAATCAGGGTGGCTGATAGTCAAAACTTTACTTCCATTCATTTTCAAAATCTCTGTTTTAGTTTTTTTGTTTTTGTTTTTTTTAATGTAGCAGTGTTGCTGAAGGCTTGTAATCTTTTCATTATTCAACAATTCCTTTCCACTTTTGCCTAACTAGTCCAGTCTTCCCACCCATTATAGGAGAGAAATGCATGTGCTATCATGCATTATCTCAATTAATCCTTCCCATCTCCATAGAGTAAGAATTGACTTTTAAAAAGAGATTGGGGGAAGTAAAGAGAAACACAAATTGTTATAGAAGTATATATGCGTGTACCGACATGCTCAGTCATGTCTGATTCTTTGTGACCCCATGGACTGTAGCCACCAGGCTCCTCTGTCCAAGGAATTTTTCAGGCACGAATACTGGAGTGGGTTGCCTCCAGTATTTCCTCCTCCAGGGGATCTTCCCAACCCAGGGACTGAACCCACATCTCCTGTATCTCCTACACTGGCAGGTGAATTCTTTACCCCTGAGATACCTGGGAAGTCATAGAAGTATGTCGCTGGGATTTAAAACCAAGCACCCAGTGGGACCAAGCCTGAGTGAGTCTCCCCAGGCCCACCACCTGCAGTCAGCTTCCTTGCTGCGCATACCCACAGACCACCACCTCCCCTTTACTCCTTTGCTGGAGACACGTCAGCCTAACCAGCTGACTCTCCAAGTGCCCTGGCTATGACATGGCACCTGTCCCAGCAGAAACTGAGGAGCTGGAAGTCAGAGCCACAGCAGCTCCACTCCCCAGACAGGTCTAGGCTGGTGTCAGCCTCCCATTAGAAGCCTTTCCTTCTCCTCCTGGGCCCTCCTTCTCCCTGAATCTTCCTCCTCGGACCTCAGGGGAGGCGCGCTGTTCTCCTGACAGAAGGCAGCATCACTGCCCTCAACAGATGGAGCACCAATAACCTGGAGGAGATTTTGCTCATGAAAGAGCCGTGAGACTCAGTGTCAAGAAGACCTCAGGATGCATCATAAATGCAGGGGACGTTGCCTTTCTTCTCCTACTCAGCTTGCCGGGTTCTGTCACTAAAAAGCACATGTGACTACGGGCAAGGCTTGATGTCCTGCTCAGGCAGCAGGAAGGTACAGGGCACGACAAGCATCCCAACTGGCCCACCAAACTGAAACAAACACTGGAGATGAAGATGAGACTTCAGAGGGGATCTGGAAGTACCAAACATGCAGGGCCAGTGAGCTCATGACCGGCAGCCCACTTTGACCCCTGGATTTCTCATCCCACGGGAATGCGGTGATGGTAGATGGGACAGTGGGTAATTGGCAGTGGTCTTAGGAAATGTGCCCATAACCTGCAGAAGTCTGGACCAGGGAAGGTGCAGGACAGAGAAAACAGCAGACCCACATGGGGAGCAGCGAAAGGGCAGGAGTGAAAAGGAGACCCTCAGGGTACAAGTTGAAAGATACCAGGAGCTGCTGCATGACGACCACATGGGAGCCATGCAGCTGTGGGTAGATAATCCTAGAACCTTGACCCAGAAAACGATTAACCCTAAGGTTTTGCCCCCATCAGTGTTGGCTATGTAACTGAAACTGCAGGGCAGACATTCAGAAGCTTATCTGTGAAATGCCCTTGGGAAGGGGTGGCCACCACCTTCAGAGCTGCAATTCTCCAGAAGGGAGACGTTAAACCAAAGAAGGGAATTTCTTAGAGGTAGTGGGTGGAGAGGAGACCAGGGTTCTTCATTCATGAAGAGAGGTTTAATAGAATGGCAAGTTCCAGAGTGGGACATCAGAAAGACATGTGTAACAGATACACATGACCGTATACAAAGTAGATAAACAAGGACCTATTCTATAGCACAGGGAATGCAATGGCTTGTAATAAGCTATAACAGAAAAGAATATGTATACGCACATTTATATACACACACACACACACACACACACACATATATATATAACTGAATCACTTCACAGTACACCTGAAACACTGTAAATGAACTATACTTCAATTAAAAAAGAAAGAAAGATGTATGTGAATCCCAGTTCAGCAACTCACAGCTATGTGAGCTAGGAAATCTCAATCTTCTATTAAGCAAGGAAAATAGTATTAAGTCCTGCCTGCAGGACTTGCTCTCATCATGCCTCCCCACTAAAGGCCCTTTCTGAGCCCTCAGTCCTGGCAACCTTTGGGCCATAAGATCCTGGCTACACTCCTCTCTAACGCTGGACCCAGGCTGAACCCAAGACTGATTGGTCCAGCCCGTTAGCTATGCGGAACTGAGCTTCTAGCGTATGTAGTTGGTCACTAGGCCACCACTGATGGGCGGTCTTGATGTGCGCAAAGTTGAATGAGCAGATGAGCAGATGAGCAGAAGGAAGCAGAGACAGAGAAACTGATTTTCTAACTCATTCCCACGCAGCTGTAATTAGATTCTCAGGGATTTGTTGGTATCTTCCAGTGAAGATATCTCCCTTTTTATTTATGCCCCTTTGAGTGAATTTTTGGTGTTTGCAAGCATTTTGCCCTGGTTGAGAGCCTCAACAAAGAATGGCTCCAAAATGAGTACAATGCCAATGACTTCTGTGGCCTCAAATGTTCTTGTGTAAAGATCAGCCCTCGCCTGGGTAAAGCCTCTTATAGATCACTGACCTAATCATGAGATCAAGACCACAATAAGATAAATGCATATTCCAGGACCTTGCTACTCAAAATACGGTCCCTGGACCAGCGATGACAGCATCACTTGGGAACTTATTTGAAATGGAGAAACTCGGGCCCACTCCAGACTTGGTGAGTCAAAATCTGTACTCTTACAAGACTTCCCTGTGATTTGTGTGCATATGAAGTTGAAGAAGCATGACCCTGGTAGTAATCCCTGCCCAGTGAAGAGAGGTACCTATCAGTCACCCTTTGATCACCAGACCTTACTCAGGTGATGTGCATGGCTGAGCACATCTCCCACTCCTCTTCATGACTCCATAGAAGTCCTCCCAACTCTGAATGCCAGATTTAAATGGACAGCATCCCCTTTCAAGGGGACCATTGTGTTGTCAAGAAGAAAATCTAGACTAGGCATCTCAAGGGCCATTCATTGGCCGTTTGATCCTGGCCAAGTTGCCCGGTCCCATTAATTTACAGAATTTAACATCCATTTCTCAGATTGTAAACTCTCAAAGGGTTCTGTCCAGTAACCAACACACCAAATAAATACGTCCATGAAATATTTGCTGCAGGCTTTTTCAGCCCCCACCATCTGAAAGGTTATGGAGGCAACTTGCAAAGCACAAGGGAAACTACATCGTGCAGCTTTATTCTTCCAAGACCTGATTTTCAGTAAAACAGGAATAACCACCAATCCTAGGGTTTTAATGACACAATAAAAGGTTTAAGTTATGGATTTCATAGAGTCAGAAGGAGAATACCTGCGCTTATTTATTCTCTCACTCATTCTTTCACGCACTTTTTCCAGTTACTCTGTCCAGACAAAAAGAGACAGGAGGATTCATTCTTTCTGTTTGGATGAAGACATGGGGATTGCCAGAGGGGCAATATATTAGATCTACCTGACTCTCAGAAACAAGTTACTGGATTTCTTTTCCAGGTTTTCAATTGAGTTTAGGGTGGATGAGAAAGTGAAATGTGGGAATTAAAGCTAAGAGGGCGGATGTTACTGTCGGTCTGCCTAACACAGCTGAAATTCTGGCTGTGACTTAGGACCCTCTGAGCTTGCCTGAACCACGTGTCTCTCAGAACCTGAACTGTCCATCTGTAAGGTGGGGACACCACCTGCCTGATGGGTTTGTTCTAAGGACTGGGAAAAATGTCATTTCAAATTATCATTGTTCCATAAAGGGAGACATCTCATGACTGTTAAACTCACCAGGAGCCTCGTGACGATGGAGCACTCCAAGTTCGGCACCCTGAGAGAGTGGTGGAAAGTAGCCCCCAGAACTGTTGCAAAGAGGAAATGATATAACTATTGTGAATATCTTGGCCTTATGCCTGAATATCATCTGTATACTTGATGTCAAATGCTCTTTTTATCTTTGGGGTCAAACAGATGTGCTCACATCCCAGTAACACACTAACTCTGTGACTGTGAACAACTTCATTGATGAATACCCTACCCTATTTCAGAAAAGATTCAGTGTACCTTGTCAAGGTATCTCAGATTCCTCAACCACACAATGGGACTGTCTGACTATTAAAGGAGAAGACTTCTAGAAATAGAGTTGGCCATGTTTTTTGTTTTATTTTTCTTTTATTCCCCAGATCCCTTCTCTGCTCTGCTCTGTGCGGAAGACCTAGCTGTTGAATGGTGGTGGGGGTCCCAGCCTGAGAGGACAGAGGGAGAGGATTTGGGGACAGAGCTCACAGTGCTGTTCATTACTAGCAACCCGTAGATTATGACACTGCCTGGCATGGGGACCACCCCCCAGTTGATTCGCAGGGTAGAAATGCAGGTAACTCAGGAGGAAGACAGGCAGGAATTGAGGTGTGCCACAAGGAAGAACATCATTGTCAGTGACGTGCTAGTAAAAGGACGTGAAGGTGCCCAGAATTACAAAACGCTAAAGTGTGGCCTTGATGCTGGAACCATCTAACCATTGGACTTTGGACATCTGTGGAGCTTTTGACTCTTCCTAAATGAAATAAGGGGGTTATTTTACAGGCTAATCTCGAGATGCTTGTTATCTCCAGTGGTCTCTTTGTCAGGAGTTGGACTTTCCCTAATTCTTCCTACATGCTTGAAACTTGCTCTCCGAGATGCGCCAAATTTCTTCCTATCCTTTGCTTTCTGTTTCCGTGTTTACCCCTGAAAATCCCTCTTTTGAAAGGCAATTTGGACTTTAAAGCTGTTGACTTAATGTTGTGGCTGACGGAAGGATTTCTGTTAATGGATGTAGCCACACCAGATTTGCTTTCAAAAGGCTGATCTCTCAATAATCACATTTGGCTTCCTACCTCCATTTTATTTATCTAGGTTGAAAACCAGTTTAATGTTTCAAGATGTTGGTTTGGGGGGAAATGTTTATAGAATTCTTTTATTGAGAGACAATGACCCATGCATAAGGAATATTTACTTAATTACTAATGCAATCGTTGACTCAGTTTGGGAAAACGAAGTCTTTGGGGAACATGGGTCGTTCTTTCGTCTTTGCTATTTGTTTAAAAATGGTCTGAAATGCCTCACTGAAAATAAAGCACAAAAATGTGAAATATGGATTTTCATTTGCATATATTTGATTCCTCAGTAGTAGAGGGGATACCATGCATTACAGCATATGCCCACAGTTGAAACAAAAGATTTTGATTCCTTCTTAGAGGCATAACATTAATATTGCTATTTTTTCAATAAATGTTTTGGCATCAGATATCTGCTGGTATTCTCCAATTTAAATTTGCAACTTCTCTGACTATTTAGTTATGAGCAGAGTTGCCAAATACAATTTTTTGGTAGAGAAACCAAGAAAATATGATTGCTCCACAGGTTCACAAAATAAACTGGAGAAAGACAGAGTAGTTGTCCTAGCCATAAGGCTTTGCTGTATACACACACACACACACACACACACATATACAAGTTATAAATTAAGAAGTGTAACAAAGGGCTTTGGCTCAGACTTCTGTGGTGATCATGTTAAGAAATAACTGAAGAAACAAAACTCTTGGAAATGAACATAGTCATTTCCACATTATCTATTACAGGTAAAAATTGAAGACAATTTATAAGTCAAAATTTAACAAGTAAAACAGGGAACCTAAACTCAGTAGAATGACCTAGAGCCATTGACATTGGAAAATCTTTGGTATACAAAGTTCACCAGAAAGAGCAGAATACAAAGTTATATGTTCAGTGTGATTGTGACTGTGTGCGACTTTGGCCAGATCTTCTCAAGAAAGAAAGAAAGAAAGAAAGAAAGAAAGGGAAGTTGCTCGGTTGTGTCCACCTCTTTGTGACCCCGTGGACTGTAGCCCGCCAGGATCCTCCATCCATGGGATTTTCCAGGCAAGAACACTGGAGTGGGTTGCCATTTCCTTCTCCAGGGGAGACTTTCTAAGGGAACATGTAAAAATGAAACCACTGTGTTCGATGTACGAGATTAGCGGTAAGACATTTACAAAAGAAATCCTTTATTATTGTGATAAAATTTCTCTTTGCAATTGAAGATTGAATCTAGAAGAAAGAATTCTCTGATAGGACTCAGTGAAATTGGAAGGGAAAGAAATGAAGGTTTATTTCTGTCTTAGGGATTATCAGTTGCCAGAAGGAGAACCCCATTCAACCCAGCTTAAATAAAAGGGAATTTATTGCAAAGAGACAATGAGAATACAGAGTCCTAGCTGGGCTGCAGGACAGAGTGAGCCTAGAACCAGGAGCCACTGACGCATCCTGGCCTCACCAGCCATATGAACAAAGCATTTTAAATGAAGACCAGATCCAATCCCAGGCTTGCATGACCCCGAGAGTGTGAGTTCCTGGCCTTACCCTCATCATGCCCATGGCTTCTGTATTTACAACTTTGACATTTGATTCATCATGGACTTGCATTAAGTTTTATTTATTAAAATGCTATAATAAACTATCCATTGTCTTAACTTTTGAGGGTTTTTGGTTTTTTTTTTCACTCTCCCTTCAATTCTGTGCCCACAGAGAGTGACTCACTCACCTCCCATAGATCCCTCCCCCAACTACAACAGAATTTGAAATTCCTTCATAAAGCCTGTCCTTGGTTTATGGTATTGTTTCCCAAAAGGCTCTTTGTGATCTTAGCCCATTACCTGATAATAACAGATGAACCCATTAGTAGGTATTTTCATGCCAGACTGACTGTGTTCAACAGATGAGCTGAGAGTGAGCACAGGGCATAAAACGTTTGATTGGAGAGAGGACAAAGACAGGAGCAGCCTGTCAGGGAAAGCTCTGGCCCCTGGAGGGAGAGACTGGGCCAGAACCAAGGCACACACGTTTACAGCCTCTCCCCCTGCCCAGCCTCTCACCGTCCTTTCTCTACCAGCCCCCAGTTAGGGTGAGAACTAGCCATCTGTGATGGGTCTGCCCACGACAGAGACAGACTTCCCTCTAAAGAGCAGTCCACCAAGGGGACTTTTGACGTTGGCTTCCCTCAACCAGCAGCCACCCCTTGGTGCCCGGCGCTGCGTTCCTAAAGCCCAGACAAGCCTTTCCTCTTGACGAGGCTCTCACCCTCAATCCCCGCGCGAGTCCCACTTGGCCTCGTGTACACTGGTTCTTCAGGCGTATCAGGAGGAAAGACGATGGCTGACGCTTGCTTGCTTGCTTGTGTGTGTTTCCCATGGAAGAGAAATGTCACTTGTGCCCATTTGTTTTCCTGTTCGAGAAAGTACTGCATTTGCCATTCTCTCTTCTTTTCTCTCTTCCCTTTCTAATCTACTCCTCACACTTTCTCCTACTCTCCCTTTTGCCTCCTACTCCTCACCGTACCCTAGTATTTCTTCCTAAACCATGGCCCAGTCGCTAAGGCATCTGTCCTCTTTAGAACCTCTTGTCACAGTGGATGCAGAGAGGCACCCTTCTAATGGGAGAAACCCAGCTTTTCCCTGGAGGGTGAATCACTCGAGTCCGAGCGGGAGGAGCGTTAGTAGCCTTCTCTCTGTGCACACGTCCAAGTCTTCCCTTTGGGTTATTGAGCTAATCATGTCTCCTTGTTCCTCTAGGAAGGACCTGAGGCTGCTTCCATGTGACATGTACGAGCTGATGGGCCTGATGGTAGATGAGCCTAGGGAGTTACTGATAGTCAGCCTTTCCTAGGACTTTCTCCCAAAGGAGAAAGCACCTGGATTTAATTACCAAAACCATGGAGAGTTCCAGGAATGTCCAGTCTCGGCACCATCTTCAATTGTTTCCCTTATTTGGTAATTAATTACCGTATCTGTCAACTGCATTTTTTTTAAACCAGTCATCACGATCCTGGATGCTCTTGGCTGGTCTTTAAACAACTAAACTTTGCGGTCAAGACAATGACATTCACCTTCCAATTTTCATTCCTGTATTTCATCTGCAAATCATTTGCCTTTGAAGAAAGTAACTGAGTAGTTCAAACGTTCTGATTCATCTGTTAGTGGCAGACCTTGTAAAGCCCCAATAGAATGATCTTACAAATCATCCTCACCACACACAGTCCATAGAGCCCTGCACAGTGCCTATTTTAACACCAAAACCTAACAAGAAACTAGAGAAACAGGAAGACTTAGACTATAAGTTTCCAACCTTAATTTCTTCCTTAACGAAGCAAGACCAGATACATTCAAGTGTCAAAGACACTAACCACTGTTTCTAGCAATTTTTCTGGGCTTAAACCCATGAATTCATACTTACATATATAACAATTATGCTCTTTAATTATATAAACACACTCTGTTTTTTGAACAAACTCTGGAGATGATGGCACTTTGGCTAAGTGACCCACTGGGCTTGCTCCTAGGTTATTCAAATAAAACTGGGAGTTGAAACCAGGGCCCCTCCCCCACCGTTTCTCCGAGTTTCATTTCTGTCCACCTTTATGCAGCCTCCAAAACTAGAGCACAGAGGGTCTCAGCATGTGCTGCTGCCCTGCACTCTGCCAAGGAGAACTGTTTCCCTGGAACACAAAGTGCGTTTTCTGCAATGCAGCAACCGTGCTTCCACCACCCCCTCGCAGCACAAACCCCCAGTCAAGCTGAACTCTTGTCTTTGTCTTGTTCTTGTGCCTTCAGAGGGCCCTCCACGAAGCCAGAAGCAAACAGGGTATAACCCAACAGTGGAATCACTTCGGTGTGGGTTCAGACAGACCCACGCTTAAGAGCTGCTATATCACTTAAAAGCCGTGACCTAGGGCAATTCATCCACATTTTCTCAGCGTCGGTTTTCACATCGCTAACCTTGGGTTAATAATGTGCACTGTAGTGGCCTCTAGCAGATATAAATCACAAAGCATCACTCCAGGAACATTTTAGGGGATCAATAAATGTGAATCTGCTCCATGTCACACATTTTCCCTTGCCTTTTGGAATCCTCCATTCTGAGCAAGGATGGCCAATTACCATCTTTTAGAAGAGAAACTATCCAGTATTACTAGTAGCAAGGGCATCAAACATGAATGATTACAGCTACCCTGGGATCACAGCAGCCTACCATGTCCTTCATATCTAGGGGATTGTCCAGCTTCGGACTTTGGGTAAACGAGGACCCCAAAGCATCACGTACGTTTGGCACAACACTAACAACAGAGATTTTAATGACATCACCTCCCAAGGGAAAGGCCAGCCAACTTCAGGTAACCTGCTGTAGTCCTTTCTACACGATTTAACATCTGACAGTTTGCAGAGTCTAGCCAGCCATGGTGCTGTGTTTTATTACCGGCCATTGAAAATAATTAGTTGGTGACCCAGAAAACTGATATATAAAATCCTTTTAATCACCAATATGGCTTTCAATTATACAGCATAAACTTATTAACCTTTTTACTGCGGAGACTTGATTTATGGAATTTATCTACATGACCATTATGAGCAGAGATAAAAAGTGTATTATCTGAGGTGCTGGCATTAACAATAAAGAACTGCTTTCCCCATCGTGGAGTCTTAAGTGGCGATGGCAGCCTTCTGGGAAGTCTCTCGGGATTCATTTGTCTCCGGCAATCGCTAAGCAATGGTTGACTGCAGACGCACTGTCTGTATGTGTGGCTTTGTAACTGAACAGGGTAAAGTCTACTGCAGCATGGTCCCAGCCTTAACTGGGGTTAGTTTAACCCAACCCAAACTGTTCCAGCTTCCTCTCCTAAAAATTCAGCACCCTCCAATGAGCCGGGCTTTTCTCTCTGTTCCATTTGCTGGACATGGGTGTTTTCTATCCTTAATGGATCCACCTACGCCTGCCAACAGCCAAACACACACACACACACACACACACACACACCCAACTCCCATCTACACATCCTCAACCCCATACATACTCATAACCCCGCTCACACCTAAAAGGCCCCAAAACATCTGCACACAATCCCATATACACAGGCATACAACCCTTACACACACAGCATTCCCACAGTGCTACACCCTCAACCCACCACACACACGTATAATTCTCCCACTCACACCCATGATCCCTCCATACACACCACAATCCCTAGACACATACCCACAACCTCATGACACACATATAACTTCCTAACAAACCCCTCAAACCCACACCCACCACTTCACACACACCTACACACATAGTCTTCTTCACGCATACAATATACATGCACAATCCTCCCATACTCACTCATACACGCGTGCAACTCCCCCAAAACACACAATACAATCCTATACCCACACACATTACACAAAAGAAACCTCCCTTCCACATGCACTAATATACAGACTCCTCTCTCTCTCTTTATTTTTCGGTCTGCTGCTGCTGCTGCTGCTACTAAGTCGCTTCAGTCATGTCCGACTCTGTGCGACCCCATAGACAGCAGCCTGCTAGATTCCTCTGTCTCTGGGATTGTCCAGGCAAGAATACTGGAGTAGGGTGCCCTTATTGGTCTGGTATAATTTTATTTTCTTTTTTAATCAAAGTATACTTTGTTTACAATGTTGCATTAGTTTCAGGTATATAGCAAAATGAATCAGTTATATATACAATAATTTTTCAGATTCTTTTCCCTTATAAGTTACTACAAAATGTTGAGTATAATTACCTGCGCTGTACAGGAGGATCTTGTTAAGTATTTTATATATAGTAGTGGAGAATCCCAGGGACAGGGGAGACTGGTGGGCTGCCGTCTATGGGGTCGCACAGAGTTGGACACAACTGAAGCGACTCAGCAGCAGCAGCAGCAGCAGCAGCAGCAGCAGTGTGTATATATTAATCCTAAACTCCTAATCTGTCCCTTCCCCTCTTTCGCCTTTGGTGGCAATGGCACCCTACTCCAGTACTCTTGCCCGGAAAATCCCATGGACGGAGGAGACTGGTAGGCTGCAGTCTATGGAGTCGCTGAAGGTCAGACATGACTGAGTGACTTCACTTTGACTTTTTACTTTCATGCATTGGAGAAGGAAATGGCAACCCACTACAGTACTCTTGCCTGGAGAATCCCAGGGAAGGGGGAGCCTGGTGGGCTGCCGTCTATGGGGTCGCACAGAGTCGGACACGACTGAAGTGACTTAGCAGCAGCAGCAAACATAGGTTTGTTTTCTGTGTCTGTGAATCTATTTCTGTTTTGTAAATAAGTTTTTTTGTATCATTTTCTTTTAGATTCCACATATAAGTGATATCATATTTGTCTTTTTCTGTCTAGTTTACTTCACATAGTTGACAGTTTTTAGGCCCATCCACACTGATGCTGCTGCTGCTGCTAAGTCGCTTCAGTCGTGTCCAACTCTGTGTGACCCCATAGACGGCAGCCCACCAGGCTCCCCTGTCCCTGGGATTCTCCAGGCAAGAACACTGGAGTGGGTTGCCATTTCTTTCTCCAATGCATGAAAGTGAGAAGTCAAAGTGAAGTAGCTCGGTTGTGTTCGACTCTTCATGACGCCATGGACTGCAGCCCACCAGGCTCCTCCATTTATGGGATTTTCCAGGAAGAGTACTGGAGTGGGGTGCCACTGCCTTCTCCCCACATTGATGCAAATGATGCTATTTCGGCACTTAGAAGACAGGGAAGCAACCTAATATCCATTGACAGATGCATGAATAAAGCAGGTCTGATAGGCAGGATCCCATTGTGTGTGTCGATAGATGCCACACACATACACATACACACACAATGGAATACACACACACATACACACACAATGGAATACACATACACACACAGTGGAATACACACACACACATACACACACAGTGGAAGACACACACACACATACACACACAGTGGAAGACACACACACATATACACACACAGTGGAAGACACACACACATACACATATAGTGGAATACACACGCAGTGGAATACACACACAGTGGAAGACACACACACATACACACACAGTGGAATACACACACACACATACACAAACAGTGGAATACACACACATACACACACAGTGGAAGACATGCACACACATACACACACAGTGGAACACACACACACACACACATACACACACAGTGGAATACACACACACACACACAGTGGAATACACACACACACACACAGTGGAATACACACACACACATACACACACAGTGGAAGACACGTACACATATACACACTCAACCACATAAAGGGGCAAGCCCTTTCTCTGACTGGAGAGCGCTCTCTCCTTTAGGGTCATGTGAAATCTCTCTCACCTCCAGGGCAGAGGATGCCGCTGCCTCATCCCTGCTACTTCACTTTGCTGAGGGAACTCACCAGGGACCCGAGCACGTGTCATCCCGAAGGACAACACACTCCCCGTCCCCGAGTGCACGCTCCCTTCACTGCCCACGCCCAGCAGAGGGGACTGCCTCTCGGTGAGCTGAGGGTGCAGAGGAGGCCCCCAGCAGCGCTCTGCTCCCAGGCGCCTTTGTCTCTGTCAGTGAAAGTGTGTATGTGCACGCACTTGAGCAAATTCAAAACAACCAGTCAGGAAACAAGTTTTAAATAACATACTGCATGGGTAGAGAGGGAGGATTCACAAGAGCTATCAAAACACAATTTTTCCACTTCGATCGTGTGTGTGGTGATGACTCGGAGCAGAAAATGGCCCCAGGAAAGAAACGCCAAGAGGAGCAACTGAGTGATGCTTCAGGAAATAACCAGACCTCTAGCTCACGGAACGGGTCTACGGTACATGAGAGGCCAGCAGTGAGAGGGTCAGCAAGTGCCCAGAGGAGATGCAAAGGCTGCAGCTTTTATCACCAGAGCCTCGGCAGGCTCCAGAATTCCCAAAGCACCTTGAACGCACCCCACTATGGCCAGTGCCAGGCACTCAGGCCCATGCTCCAGGTTGGGGACCCAGCAGTGCACCCAGGATGAGTGCAGGCCAGCAGGAGAACGGGGGCCTCAAAGACACATTATTGAGAGCAACACTTCAGACTAGTATCACAATAGCCATCTCAGGAAAAAATCAGAATTTCGTTGGCTTTCCTTACACTTATTTGGGGGTTTTCCAGGTGGCACTAGTGGTAATGAACCCACTCTCCAATGCTGGAGACATAAGAGACACAGGTTCAATCCCTGGGTCAGGAAGATCCTCTGAGGGAGGGCATGGCAACCCACTCCAGTATTCTTGCCTGGAGAAACCCATGGACAGAGGATCCTGGACTACAGTCCATAGGGTCACAAAGAATCAGACTCAACTGAAGCAGCTTAACATGCACACACACTGATTTTATGATTTCATTCACAGTTCTTAGGGGAAGGAATAGTAAGGGTGAAATCATAATTATTTCACAATTTAAGGACACTAAGGTCCGAGTCTTGCTGGGATTAAGCAATATATTATACAACAATAATTCTATTAATATTTTGCCCAAACCAAATTTTATAAATTCCCCAATGGTAAGAACAGTTACCATTTTGCTGTTCAGCAGTAATTAACACAACACTGTAAATCAACTGTACTTGGATTTAAAAAAAAAGGAACTAGCTTTAAAAATGCAAGTAACATGCCTTACAAATAAAATTTAAATGTCAAAGATAAACAAAATGCAATTACTGAGCTATTAAAATTAATCTAAAAAAAGTGGGATAATAAAATTGGACTGAATAAGGTTTAAAAAGAAAGAACACTACCATATTTTTTTCTATATCCCTATATCTAAGCCAGAACTAGAATGAATAAATTAGCCATTTATTAGTCATAAGTGAATTAGTCATAAAATGAATAAACAAATGAATAGTTGGTGCTCTTTATTCATTTTATTCTCCATTTCCTCCACTGGATTTCAACAGAACCCTAGTGAAACTGAGTCAAATGTTTGGACTTACCAAGTATATTGCAGGGGACTATGCATTCTGTGGAGTAGTCACTCCATGTTCAAGGTCAGGAGGGGCGCCCATGAGGAGATATCCCACATCCAAGGTAAGAGAAACCCCAAGTAAGACAGTAGGTGTTGCGAGAGGGTATCAGAGGGCAGACACACTGAAACCATAATCACAGAAAACTAGCCGATCCAATCACATGGACCACAGGCTTGTCTAACTCAATGAAACTAAGCCATGCCGTGTGGGGCCACACAAGATGGACGGGTCATGGTGGAGGGGTCTGACAGAATGTGGTCCGCTGGAGAAGGGAATGGCAAACCACTTCAGTATTCTTGCCTTGAGAACCCCATGAACAGTATGAAAAGGCAAAATGATAGGTTACTGAAAGAGGAACTCCCCAGGTCAGTAGGTGCCCAATATGCTACAGGAGATCAGTGGAGAAATAACTCCAGAAATAATGAAGGGATGGAGCCAAAGCAAAAACAATACCCAGCTGTGGAGGTGACTGGTGATAGAAGCAAGGTCCAATGCTGTAAAGAGCAATATTGCATAGGAACCTGGAATGTTAGGTCCATGAATCGAGACAAATTGGAAGTGGTCAAACAGGAGATTTGAATGTCGACATTCTAGGAATCAGCAAACTAAAATGGACTGGTTGGGTGACTTTAACTCAGATGACCATTATATCTACTACTCTGGCAGGAATCCCTTAGAAGAAATGGAGTAGCCATCATGGTCAACAAAAGAGTACAAAATGCAGTACTTGGATGCAATCTCAGAAACAACAGAATGATCTCTGTTCATTTCCAAGCCAAACCATTCAATATCACGATAATCCAAGCCTATGCTGCAACCAGTAACACTGAAGAAGCTGAAGCTGAATGGTTCTATGAAGACTTACAAGACCTTTTAGAGCTAACACCCAAAAAAGATGTCCTTTCCACTGTAGGGGACTGGAATGCAAAAGTAGGAAGTCAAGAAACACCTGGAGTATCAGGAAAATTTGGCCTTGGAGTACAGAATGAAGCAGGGCAAAGGCTAATAGAGTTTTGCCAAGAGAACACACTGGTCGAAGCAAACACCCTCTTCCAACAACACAAAAGAAGACTCTACATATGGACATCACCAGATGGTCAACACTGAAATCAGATTGGTTATATTCTTGGCAGCCAAAGATGGAGAAGCTCGATACAGTCAGCAAAAACAGGACCAGAAACTGACTGTGGCTCAGATCATGCACTCCTTATTGCCAAATTCAGACTTCAATTGAAGAAACAAGGGAAAACCACTAGACCATTCAGGTATGACCTAAATCAAATCCCTTATGATTATACAGTGGAAGTGAGAAATAGATTTAAGAGACTAGATCTGATAGATAGAGTGCCTGATGAACTATGGATGGAGGTTTGTGACACTGTACAGCAGACAGGGATCAAGACCATCCCCATGGAAAAGAAATGCAAAAAAGCAAAATGGCTGTCTGGGGAGGCCTTACAAACAGCTGTGAAAAGAAGAGAAGCGAAAAGCAAAGGAGAAAAGGAAAGATATTCCCATTTGAATGCAGAGCTCCAGAGAATAGCAAGAAGAGATAAGGANATCAAGACCATCCCCATGGAAAAGAAATGCAAAAAAGCAAAATGGCTGTCTGGGGAGGCCTTACAAACAGCTGTGAAAAGAAGAGAAGCGAAAAGCAAAGGAGAAAAGGAAAGATATTCCCATTTGAATGCAGAGCTCCAGAGAATAGCAAGAAGAGATAAGGAAGCCTTCCTCAGCAATCAATGCAAAAAAATAGAGGAAAACAACAGAATAGGAAAGACTAGAGATCTCTTCAAGAAAATCTGCGATACCAGGGGAACATCTCATGCAAAGATGGGCTCAATAAAGGACAGAAATGGTATGGACCTAACAAAAGCAGAAGATATTAAGAAGAGGTGGCAAGAATACACAGAGGAACTGTACAAAAAAGATTTTCATGACCCAGATGATCATGATGGCATGATCATTCACCTAGAGCCAGACATCCTGGAATGTGAAGTCAAGAAGGCCGTAGAAAGCATCACTACAAACAAAGCTAGTCAACAATTCCAGATGAGCTGTTTCAAATCCTGGAATATGATGCTGTCAAAGTGCTGCACTCAATATGCCAGCAAATTTGGAAAACTCAGCAGTGGCCACAGGACTGGAAGAGGTCAATTTTCATTTCAATCCCAAAGAAAGGCAATGCCAAAGAATGCTCAAACTACCGCACAATTGCACTCATCTCACATGCTAGTAAAGTAATGCTCAAAATTCTCCAAGCCAGGCTTCAGCAATACATAAACCGTGAACTTCCAGATCTTCAAGCTGGTTTTAGAAAAGGCAGAGGAACCAGAGATCAAATTGCCAAGATCCGCTGGATCACTGAAAAAGCAAGAGAGTTCCAGAAAAATATCTATTTCTGCTTTATTGACTATGCTAAAGCCTTTGACTGTGTGGATCACAATAAACTGTGGAAAATTCTGAGAGAGATGGGAATACCAGACCACCTGACCTGCCTCTTGAGAAACCTATATGCAGGTCAGGAAGCAACAGTTAGAACTGGACATGGAGAAACAGACTGGTTCCAAATAGGAAAAGGAGTATGTCAAGTCTGTATAT
>SJYA01002593.1:149790-204502 GCA_006410615.1 Neotragus moschatus | reverse complement strand
GCCATATTGGGGGGCTCTTGGATGGAAGTAGCCTTTGGGCTGCCAAGACTCTTGGATTAGACTGTTTTCAGGTAGAAAGGCCCTTATGCTCAGAAGAGGACAAGAGAGACCAGGACAGAATCTTAAGAAAAAGATCTTAGTGTTTAGAACTGATGTTTCTCTGATGTAATTTAAAAGAGAAACTGAAAGAGATCCTTGGGATTTCCTTCTGCATTTTCTAGTTCAGGGATGGAGAGAAGGCAGGAATCGGGGCAGAAGCCCCATTGAGGGAAAATGTGTGCACGTGGTGACCCTTCGTGGAGCAGGACAAACAGGGACCTCAGCTGGACATCCCTAGATGGGGAGGAGCAAGGCCCGCAGTCCTTGCACAGAATTAATTCCTGAGCAATGGTGCAGATTCAGTACTGCTCAGAACCAACTGTCATCGTGATGTGCCCAGGTGACAGGAAACTTACCAACAGTGATGGCTGAATTGCCGTGAAGAAAGCTCAGCCCCTTCCACTGAGTTCCACTGGGGTGAGAGGTAATAGGGAGTGGATGACACAGTGGTTTATCATGAAGAGTTCAATATATCAGTTTTGGATCCCAAATGCAATGGTCAAGTCCATAGAGAAATATCAAAAGTCATGACTTAAAAACAATGATCCAGTGACCATCAGAAGAAACTATGGTGCTATCTCACTTTTCAGAGAGGTACAGTGACTTCTCCGAGGTCACACATCTGTAAAGGTCAGAACGAGGGCTTAACTCTCAGCGTGCCTGGCTGCAGAGAAGATGTTCTTTCTTTCATCACCACCACTTCCCAAAACAGAGAGGACTTCCTGGGAGTGGTCCGCCCTCAATTAGCCATTGTCTGATACAGACCCTGTGCACACCTAACTCACCCCTAACAGTGGACTCACACCATTTCACTTTCCTTTTAATTTGCCAGTCCGGCATTAATGGGAAAAGAACAACAAAACACGGTGGGCTGCACAGTATGAATATATTTATTAACATTCCATCTGCACGCTGGACACGCCAGCTGCATTCAACAGCGGTAGATCGGCTATAAGCTCAACTACCGGGCTGGCACCAGGCAAAAAAATAAATCAAGTCCCACCCTTCGGACATATCCTTCACACCAGTCATTCACACAGAGCCACCTTCATCAGAACTCCCTTCTCTTACAGTATATGTTACAGAACAGGGCTCATTTTCCTAAATCTTTTCATTGCTTCTTCCTGGGTCAGACTGTGTGTGCTTGCAGAGGGTGTGATCCCCACAACAACACAGGGAGGTGGACGCTGGTGTCCCCGCTTCATCGATGTGCCCACTGGATGTCCGGGATGGTGGGGCACTGGTCCACATCTCACAGCAGAGTGTTGCAGAGAAGACTTCAGCCTCACTGGGCGCCTCCCCCAGCCCCAGGCTCTTCACCACTCCGTTCTCCCAAGCCTGTCCTCCCAATGCAGCTCATTCTTTCCCCTCTTTTTTCATCCTTCTTTCTATCATTTTCTTTGTTACAGATCATTTTCCTCGCTCTCTGCCTAACTCATAATTCCTTTGAGGAAAATGCCAGGCTTCATAAAAATCCAGTTCTAAAATCCTAACAGGAATACAAATTCAAACTATTCCCATATGAGTGAAAATTTTCCACATGAGTTAAAAATCATGCTGTCAATACCTGATGCTGACTTGTATTCTCTAGGAACGGATGCAACATGGTGACGTCAATAGCCATCCTGCCTGGACACATGGAGGAAACTTAAGCCCAAAGGAAACAACATTCCTACATGAGGGAAGCAGAACCAGAGACGAAGAGAGTGAGAGTCTTGATGAGATTATATGAGATCCTGGATCTCATCATGCCTGAAGATGGCTTTGACTTCCCAGTAAGAGGAACCAAGGTCTCCTTTTCCCTCAAGTTACTTTGAGTTGAATTTCTGTCAATTGCAACTAAAATAAAGCAAACCTCTTTTAGTAAGAAGCAACAAAAATTGTAAAAAATAAATAAATAAATAATAATAAAGGTCATAATCTTTTTATCACCTTGGGCCAAGAATGATGAGGAACTCAATGGCATGAAGGTTGTAGTAACCAATGGCATTTTTATAGTGTTTTATAATCTATAAAACACTCTCACATCTCTTGTTAAAGTGGATACTCCCTGAAATTCTGGGAGATGAACAAGGTGAATATTATTATCATCCACGTTTCACAAATGAGGGATTTCGGTCTTGAACCTGGGACTTCTGTCCTAAGTCTTTTTCCAGGTATCTGGACTGCTCTTTAATCACTACCATTCCCAACACTCTCAGAGCTGTTGAGATAAAGAGTAACTAATTTACTTTACAGGTGGAGAAAGCAGAGTGTGTTTGTTGGAAGAAATGGGCGTCAGCCTATATTGATCACATACAGTGTCCAGTACTCAGCAAATAACTCACTTAATGGTATTCTTTGACTGAAAAGTTTCCAAGCCCATATATCTGAAAAGCTTTGGAAAATACGAAACATTTGACCCTCAAACTGGAGACAGAATCCTTACAGATGTCCTTGGATCTACTTGGAAAAGCCTCCCAAGAATGTTCTAGAATCATTACTTTCAACCAAACTATAGACTGTATTTTATGGCAGAAATACATCCTATGTACATGATAACTTCTTAATAACTGACCCACTGGTTATCAAACAGGGGATGGGTCAGTGAGGGAGGAGAGGGCATGGAACCCACAGAAGACAGGCAACATTCCCAACAAGTTAATACAGAATTTTTAAGGAGAAGGAAACTTAAAGAATTTCAGCATTGTATGGACCTATATGCCACTGAACTAAAAAATATAACCTATAATCATTTTGGAGGAAAGGGTGAATCTCAGCCATTGTTGGTGCCAATTCTGAAAAAAATCTCTGCAGTTAATATTTTAAAAGTCTTTAATTAAAGAAACAATATTCTAAAGCAAAGACAAAAGATATGGAAAAACTAAACAGAGAGTAAACGGATAGGTGGGTCATAAGAGACGCTAAACTGGAAAGGACTGAAAGATTTTCTTTACACATATGAAAAATAACTTCAGTAATTCTTTCATGAGGTGGAAGTAGCCATCATATACGCGTGTGGGTCCCTGGAGGAGGGCATGGCAACTCACTCCAGTAGTCTTGCCTGGAGAATCCCATGGACAGAGGAGCCTGGTGGGCAGTAGTCTATGGGGTCGCAAACAGTCAGACAGAACAGAAGTGCCTTAACATACATCCACACGTGCATGTCAGTACAAATACCTTTGCTAAATTTAACTCTCTAGTAAACGTTGCATTCTTTTTCCACTTTTTAACTCCTTTGTTGAATCTTTTAGCTCCAGATTAAATGGAATATTTAATATTTAGATAGATATCTGAGTCTGTGAACTCCAAGGAACCTCTACAGTCAGGATTTTGGTAACCAGATGGGCGGGCCAACTAGACTGCATCAATTTTCATATGATGCTTGGCTTAAAGATCACATAAAATTATCCAGCAAAGCAATAAGGCCACAAAGGCAAATAAGCATGAAGAAATAAAAATGTCAACCCACCTGCCAGTGCAAGGTTAATGGTAGAACCCCAAAGGGGATTAGAATATGTTTGGGTTAAAAAATTCAGATATCACCAGGGCCGTCTATATTCATTCCAGGCACCAGCGTCTTACAGACTTATATCTTGTTCTGTCACAGTGATGAATATCCAACACTTGTTTATGTTGCTATATGTATATTAATACATATAATAGTATTATTATATGCTATATATATATATGTATGTAGGCATGTATATGTCATTGTTCAGTTGCTAAGTCAGGTCTGAGTTTTTGTGACCCCATGGACTGTAGCACCCAAGCTCCCCTGATCTTCAGCATTTCCCAGAGTTTGCTCAAACTCATGTCCATTGAGTTGGTGATGCTATCTAACCATCTCATCCTTTGACACCCACTTCTCCTTTTGCCTTCAATCTTTCCTAGCATCAGGGTCTTTTCCAATGAGTTGGCTCTTCATATCAGGTGGCCAAAGTTTTGGAGCTTCAGCATCAGTCCTTCCAATGAATATTCAAAGTTGATTTCCTTTGGGATTGACTGTTTTGATCTCCTTGCAGTCCAAGGGACTGTCACCACTAAATATATCCACAACGGAGTGTCATTTCTGTTTTGGCCAGCTGCTACATTCTTTCTGGAGCTATTAGTAATTGCCCTCCACTCTTCCCCAGTAGCATATTGGACGCCTTCTAGCCTGGTGTGCTCATCTTCTGGTGTCATATCTTTTTATACTGTCCGTGGGGTTTCTGAGGCAAGAAGACTAGAGTGGTTTGCCATTCCCTCTTCCAATGGACCATGTTTTGTCAGAACTCTTCACTATGACCCACCTGTCTTAGGTGGCCCTACACAGCATGGGTCATAGTTTCACTGAGTTATGCAAGCCCCATTCATTACAACAAGGCTGTGATCCATGAAGCAGATATATATCAGATCAGTATAAAACATAAAATTAAGACTCTAGAGAATTGACATACACAGAATTTTATATTGATGATATTCAAAGTTGTGATAGAGACGTCAATTTTGACTCCTAACAACTGCCTTCATGAATACAACTCCCCCAGAGTTAATTCAATCAAAAGACTGCATTTCCCAGACTTCTTTGCAAAGAGTTATTTCCGAAACTTCTTTGCAAAGAGCGGTGGCCGGGTGACTAAGTCACAGGCAATGAGTAGGAGCTGGAAATGTCATGTAATTCTTCCAGGAAGTCTCCTTAAAAAGGAGGGATTGGGGTTTTTTGTTTTGTTTTGTTTTTTTCCTTCAAACTGTTGTGATGTGACATAGTATGATGTGATTAGATGATGATGTAACATATGATAAGTAATAAGATTCAGTTTTCATCTTGGAATAAGAAAATGGAAGCTACAATCTTGGAAAGCACAACAGACAACTGTAAGTAAGCCGGGTCCCTGAAAAATTTGTGTGGCTTCACATAATCCTTGGATTGCCCATCCTTGAACTGCCTTACCTGAGAGAGAAACTTCTAATTTTATTCCATTTTCTATTATCTGTAACCTAATCTAATCTTAATTTATATAAGGGATTAAAAGCATGTGCCTGGATGAAAGGAGAGAGAAGGAATGGAATTTAAAAAATGAGTTATAGTTGGGTGAAAATATTTTGTTCCTTCTTTTTCCTGCATCTAAAGACAACCATAAATGTCAAATGAAGGCCAGAGCCTAGAAGAGATTTCCAGAGGCCTTTGTCTTCAAATATCTAGGAATTTCAATGGGAGCTAAAACATGCTTCATCTTCATAAGGTTAATAAACTTTCTTCATCTTCATGGCATAAGCAAAAGCAAAAGACATTACAGAGACACCTCAAATTGCCAGCTGGTAATCACTCTTAGTTACAACAACAGAGATTTCACGTCTCATTTTGATATCACAATTATTGCAAAGCTACAGTATCAAGAGCCATAAAGACAGATACAAAGACCAGTGACTTGATTTCAGCTTGGTTTCAGTTTGCTCTCGTCAGCAGGTGCTAAACTAGAAGAGTTCTGATTTTATCAAGACTCGACCTGAACTTACTGAGAAGCTACTGATATTTGCTCTGTCTGCCCTCTCAACTCCCATGACTAAGTCTTTGGTCAAAGAGGCCTGGCTTTTCTCCTCTCTTAGATCCTTCCCATCCTCTCCTGACCCAGAATGAACAATTTGGCGCCCAAAGATCACTATGGCTTATGCTGAGAGGACTAGCCATTGTGGCCTGGTCTCTGAGCACCTCATTCTGGCAAGTGGCTTCTGTGTCAGACCACTCTCCTCAGTCCAGGCCAGCCAGTGGAATAGAGCACAGTGTTCCTTACGTCCCTCTGGTTCTGTACCCAGCAGCACCTTTGCAGATATTACAGCAATCCTATTTTCTAGATTAAAGACCCTGAGACCCAAGTTTGCACAATCAGGAGTTGGCAGAAGTGGTGTTTAGACTCAGTTAAGTTAGACTTGAAGTCAGCCTCCCCACGTCCAGATTTCTCTGAACTAAGGAACTCCAAAAAAATTTTAAAATGCCACCTCCACCGCACCCAGTCCCTTGCCCATTATTATTGCCACTTGTCTATAACCCCACGCTCTGACCATCACACACCTTGGATAAGACCAGAGGTGAAATCCTCTGGCCAGAGTTTCTGTTATGATATGATGTGAGATTCTCCACAGAGACCAGAGGAATACTTAGCCACTAGGCATCAAATATGAAGGCAAGAATGAAGAAGCATAGGGCTACCACAGAGATGATCTTGGAGGGAAGATGTGTTTTCATCTCAGTCAACCAGTTGGCCCATGAAGTGGCTCAGGCAACCTCCAAAGAAAGAAGAAAACCATCCTGGAGATGAGGCAGAGTCTTTGGGAAGCTGGGAGTATGTAGATTGCTACGTTTGCCATATTGCTTTTAAGGATTTTTCTCTTGGTTTTAGCTCATGTGATCCTGTATTCTGGCATGTCTAATAACTGTTGAACTCATGCGTATTGTTTATAAAACTTGTAGTGACTCCAGGTGATGTTATTTTGTTCCATAGACGATTTAATCCCTCCCTCATTCAGGCATATAGTTGATCGTCTTAATCTAATTAGAAATGATGCTACTACAAGGCTCTGTTGCCATCATTGCAAGGCTCGATCTATTGGGTTGGCCAAAAAGTTGGTTCAGGTTTTTTCCAAAACATTTATAGAAAAACCCAAATGAACTTTTTGGCCAACCCAATACTTCCTGTTTGCCTTTATTTAAGGTGCAGCCTTCCACAATTTTCACCTATAAGCCTGGTACATTCATTGTATCACCTTCCCACAGTAAGTTCTGACTGTAAACTTCATCTCCTGAAACCATAAAGACTCTTGAAAATGAAAACTCTGCTGCTTGTTTTTCCCCCAGAGGACTTTCACATAGGTTTTTTCCCTTCTACTCCATGCAGCCTCAGAATTCAACTGAGAGCAAAACTGGCTGCATGCATGAGGCCTCCCAAGTCTCTTCCACAACCTCCACTGGCTTCCCTTTTTCCCAGGACCACCTTCCACTAGCACAAATCTTGGAAATTCAACCTCTTGCCTGTACCCAAGAGGCTACAGAAGTCAGTTCACTTTTCCAGCATCTGAGTCACCTTCATCATCCTCTTTGTCTCAGCAGTTTTGTGCTGCCTTCGAAGGGATAGCTTCTATATTCTATCCAGGCTTTTTTTTCCCAGTTGTTCTCTACAGGATCAAACTTTGCTACCAGCTACTCCTGGTAGTCTCTTTATGTAACCTTTTTAAACTCACAGTCCTACAAATCTAAGTTTTCTTGTGCGTCACATCTCCAAATGTCCCCTACTAGGCAATGGACAAGAACTTGGGCAAACTTCAGGATAGTGAGGGACAGGGAGGCCTGGCGTGCTGCAGTCCATGGGATCACAGAGTCGGACATGACTGGGAGACTGAACGACAACAGCAGTCATTAAAGTAAAATTCAAATTACAAGCCTACTTTCTGCTTTCTGCTTGAGACTACCTTGCATTCCCTGTGTGCCCCATGCCCACTGCATTGCAGCCAAGATGCAGATTTTGTCCTCACCCCAGGCCTTGACATACATGCTGTCTCCTACCTCGGATGTGCTGCTTGAAAAGCCTTCCTAGAAGAAGAGTCTAGCTTGATAGTAGTGATCCTCAATCTGATGCCTTGGTTTAAGGGGTACAAGAGGATGAGGAGGGATACCCCTTGACTCCCCAGTACTCCTCAGGCAATTATTAGGTGTACAAACTCAGAAAAAGTGTTACTTTCTCTAAGCCTCAGTGCCCTTGCCCATAAAATGGGAAAAACATTCAAAGCTCTTTGTGAGCACTAAATTAGGAGCTGCGTTTTTATTTTTTCAGCTGGAGGATAATTGCTTTACATTATTGTGTTGGTTTCTGCCATCCATCAACAGGAATCAGCCATCAGTTTACACATGTCCCCTCCCTCTTGAACCTCCATCTCACCTCCCACCGTATTCCATCCCTAGGTTGTCACTGAGCACCGGGTCTGAGCTCCCCGCATCATGTAATAAACTCCCACTGGCGACCTATGTTATATATGGTGAGGTATACGTTTCAGTGTTACTCTTTCAATTTGCCCCTCCCTCCCCTCCCCCACTATGCTCACAAGTCTACCTGTGTCCACATATAGAGCACATGTCTGCATCTCCACTGCTGCCCTGCAAATAGGTTCATCCGTATCATCTTTCTGGTTTCCATATATATGCACTAATATATGATATTCATTTTTCTCTTGCTGACTTATTTCACTCTGTATAATAAGCTATAGGTTCACCCACCTCATTAGAACTAAGGAGTTGCAATTTTAAATGGCTGCCTTTACATGACTATGGTCTTCCCTCTTTATTCCAAAGCACATCAACCAAGAAGGAACATTTCCATCAGTAAAACTGTCTTGAGTTTCTATGGCAATGGTCCATTTCCCTTTTCTCAGCAGTCTGGCCTGAGCCATCAGATATGTTTGGAGACATTGTAATGACATACAAACATTCCCATCTTAACAAGAACCATGCCCCCACTTAAAGCCAAGAAGACGCTCTTGTTACAAGTCATTATTTCTCGGAGAAACAAGAAAAAAATCCTTAGAAGCAAGTATGTCTCATATTTTTAAAATATCCTAATCCTTGACTAGCTGTAGTATGTCTGTAATTGCTTTTTTTCTCCTCGTGTTTTATGTCCATTATGTGGTTCTATTGTTTGAACATCACTGCAAACGAAATTGTGCCAGTAAAAAACATAGCATCTTTGGATTCCTTTAGTCCAGCTGTGAACTTTAGACTTAATCCTTTAGGGCACTCTTGTCTGGTAAGGTTTCATTTATATTAAATTTTCTAAAAGGGAAGGCAGAATAGTCAAAGCAAGACAGTGAGAAAGACAAGAGTCTATCTCCCATAAATTAATAAGCATCACCGCCCGCCTTTCTTGACCCTTTAAACTCTGTGAAATTAATATAAGTAGACAACTAAGGCCCACTTGCCCCCCTCCAGAGCCTTGCAAGTTCACTTAACCAATCCAAGTTTCCTTAAAGTTTTATAAGCCAGCTTTTAGAGCAAGTCCTTTGTACTTATTACTGGTGACAGTGAGCATTATGGCAGCCAATGAACCTTACTGACTTACGACCCCAGTATGGTCGAGCACTGTTATCAAGGGAAATATCAGAATCAGTGCTTGTATATTACACTGAGGTCCTGACTTCTGAAAAAGCCCCCTATAGACCCTTCCGAATATTTCAGTGAAATAAACAGCTAAGACTGCGAGACAGTCTACCAACAAAGGTCAGAAAGTGCTGTTTATTTAACCACTTTTCAACCATCTTAACCCTTCTAGAAAGTGTATGTCTCCAAAAGAAAGAAGAAACAAATTTTCACGCCCCCAATTCTTTTGCTGGGGAACCACGTCTATGCCCATTTTTTTCAGGTGACATGTGGGGTCTTGCCATCAAGAGCGAGGAATGCCACGTCATCTTCTTCCTTGATTAGTGAGCTTGCTTTATTACACGGCTCTGGGGAAAGGAGTGAAAGTCCCACGCCTTTTCTCTAGCAGCGCCCTGCCATGTGAGCTTCCATTTGTACCCAGCATTTGCAGGAGGAAAGCTAGGCTCACCACCACCTTTTACTTATGTCACTGATTCAACAGTAACTTCTTCTATGTGTATGTATATTCACTAACTCTATGCATAGAATTTTTATGTAACTTAAAAAAATTCCCTTTCAGTCATGCTTAGATTTTTTGTGTTACTTAGATGTTCTGTCAGGCATAAGAGAATAATCTATAATTATTGTGATTTTCAGAGCATACGTTTTTAGGGCTTTTTTATTCCCCATCCTAGTTGGTCAAAGGACTAAAAAACCTTACTGGAATATCAAAATTGAATATGTAAGATACTCCATATGTAAAGAATACACCCTTTCCTTTCTGGGTGATAAGAGAGGAAACCTAAAGATTTCTGAAGTCCTCCTGACGCTGAGATTTGTCTCTCCTATTATTTGACCTTTTCTCTTACCCCCAATCACAGTGCACTGAGCCATTCAAATGTCTCCATCTGTGGAGCGATGGTTCTTAAGGTTGGAAATCTTAACAGCAACACTTGTAACCTTCAAGCCCTGGCACTGTCCTTGATGTGAGCTAACCTGTCCAGAATTCAGTCCAGAAGTCAGAATTGCCCAGGGGTGCTCAGCAGAAGATCAAACTGTCTTGCCTCCCCCTCTGCAAGTCCAATCATCTTGCTTTTGGCAAAAAATAATTCATATACATTTAACCTTTTATTGGGGAGCAGGCACTATTTCATGTTCCTCAAAAGAACACGTTTGAACCAATTCAACAGCTGACTTACCTCAGGCCTTTTCTAAAGAAATGGTGTAGGGATCACAGCTGGGAGTGGGGTGTGGGCCAAGCTCAGGGGTAGGAGAGAGTCTGCCAACAGGGCTGAGAAAGGCAGGTGTCCTGCTCAAAGTGCCCCCGGTGTCACAGCAGAACAAGGTGATTTCTTCCAGGCAGTTCCAAGGATCAAGGCTCTAAAGGCAGAGTTGCCAAGCCCCTGGGTGAGAAGTTGGGCAGAGCTAGGAGAGACAGAGAGCAAGACCAAAGGGAAAATGGGTGCTACTATGAAATCACACCCAAAAGCCCAAAAACAATTCTTCTTGGCGTCCAAGCCCAAGTTCTCAGGGGTAGATTGGATGAAGGTGAACTATTAGCTCAGATGAGCCAGAAATGCCTTCCCAATATAATGCATTTACTAAGAAGATACTTTTCCTCATGGAAGGGACTTTGCAGGAAAGGAAGCACCCTAGCACATTATCACTGAGGCAGCTATACCTCTACAAAGAAGACCTAACGTCAGTAGGTAGAGTCAAGGTCATGTTAACTCACACCATCAATGAGCCTTGGACTCTCCAAGACATTGACGATAAATGTTGACAGTGCCTTAGGATGATTTGGCAGGGGACGGGTGCTTTTGCAAAATATTAGGGCCAGGGGTATCCCCCTAATCAGGTTAAACAGGGTCTTTAGGGGTACTTTTGTTTATGTAGCCAATTCATTGGAAAATACCCTGATGCTGGGAAAGATTGAGAGCAAAAGGAGAAGAGGGCGGCAAAGGGTGAGATGGTTAGATAGCATCACAGACTCAGTGGACATGAAATTGAGCAAACTCCAGGAGAGAGTGAAGGACAGAGGATCCCGGCGTGCTGCAGTCCATGGGGCAGCGAAGAGTCAGACATGCCTTAGCGATTAAACAACAAGGTGATTCTAATGTACAACCGTAGGTGAGAGCCACTGGCTTAATAAAAACCTGACTTAAAAGTAAGATAAGGAAAGGAGATTTCAGGTTAACTTCATTAGAATCCCATGAAGCCCACCAGCACCAGTGCTACCACAGTTCATGCCTAAAACCCTCTGAATCAACCAACATCTAAAAAAAAGGTGCATCTATCAAATCAAATCAACTCTGAACACCTGCAATTAATCCATCCTTTATCTCAGGGGCACCTCCTGAGAATGGGTCTTGAATCACATCATCTTCAAAATAATTTGAATCAAATCATCCTCTCCTTAATTTTTTAAATGCCCTTGAGGAGGCATAACTGCTCCCACTCTACCCCTAAATACAAACCAAAATCAGAGAAGATCAAGTCCCTTGTCATAGAGGGAATTTTGACCCCTACCCCCACCCTCCACTTTAATCTGTGGAGCCTCCATCCAGCCTGTTAAACTTTGTTTCTCTGGATGATCAGTTCATCTGTCCTCCCCCTTCTCCCTGAGTGGCAGATTCCTACTTATCCTTCAACAAAAACAATAGCCAGGATCACAGCAACAGATCACTTCTTTGTTGGTGATTTGCTTTGCCTACCACAGTGCAGTAAGCATTTTGTTTGCAGGCACATCTCATTTAAAGCTCACAACACCACTACAGTGCTATGATGTTCATTGACAAATGTGGGCATGGCCAAGGTCACAAAGCTGAGAGGCAGGGGAGCAAGCTTACAGACCCATGAAGCCCACTCCCAGCCAGTCTTCTTGCCCTGATGCTAAATGCTTCTCTGAAAATTTGGCCCAAATCTCACTGTCTTCATTTTTTTACAATTGTAATAATTGTTAAAGCAAAAGAATTGCTTGCCCAGACACAAGAGAGTTTATCAAAATGAGTATCAAAAGCATGGGTGTATTTAAAATTTTTCACAACAAAAAGCTTTTTAAAGTGTTATGTAAATAATGATATTTTCAGATATTTAAAATTCATTGCTCCTCAATAAAATATTAGCAAATTTTTAAAATGTTACTGTTTGTAAAGCCCATCCTTTCCCTTTAAACAGCCCAGAAAAGGGCCCTTCATTCCTGCAGTATTCCCACATTCCCTACATCATATCTCAAGTGGCATTGTCATATTTTTTTTTGTTTAAACATATGTATTTGCCACAAGATTATGAACCACACACGGAGGGCACTCAATTTTATCCATCTTGGTTTATTCCAAGATGTCCAGCAGATAATAAGGTCTCAGCATCTGCTCAGTGAATGAATGGATTGCCAAACAATTCTTTCTTGAAGAAGAGTCCCTTCACTGTTAAAATCTAAGCAGTCTATTTATCACAAAAGCCCAGTATTTACTCTCACATTTTTCCCCCTTTCTCTCCTCCCCATTTGGACAAAATAAAGAAAAATGCCTTTTTCACACAACTCCCCCCAACACACTTGCACTTTTTTCTGCTTGGAAATGACAGCAGAAGCCTGGGGAATCTTGAAGGACATCAATCACTTTCACAACTAGAACCTAGCACTTTCCTTAAGGGAATCTCTCTGCATCAAGCAGAGCTTGCTTCATCCTCCAGGACAGATCCAGGGTCAGAGAAGGAAGAGCCAGCATCCCACCCATCAGACTTTGATGCCAGTGTGGGATTGGAGGAGCAAACTTAGTCTTCTACCCAAGAATGGTCTGTGGTCCGTCTGCCTCCATTTCCCTGCTAAATTTAAGGAGGAATGCAGAAAATGCCTTGTAGCCAGTCCAGAACAGAACACGGACTTAACTCCAGGGCTACTCAAACCTGGGTTTCCGGGGGGAGGGGGGGGAGGTTACCAGTGGCCTCTCTGCCCTTCCTTCCTTCTTAGAGCCCCAAATACTTGAATTCAACTCTCAAAATACAAAGAAAAGGAAGTTGTGAGTGCAGACATCCTAAAAGAAGTATACTCTTGTTTCAGATGTGTCTTCATATGGGAAACGATTCACAAATTAGGAGAAGAATTGGGAAGAATTTGGGTAGACCATCATTTTCAAGCATTGACATCATCAGTCCTACCTGAGAACTTTTTTATTCTTGACAAAATCCTGTCTGCTCCCAAGACTAACCTAGAAACAGTGGAGTCACTAGCCTCATTTGACAAATGACAGAACCAATCTTTATGGACCAAGAACTGAGTGCTGGGCCCTGGCCCTTCCTCCATCCACCACCCTCACTGGCCGTTGGCCAGAGGCACACTCCACAGATGGGGAGAGAACCCATGTGCACAGTTGATTAGTCACATCTGACTCTTTGCAACCCCATGGACTGTAGCACACCAGGCTCCTATGTCGACAGGATTGTCCAGGCAAGAATACTGCAGTGGGTTGCCATTCCCTTCTCCAGGGGATCTTCATGACCCAGGGATCAAGCCCAAGTCTACTGCATCTCCTGCATTGGAAGGAGGATTCTTCACTACTGTGCTACCTGGGAAGCCCCAGAGAACCCACAGACCCATCAGAAGTCACATTCATAAGGCCAAGAGCAGGGCCTTTGTGGTCAAGTGGATTTTGATTCAAATCCCAGCTGCTTCTTTACAACAAAGTCTCAGTTTCTGCACATGGGTCTCTTATACATGATTTACAGGAAGAAGATCAACTGGAATTGGAATATTTGTGTAATTATATGCCTAAATATAGTTTTTAGTTACCTTATTGAATAAAGGCTATTAAATCCAAAAGTAATCTTGAAAATATACATTAGTTTTTGTCAATGACTCTTTAAAAAAATTTGGTAGTTCACAGAACATTGTTTTTAGAAGAATAATATTGCTGTTTAATACAACTTCTGAATTAAAAGATGCTTATGGTGTTGGAGAAGACTCTTGAGAGTCCCTTGGACTGCAGGAGATCCAACCAGTCCATTCTGAAGGAGATTAGTCCTGGGTATTCTTTGGAAGGACTGATATTAAAGCCGAAACTCCAATACTTTGGCCACCTGATGTGAAGAGTTGACTCATAAAAGACTCTAACGCTAGGAGGGATTGGGGGCAGGAGGAGAAGGGGACAACCGAGGATGAGATGGCTGGATGGCATCACTGACTCGATGGACGTGAGTCTGAGTGAACTCTGGGAGTTGGTGATGGACAGGGAGGCCTGGCGTGCTGCAATTCATGGGGTAGCAAAGAGTTGGACACGACTGAGCAACTGAACTGAACTATTCCTTGGAAGGAAAGTTATGACCAACCTAGATACCATATTAAAAAGCAGAGACATTACTTTTCCAACAAAGGTCCATCTAGTCAAGGCTATGGTTTTTCCAGTGGTCATGCATGGATGTGAGAGTTGGACTGTGAAGAAAGCTGAGTGACAAAGAATTGATGCTTTTAAACTATGGTGCTGGAGAGAGGGACAGGGAGGCCTGGAGTGCTGCGATTCATGGGGTCACAAAGAGTCGGACACGACTGAGCCACTGAACTGAACTGAAAATTTTCAAACCCTGTTTCTAACACCTTCAGTAGAAGTGTGTATAAAACGAGAGCAACCTAGGAGCACTGTGTTATTATAGCCTGATCATTTCTATTTATCCCTTTATTTGACACTCTTGGGGTTTTAACATCCTGCTACTGCTGCTAAGTCACTTCAGTCATATTAGACTCTGTGTGACCCCATAGACAGCAGCCCACCAGGCTCTCCCATCCCTGGGATTCTCCAGGCAAGAACNTGATGGGCCGGTATGATCCGGAGGGATGGTGTGGGGAGGGGGGGGAGGGGGGTCTGGATTGGGAACTCAGGTACACTTATGGCTGATTTATGTCAATGTATGGCAAAATGAGTACAGTATTGTAAAGCAAAACAAACTAAAAAATTAAAATTAAAAAAAAAAAAAGAAAGAAAGTGAATTCCCAAGAGTGGGGAGCCTGCCATGCACAGTGTCTGGAATACAGCAGATGATCAACGAGTTAAAAGGCTATGACATGGATTCAGACACTACTGTAGAAATCTTGGCTAAAGTAGTGGTCGTTTGGAAAACAGCGGGGGTAGAGTTGATAAGAAATAGAGGATTTGCTCACTGTTCTGTGTAATTTGAAGAAGAAATAAGAGCTAATGATAACTCCAAGATCTCTGGCCCAACAACTAGGTTGATGGTGGTATAATTTCTTGCTGCAGAGAAGACTAGAGTGGGGAAGATTTAGCATGTTGAATAGGCCAATGGTTATATTAGTCTGGGGGGTTTCCCTGGTGGCTCAGATCAAAGAATCTGCCTGCAATGCAGGAGCCCTGGATTCAATCCCTGGGTCAGGAAGATCACCTAGAGAAGGGAATGGCTACCCACTCTATTATTCTTGCCTGGAGAATTCCCTGGACAGAGGAGTCTGGCGGGCTACAGTACATAGGGTTGCAAAGAGTTGGATACAGTTGAGAGACTAACACCTTCACTTCACTTCACTTAAGGCTATAAATATGACGTTAAGATTCAAAAGCAAATAGAAGGTATTCAAAGCCAGAGAACTGGATAATATCACTGGAGAAACAAACTGTGCAGTGGAAAGAGATGAGAACCAGGGCTGGGAAACTCCAGTCTGTTGAAAGAGGGTGTTGCTAAGAACGACACACTCAGGTATGTAAAGCATTCATTAAATAAAATGTATCACATTTCTCTGAGCAGGAGATATAGAATTTTTATTTTTTAATGTTTATTCGTTATTTCTTTTCATTGTTATGTTATTTATTTATTGAATTACAATTAATGATGGTTTTCACAAAGTTGTTTGCAGAGGAAATAATACTTTCATTACAGTAAAGTAAATATCATTTTTCTCATTTATTGTCATGGGTTAGGCGGAGAAACATCTTTCTTCATGCAAATGTGCCAAACTCATAACAGGAATAGGCAGTCATGTGATTTTCTACCACCACCTGTGAACATTTCATTATCAAATCACTGCTCTGCCTACAACCGCATTCACTCTCTTATTCCCAAAAAGCAACAGAAAATAGCCTTCTGTGGGATTCTACTTATACCGCCTCCTTTTTTAATTTGTTTTTATGATCTGTTTGTGCACTTCACTTTGAACAGCAGAACCTTGTCAACGGACTTGTAGTTTTTCGCTCTGCCTGTGGAGACGTCAAGGCTCCCTGGTTAATGGATGGTAATTTACTTGACAGCAATGTTTATTTAAGTCAGTGACAGATTCTAGTTTTGCTTCCTCAGATCAGGAAATCTTATGGAATCTGGAAAAGCCTTGGGACTTGGCTACAGAAGACTAGGTAAGAAGATAAACCTTATTTTATCAGTCTCAGCAGTGGTTAATTCATATTGAGAAGACTCTATTCTTGTCCTCTTGTTTCCAGATTCAGGTTTAGAGTCTGAATTAGGATTATTGATTTGAGTTCCTACCACATACCTCTCCCTACCCATTAAATGATTAGCATGATCTGGGAACTTACGAGCATTCCTACGCTGGTATGGGCACCATGTGTTACTTTGCTGATTTCTTCTGATCTCACCAAATATGAAAGCAGACATTCAGCAACTAAGGGGTATGTGTAAAGAATTGAAGTTAAAAATTGAGCAGTCATTTTCTGTCAGTTGGAAAGTGATTAACTTTCCATTAAAATTATTTTAGATGCCCTAATCATTATTAATATAGGTCGCTTAGCATCCAGATTGTGGTCTCTAAATGTCATTTTCCATTAAAAAATAAACCAGGGTCCTAATGCCAAGTCTGGAGCAGGAAATGGAAAAAATGAATCTAGAACTTTCTGTATCAGAAAGTTACAAAAAAAACACTGAAATACCAATAGAATTCTGTCAAAGGATTCAGAAGCCAGCTTAAGGACCTCCCACTGGCCAAAGGAGGTACAATTTGAGACTAAGAATATGTGTAATGAATTATAACCTACCAAATACATTAATATGAGTTCGTAGTAATAATTCTTTCTTTAAAACTTACTGGCCATCTTTGGAGGATATTTCTTCATTAAATCATTGTTTTCAAGCTTAGGAAATGAAAGAATCAGGTGTTTATCCAACTTTCCAAATGAATATATGGAAAGCTAGTCTAATAATTGATAAGGGGAAGTACCCTTTTACAGAGGTACTCAACCTGCTAAAAAAATTTTTAACAATAAAATTATAAGGACATAATTTTTCAATTTCTGATGAACTAATAGATCTAAGTAGCAATCATTAGTGACCTGATAAAAATCACAGAGAGAGAGACAACCAGTCACTCTACAAGCCCTGATGGAAACACACATCACCACTGAAAAAATACTTTTGAAGAACAAATTTGAATCAAATCAAGCCTCTAGGATTATCGGTTTGGTGGGGGTGTGGACTGGCTACAGTAGAAGATGTTAAACAAGACTACAAAAATGTGATCAGCAAAACACAGACTTGAAATTCTACAGCAGTGCTACTCAACATATCATCTATTGACAATGTAATCCATAAACTGTGTATTACTGACCCCTGATAATTCTAGAAACTGACAGGAAGCATTTAGAAATGTTTATAGCGATGTAACATAATCTGATATCCAAGCCCCTGGACAGAAGACTCATCTTATTTGAGTAGAGTAGAGCTATACTCAGGTCACCCAAAATCATATCTAACTCATGATGAATCATATATACTGTGAACTATTTATTAGTCAAGAGCAACAGGACCATGTTACAATTTGTCTCTGTTTAGGTATAACTGGTCAACTGTGACCCTCAAATGTAAAGTCTGCAATCTGTTTTTTTCACGAAAAAATTATTTAAGATTAGAAAATAGATTAGGTATTGCTGGGGTATGGGGTTAAGGTGAGGGTAGGGAGAGATACTTTAACAGAGGATTCAAGGAAACTTCACTAATATGGTCATTATGTTGATATGAGGATTATTTCACACATGCCAAACTTGTCCAATTATATTCTTTAAATATATGCATTTTATTGTACATAAATTATGCCTTAAAAACTGTAAACATTTTTGAAAAAAATAAGTTTAAGGATATCTGTTAGGGCTTAGAAAACTGCAGAGAATATTACTCCCACATTAATAACAAGGGAAATTTGAATAATCTACAAAAGCATAACTTATTTCTTGAACCCATCATTAAGCTGTGGTCACTAGGCAACCAAGTGACCCATTTTTCATGAGTGACTGGTCCTTCCAAGGGAATATGAGACATGTGAACTGTTCGTATTTGACAGTACCTGGAGAAAAGAAGTGGGCACCACACAAGCCTGAAGGAAGGAAACTGGGTAAATTTTAATGAACTCTTAAAGGCAAGTATGGACAAGTAGGTCACTGTGGAATGGCTGGGGGCTTCGGCCATAAAGGAACTTTGCAGGTGCTCACACCTCTTCTCCACCAGCTTCTGATGAGAAAGATTGGGTGTTGGACAGGAGACCTGGGGAAAAACTCCCTCAGGAGCACGCAGGGGCACAGGCATCAGGAGGTGATGGATGGAAGCAAGAAGACAGGTAGGAAGCCTCATCTTCATTCTCAGACCTTCCCCTCCTGTGAATCAAAAACCTCAGCCACTGGGAAAGGGGCATAAGGCTCTTGACTCACAAGGGCACAGACAAAGATCCCTAGTTCTGGGAGATAAATAGAAGCAAGATTTTCTGCTTTGGGAGAAAAGATAGAAAACTCTTTCCAAAGCATAGGCAAAATTCCCTTGCTGCTGGAGGAATGGTAGAATCAAGCCCTCTACCGTAGGAAGGACAAGAAACAGTATTACGGTTAGGACCTTACACTGATAGAAAGGGCGGCATGCTCAATCACGCCTGACTCTGCGACCCCATGGACTGTAGCCCACCAGGGTCTTCTGTCCATGGAATTTTCCAGGCAAGAACACTGGAATAGTGGGTTGCCAAAATAAAATAGAGCTGTACAGAGAAGGCAACGGCACCCCACTCCAGTACTCTTGCCTGGAAAATCCCATGGATGGAGGAGCCTGGTAGGCTGCAGTCCATGGAGTCGCGAAGAGTCGGACACGACTGAATGACTTCACTTTCACTTCTCACTTTCATGCATTGGAGAAGGCAATGGCAGCCCACTTTAGTGTTCTTGCCTGGAGAATCCCAGGGACGGGGGAGCCTGGTGGGCTACTGTCTATGGGGTTGCACAGAGTCAGACACGACTGAAGCGACTTAGCAGCAGTAGCAGCAACATTTCCTTCTCCAGGACATCTTCCCAACCCAGGGATCAAACCGTGTCTCTTGTGTCTCCTACATTAGCAGGCAGATTCTTTTACCACAGTGCCACCTGGGAAGCCCTAAGTGGAAGGTTTTGTTTTTCAGTCTGGTTTTTTTTTTGGGGGGGGGGGGTTATTTGTTTGGTTTGGTTTTTACCACTGAGGAAGGATCATCATACTTGCCCACTCAAGACTAAATACAAGAGATAGTGTGTTGGTAAAAGTTTAAGTACAAGTTTTCTGGGATAGAAAGTCTAGACTTGAAGTTTTACAGGAAATTTGCTTGCAGATTTGTCAGAAATTTGGCCAGTTTCCATGATGCAAGCATGAACACAATGTCTTATCTCAAACTATGACCTGCGACATCACTGAACACCGAGTTGAAGAGAAAAGTGCACAGCTGGCTTTCATGAGCCTGTGTGAGTCTGTTCCAGCACATTATAGAATACAAAGAAAAGTTTAGGAGACCGCCTTTCACCCTCCCACCATGCTTCAGGCATGCAGAGATAACTTGTAGCTAACTGGAAGCAGAAAGACTGAGAAAACACATTCAACACTCAAACGCCAACTCTAAACACAAAGTAAGAGCAACCTACTGCTACCAAAATTTGAAGCCTTAGCTGCACTAAAGAGAACAACACTGAAAAGAAAACCCACAGAATGGGATAAACTATTTGCAAATGAAGCAACCAACAAGGGATAAATCTGCAAAATGTACAAACAGTTCATGAAGCTCACTATCAAAAAGAGAAAAAGAAACAACCCAATCAAAAAGTGGGCAAAAGATCTAAATAGCCCCTCCTCCCAAGAAGACAGACTGATGGTCGAGAGGCACTTCAAAAGAAGTTCAGCATCACTGGTTAGTAGAAAAATGCAAATCAAAACTACAATGAGGTTATCACCTCACACCAGTCAGAATGGCCATCATCAAAAAACCTGCAAACAATAAATGCTGGAGAGTGTGGAGAAAAGGGAAACTTCATATACTGTTGGTGGGAGTGTAAAACGATACAGCCACTATGGAGAACGCTATGGCGTTTCCTTTAAAAACTAAAAATGAAGCTACCATACGATCCAGCAACCCCACCCTTAAACATGTATCTGGAGAAAACCATGATTTGAAAGGATGCATGTGCCCCCAGTGTTCACTACAGCACAAAATACAGTAGCCGGGACACGGAAGCAACCTAAAAGTTCACTGGTGGAGAAAGGGACAAAGAGGGTGTGGTACATATATACAGTGTTATTTAGCAGCAAAAAGGAACAGAATAATGCCATTTGCAGTGCCACAGATAGGCCTAGAGATTGCCCCACAGAATGAAGTCAGTCAGGTGGAGAAAGACAAATATCATAGGATATCACTCATATGTGCAATCTGAAAATAATGGTATAAATGAACCTCTTTACAAAACAGAAATAGAGTTACAGATGTTGAAAACAAGCTTACAGTTACCAAGGGTGAATGGGAAGGAGGGATAAATTGGGAGACTGGGACTGACATCAATACACTACTAAACAGAAAATAGATAATGAATAAGAACATACTACACAGCACAGGGAACTCTATTCCATATTCTGCAACGACCTGCATGGGAACAGAATCTAAAGCAAGAGTGGCTATATATACATACATATAAACTAGCACACTGTATGTCAACTATATTCCAATAAAAATTAATTTACATAAAAGATAGCAACAGCCAAACTGAATCCCAGATCCAGTTCAAAATATATAACAGGAAGGAAATTTATAACTCATTATGCTCTTTTCATTATAGAAAAGAAAAATACTCTTTGCCATCAGTAGTGAAGGAAGCAGTAAACAGTGTCTGTATGTGAGAGCTGGACCATAAAGAAAGCTGAACACCGAAGAATTGATCCTTTTGAACTGCGGTGTTGGAGAAGATTCTTGAGAGTCCCTTGGACTGCAAGGAGAGCCAACCAGTCAATCCTAAAGGAAATCAGTCCTGAATATTCATTGGAAGGACTGATGCTAAAGCTGAAACTCCAGTACTTTGGCCACCTGATGCAAAGAACCGACCCACTGGAAAAGACCTTGATTCTGGGAAAGATTGAGGGCGGGAGAAGAAGGGGACGACAGAGGATGAGATGGTTGGATGGCATCACCGACTCGATGGACATGGGTTTGAGTGGACTCCGGGAGTTGGTGATGGACAGGGAAGCCTGGCGTGCTGCAGTCCATGGGGTCGCAAAGAGTAGGAACTAACTGAGCAGACAAACTGAGCTGAATTGTATGCACTTCTGACTGATTGATTTTCAGCTAGAACAACTGACTCTATTTGGCTGGAGTTACATACACTAAAGTTAAATGGCTTACTGCCCCCTAGGCTCCAAGCAGTTGGAAATCTGTTGCGTAGACCTGGAGCTCACCTCCTCAGGGAGCATCAGTGGCACCCCACTCCAGTACTCTTGCCTGGAAAATCCCATGGACGGAGGAGCCTGGTAGGCTGCAGTCCATGGGGTCGCGAAGAGTTGGACACAACTGAGCAACNGCAGAAAGACTGAGAAAACACATTCAACACTCAAACGCCAACTCTAAACACAAAGTAAGAGCAACCTACTGCTACCAAAATTTGAAGCCTTAGCTGCACTAAAGAGAACAACACTGAAAAGAAAACCCACAGAATGGGATAAACTATTTGCAAATGAAGCAACCAACAAGGGATAAATCTGCAAAATGTACAAACAGTTCATGAAGCTCACTATCAAAAAGAGAAAAAGAAACAACCCAATCAAAAAGTGGGCAAAAGATCTAAATAGCCCCTCCTCCCAAGAAGACAGACTGATGGTCGAGAGGCACTTCAAAAGAAGTTCAGCATCACTGGTTAGTAGAAAAATGCAAATCAAAACTACAATGAGGTTATCACCTCACACCAGTCAGAATGGCCATCATCAAAAAACCTGCAAACAATAAATGCTGGAGAGTGTGGAGAAAAGGGAAACTTCATATACTGTTGGTGGGAGTGTAAAACGATACAGCCACTATGGAGAACGCTATGGCGTTTCCTTTAAAAACTAAAAATGAAGCTACCATACGATCCAGCAACCCCACCCTTAAACATGTATCTGGAGAAAACCATGATTTGAAAGGATGCATGTGCCCCCAGTGTTCACTACAGCACAAAATACAGTAGCCGGGACACGGAAGCAACCTAAAAGTTCACTGGTGGAGAAAGGGACAAAGAGGGTGTGGTACATATATACAGTGTTATTTAGCAGCAAAAAGGAACAGAATAATGCCATTTGCAGTGCCACAGATAGGCCTAGAGATTGCCCCACAGAATGAAGTCAGTCAGGTGGAGAAAGACAAATATCATAGGATATCACTCATATGTGCAATCTGAAAATAATGGTATAAATGAACCTCTTTACAAAACAGAAATAGAGTTACAGATGTTGAAAACAAGCTTACAGTTACCAAGGGTGAATGGGAAGGAGGGATAAATTGGGAGACTGGGACTGACATCAATACACTACTAAACAGAAAATAGATAATGAATAAGAACATACTACACAGCACAGGGAACTCTATTCCATATTCTGCAACGACCTGCATGGGAACAGAATCTAAAGCAAGAGTGGCTATATATACATACATATAAACTAGCACACTGTATGTCAACTATATTCCAATAAAAATTAATTTACATAAAAGATAGCAACAGCCAAACTGAATCCCAGATCCAGTTCAAAATATATAACAGGAAGGAAATTTATAACTCATTATGCTCTTTTCATTATAGAAAAGAAAAATACTCTTTGCCATCAGTAGTGAAGGAAGCAGTAAACAGTGTCTGTATGTGAGAGCTGGACCATAAAGAAAGCTGAACACCGAAGAATTGATCCTTTTGAACTGCGGTGTTGGAGAAGATTCTTGAGAGTCCCTTGGACTGCAAGGAGAGCCAACCAGTCAATCCTAAAGGAAATCAGTCCTGAATATTCATTGGAAGGACTGATGCTAAAGCTGAAACTCCAGTACTTTGGCCACCTGATGCAAAGAACCGACCCACTGGAAAAGACCTTGATTCTGGGAAAGATTGAGGGCGGGAGAAGAAGGGGACGACAGAGGATGAGATGGTTGGATGGCATCACCGACTCGATGGACATGGGTTTGAGTGGACTCCGGGAGTTGGTGATGGACAGGGAAGCCTGGCGTGCTGCAGTCCATGGGGTCGCAAAGAGTAGGAACTAACTGAGCAGACAAACTGAGCTGAATTGTATGCACTTCTGACTGATTGATTTTCAGCTAGAACAACTGACTCTATTTGGCTGGAGTTACATACACTAAAGTTAAATGGCTTACTGCCCCCTAGGCTCCAAGCAGTTGGAAATCTGTTGCGTAGACCTGGAGCTCACCTCCTCAGGGAGCATCAGTGGCACCCCACTCCAGTACTCTTGCCTGGAAAATCCCATGGACGGAGGAGCCTGGTAGGCTGCAGTCCATGGGGTCGCGAAGAGTTGGACACAACTGAGCAACTTCACTTTCACTTTTCACTTTCATGCATTGGAGAAAGAAATGGCAACCCACTCCAGTGTTCTTGCCTGGAGAATCCCAGGGACGGGGGAGCCTGGTGGGCTGCCCATCTATGGGGTCGCACAGACTCGGACACGACTGAAGCGACTTAGCAGCAGCAGCAGCACATACACTAAAGGTAAATGGCTTTCTGCCCCCTAGGCTCGAAGCGGTTGGAAATCTGTGGCGCAGACCTACATTACTCAGGGAGCATCTCTACCTGAAAACTGGGAAAGGTAGTCCTCCTCCAGCCCCACCTGCCCCCTTGTGGCCACAAGGAGGAAGCTCAAGAGAGGGCGGAAATGGAAACGGGGCTGGCGAGAAGCAGAAGCCGGATCATTTCTCCCCATCCTCCCTGCTTCCCCTCCTTCCCTCCTAGTAAGGAGCAGATGGAGAAAGAGCCAAGGCCGGTGGACCCTGAGCTGAACTGCCCCGGGCTGCCCCTGTGTCCTGTCACCGATACAGTGGAGCCCGGCCCAGGGCACGTGCCCGCTCCAGCCGTGTATCACATCTTCGTTAGTTAGCCTTCCACTTTGGTGGAGACTGCTGCCCAAAACTATGCCGAGGTCTCGTAAGATTTACTTTATAACCTAAGAAAACGAAAATCAATCACTAAATGGGAAACTTTGCCTGACTATTCTAGTCTATTTAACTTAGTAAGCAACATATTCTCATGAGAAAAGCCAGACCATATTTTTAAACAACTTCAGAAATCCAAAGAGCATTAAAATGTGAGTACTGCATGGGTTTTTTTGTTTTATATATAGATGATTTTCTTCCCTTCCCAGTGAAAAACAAATTCCAATTAAGAAATTAAAAGGAAAAAACCCAATGCAGTATTTACATTTTACTGTTCTTTGAGATACACACAAACACACACACACACACACAAATACATAACACACACACACACGTATGTGCTAAGACACTTCAGTCGTGTCCGATGCTTTGCAACCCCATGGACTGTAGCCTCTCAGGCTCCCCCATCCATGGGATTTTCCAGGCATGGATACTGGAGTGAGCTGCCATTTCCTTCTCCAGGGGATCTTCCCAACCCAGGGATCGAACCAGCATCTCTCACATCTCCTGCCTTAGCCGATGGGCTCTTTACCACAGTGCCACCTGGGAAGCCCACACGCAGTTGCACAGCCAGTCACTGTTGGAGGAGGTGTTTCCCAGGACAGCAGTATGGTGACTCCCAGGCAGGGGCACTCTTCTCTGTCTTGCACAGGAGCCCCTCTGTGCGTTTCAGGAGTGTGGATTCTGACAGGTGCTGTGACCAGCCTGCGTCTGGAGGTGGGAGGGCCAGGACACAACTCTAATCACTTTACAATATTGTGTTGGTTTTTTCCATATGTCAACATGAATCAGCCACAGGTACACGTGTACCCCCGGACCCTGAACCCGCCTCCACCTCCCTCCGCAGGCTGTCCCTCAGGGTTGTCCCAGAGCACCGGCTTTGGGCGCCCTGCTTCAAGCACTGAACTCTCGCACTGGTAATGTACACGTTAAATGCTATTCTCGCCTCAGTCTCTATCTTACGGCCACATTTTATCCCATTAAAGCAACATTCAAATTTGTCTACACATAAGAATTCTGTGTTCTCCGCTCTCTCATTACCTTGATGAAAATTTATTTTCAAATCTATATCTTTTTTCCCCTCTTCTTATATAGTTGGTAACAAAAAGCTCTTCTTCCCTTAGAAGAAGGAGGAAAAATCTCTTTGATGTCCAAATTTTCATTTGTGATTCAGAAACCTCCCAGCCCCAAGAGTAATTTTAAATTCAAAGAGAAAGTTGTTTGATAGGATTTTGTCTGCTTTTGTGTGTGTGTTGGGGAGAAGGGAGAAACTTTTTATAATAATGATCAAACACAGATATAAAACACTATAATTAGCTAATTCAATGCCATGCCATCCAAGTGGTGCTTGCTTTGAATTTTCAACCTTCATAAAGTCATGTCTTTGTGGCTTTATAAAATTACCCATTCTCACTCAAATATGCTGTCTTGATAACTGTTTCTGCCTCATCAGTGACATCCATCGAGCCATTACTATGGTTATTAACAGGAAGGCATGCTAATTGGCAGTTGCAATTCAGAAAAGGGTTGTGCACTTGAAACAAGCACAAAAGGGTAAAAGAGCCACTTTCTGATGCCACCAGGACAAAGCATGAAAAGTCAGTGGAGGGAGGTGACTGGAGCCATGACATCACAACAGTACAGGTGCTTTGGCCAGACTTGCCAAGGGGAGCGTGCGTGTCCTGGGAGGGAGCCAGGGCTCAGTCTAGGCAAAAGGCCTTCTGGTGCTCTAGCAGAGTTCCCAGAGCAAGCCCTTCAAGCTGAGGACAGGAGCCAGGACAGGTATTAGTCTTCCCTGGTGGCTCAGATGGTAAAGAATCCGCCTGCAATGCAAGACACCCAGGTTCAATCCCTGGGTCAGGAAGATCCCCTGGAGAAGGGCATGGCAAACCACTCCAGGACTCGCCTGGAGAATCCCATGGACAGGGGAGCCTGGCGGGCTACAGTTCATGGGATTGCACAGAGTCAGACACGGTGAGCAACTAACACACACAGGACGGCTACTGGCAGGAAGAACACACTGAGGGAAGCAAGACACCACGTGTTTCAGGAATGTCTTTTGACACTTTGAGTCTGAGGACAACTGCTGTATAACTGCGGGTGGAGAGACTAGGGATCCCCTATTCTGGGTACAAAAAACACCAAGAAAGCAGCATTCATGCCAACTCAGAGCTGCAGAGGAAGGGGTGGCAACACAAGGCCCAAAGCAGCCTAGCAGACATACCCACCAGGGTGACAAAAAGCCAGAGTTCTCAGCGCCACCGGGACAGTCCTGGAGGCCCAGTAAGGACGGGAACTCGACTGGGACCCAGGGTCAACAACAGAACCAGCCCACTCAGCACTCAAGGCTGCAGTACTTGCCGAGCGGAATTTCATCTCTTTTCTGGAGTAATAATTAGACAGCCCCAGATTGTTTTGCATCAAGGAAAGATTGAAGGCAGGAGGAGGAGAGGGCTACAGAGGATGAGATGGTTGGATGGCATCACCAACTCAGTAGACATGAGCTGAACAAGCTCCAAGAGATAGCGAGGGACAGGGAAGCCTGGCATGCTGCAGTCCATGGGGTCACAAAGAGCTGGACACGACTTAGCAACATCAACAACAAACTGCCTCAGGTATAAACAAAAGTAAACATTTGGGTCAACTGACAACTCAGTCAGTGTGTTAACATTATCTTCTAAAAATGTTTGGAAGGGAAGTCAAACTCCGGCCTCTGGACATTTTGTAGGTTTCAGAGTCCTTCCCAGTGAAGGGTCCCTTCTCTCTCCTGATGGTGGCCGCGAGGCTGTCACCTGGCCCTTGCTTTCGCAGCCAAGATTAAGACAGGATTTATGGGAATTAACCTTTCTCATAAGCCCCTCGGGAAAAGGTCTGTGAGGGGCGCTAAGTAGCTGCAGGGAAGATCCCCACACTGTTGGGGATGGCCCTAGGGGCTCTGTGCCCAGTGGCCCTCGCTTCCCCTGCACCCTCACAGATGATGGAAAGCGGAAGGCGTCAGGCGAATTCAAGGGACGTTTCAATGGGGACCCGGCTTGTGCCCATGAATGAATCTACATCAATCCGGAAGACAGTGCAGTGTCACGGGGCTCTATCTGTTTCAAAATCCTCATCGACCTGAATCAGCCAGAGGAGGAAATTTCGCTTAGCAAAACTGAACCGAACTGGGAGGGAGAGGAAATATATGAAGGGAACAGAACCAAAATCCAAAAATAAATGTCCATACAGATGGCCGTGACTGCATACAATAGAGTCTAAAATATGGATGAATGTGAAGTTCTTCATGGGAATGTAAAAAACCAGGACACAATCCTAAGGAGGGAAACATTTTCCCTAAGGAGGGAAATGGGGGAAGGAACGGGCTCTCCCAGGACGACATATGAAAAAGGCTCAAGTGTTTCTCATGGAAGCAAACTGAAAGTCTAATCGTGTATCTTCCTGTTTACAAGGGCCTCCCCGGCCTTAGCAGGAGGCAGAACCCTTGTCTGAACTCCAGGCCCTCCCGGGGCCAGGCTGGATCTGGACTCGCCCTCATCCTAGCTCCCTCTCCTTTTGGTCCAGTCACTTTTGCCCAGGACGCTTCATGCAGCACACCCCACCCTTCCTCACCTCTGGGCCTTTGCACATGCTGTCCCCCTCCAGGAACACCTGCCACCCCTCATTACCACCCTTCTTCACCCAAGAGGCAGGCCTGCATTGCTTCCAGGTCTCAGCTGGAACATCGGTTCCTCAGGGGATGTCCACCTCCACTGACCCTGATCCAAGCCCATGCCCTGTAATCCCATCATTGCCCAGACCTCTCCTTGCTTAACCCGCATGACCAATTCCTACACCCATCTGGATCTTCCTCGCCTCACTGCGAACTCTGTGCAGGAGGGGCATGTTTGTCTTGCTCTTCTTACTATTCCCAGTTCCCAGCACGTCACAGGACTCGACTTAAAGGGGATAGACTAAAGATCCTTCATGCTGCAACAAAGATCAAAGATTGGACATGTGACAGCTAAGACTCAGCGCAGCCAAGGAAAGAAAACATTGATAATGATGTTTAGTGTGATGTAACTGGCAAAGAAATCAAGATGATCTTAGAATGCATTAAAAGAGGTGTGTGTTCTGTGACAAAAGAGGTGACAGACCCTTTCTGTGCCAGTCAGGTCACACACCGGTGTTTCGGTTGGGAGTTGCACCAAGATGATGGTGAAACTGGGGAGCTCAAAGCTATGTTCTCCCAAGAATGTTAAAGGAGCTAAGCCCACATAGGCTGGACACGAGGTGGGAAAGTCACAGCCACTTTTCTGATGCATCTGAAGCACGCGTATGACAGTGGAGGTCATCTACTCGGTAGAGAGAAGTGCAGGTGTGTGGTGACGGAGCGATGCCTCCTGAGGCTCCTGTTGCTGAAAATGTCCAACCTGAGTCTTCAAGACACTCGACAAGGCTCCCAGTGTGGGCGGGGCCATGAGACAGTTTCTCTCTTTTCCAGCCTGGGGTGGTCCATGCATTTCCATGGAACTCCATCCTGGGCTTCAAGGCTTTACCGGCTAGATGAGAACGCTGCGCCAAATTCCCCCTGCTGTGTTCTCTGAGCTTATGCATCTGGTAGGGACTGACTGGGGATTTCTAATCTTTTAAGCTAACATTGGAACCAGCCACTCAAAACTATCTTCACACCTAGAGGATCATTTCTTAAGATGGCCCATTTGCATCTGGTTTCTGGGAATTGATATTTCAATTGGAATCCAAATCTCTGACCAAAAAAAATGTGTCCCCACTCAACTTTTGCAAGACGTGACATGGGGGGAAATGTCTGTCTTTGCTACTTTTTGGCCTCGTCGTTGCATCCTCCAAATCCTACACAGACCTCCCAACTTTAAGGGCATCTAAGTGCAGATGCTCAAGACAGAAGCCCGGGAACACTCTCACTTCCAAATCACAGGCAATATCCCTGAAGCTGCTTTCACCACTATTGCCCAAAAGGTTGAGAGCCCTTGAAATCATATTCTAATTTCAGAGCCACGTTCCCTACCAGAGATGCAGCGTTTCCTTCTGCCCTGAATGTCAGCATCCATGCAAAACCTGGAGAGGTGCTGCTGGGTTTTCCTACTTGCTTTGTCTCCCAGCCTGCGTGCCAGGCTGCCCTTCCTAAACGCCTCTGCCCCTGACCCAGGAGATTTCTTTACTCCCCCCTCTCTCCCTGGAGTGTTAAAAGACACTCTACTCTGAGCTCCACCTCTCTCTTTTCCCCCCTCCAAGTACTCCCATCCCCATTTGTAACAGCCCCTGATATGCACTTCTATTCGATTTTCCTCACCCAGCTTGAAATCCTCTCATTCTAATTACCGTTTCAGTTTTCTTATATTTCTCCCTCGAGATGTCTCAATTAGTGTACTTTTTCATCCTGGCTGTCACCTCTGAGCTGCAAGGTGGGTCTAACTCCAACCGAAACCAGGCAGAAAATAAATGAGGAGCAGTTCTGGGCGGCCGGGCCGAAGGTGGGGTTACTTTACAAACTAGCGCACCTTTAATTGATGATAAATGGACAAGAAGGTAGCCTTATTAATACGGCGGCCCCGATTCGGCTGGCACGCGATGTCCTTTCATTACTCAAAGGGGCAGGAGAGGCAGGCCACGCTCAGTGCTGGGCAAGAAACCTCCATTCAAAGAAAGAGGCATGAGGCTAATTAACATAGTTCTGGTCAAAGTCGGAAATTAACTCGCCTCTTTAAGACCGCAGCTTCAAATGCCATTTGTCTCCTCTGTGATTACACTTACAGGTAATTACACCTGATTGTAGCACACAGCAAGTTAAACGGAGGGAGGGCTGCCCCCCACCGCCTCCATCACATAACTCTTTTCATTCCAGCCCTGTCAAAAGACTAAACAATAATAAAGGTGTCCGCCTCAGTATATTTCTTCTATTAATGAGCGCTTTGTTGTCTTAAGGCTTCTCGAGGAAGTGGCAATGTGCGGTGCTTTTTCCTTCACTCCGCTGGGAATGCAGAGGTCTTCTCTGAACCTTTGGGGATTTAAAAACACACAGAGGGCAAGTTGGACCTGAAAGCAATTCCCACCCACTGATACCTGCTTGGTGGATCAGGGAAGGTGACAGGACCAGAAGGTCACCGCCCGTTCTATCCCAGGCGATGCAGAATTTAGGTCTTGCTGATACAGCATCTCTGACTGAAACCTGGGTACCACCCCGTCCCATCACTTTAACTCTCTGCTGGTACTATTATCTTTCCAAGGATCTCTAAGAGGCCACAGAAAAGAGAGCGTGCGCACAGAGGAGTGTCACTTAGCCCCTCAGCTGGCCATGTGCGCACAGCCTGGGCATCTCAGAGGCTGGCATGGGGCTCAGCGGTGGTGGCCAGGCTCAGCCCTCCCAAGAGCCACGCCCGGGGCTGGCAGGGTCCCACTCTCTGCCTGCCACTGGGCGGAGTGTGAGAGGCGCCTTCAGAATTCACGGCTCCCCAGAGGATGTGGTGGGATCCTCAGCTAGTCTCATAAATGAGTCCCCCAAGAATGCAAAGCGTCCAGTTTCCAGTGGTGAATCCTCCGAGGAGTTTAAAAATGGCCAAAGCTGACTTTGAGGGGTCCCACGTGTCTGCTTCCTGCCTACCTCCCCCTCTCGCACCTTCTTATTGGTTACACACCATCGGGAGTTCTTCCTCCACTTGCTTCCTCCCGTTCACCCACCCCCAATCCCACCCAGGCCCCCCTTTCGGCCTCTCCTATACCTTTGCAAATTCTGCCACGCATCAGTGAAGTTTGGGCTGAAAGCTCAAGTTGGGCTTGTCTCAATCCCAACTTGCTTTCAATGTTGCCCTGAAGCCACTTTGCAGCCCAGAAGTGGCATTCTTGCTTCTGACTCCCATCTCACTGAGCTGAGTGATTCCCATGAAGAAATCCAGAATTAAAAAATAAACATCGTCAGTCACACATTTGCTGGATAATCACTTGTACAGCCCTCTCGTGAAGCAATTTGGCAATATGTATTAAGGACAATAAAAATAGTGACTGTGAAACTTTCATAAGGAAATAATCTTTAATTCAGAGAAGTGTTCAATACAGTGCAATAATATTACACAAAACAGCCGTGACAAAAAGGAAAATAATCTAAGTGTTCAAAATTGGGATAATGTTCATTTAAGTGGCACATTCACAGGATGGATTGTTATGTGACCATTAAAAAAGGATGATTATGGAGATTGTGCAAAATCTGAACCATTGGTTACAATATTAGGTTTAGAAATTTGGACTATAAATCAGAAAAAAAGAAACACCACCATAAAAGTCATACCGAAATACAAACAGCAACTGGTTTAAAAGAAAAGGATTATGGCTGATAATTTTCCCTTTCCTTTATTGTCCAAATTTTCTGCATTGTGTTTATATTCTTTCTAACGGAAAAATACATAGTAATATGGTATGAAAAAGAAGCAAATCCATCACTCTTGTAAACATGGCTCTTGCAAGCATGCCTGATGAATCTAAACTGAGGGGTTTGTTGATGGATCTGTCCCTAAGGCCTCCCTTCTCTTCCACGGAAAAGTTGGTGACCAGAGGGAATCATCTAACTCTCCAAGCTTCAATTATGCCATGAAAAGGAACAAACTTTTCTCAAAGGTGGTTGCACCCTCTCTCCCCCTCCGCCTTGTAGGCTGCCCCTTGCAGGTCACCTCCGTGGAATACTTGCCTCTGTCTGCTTGTTAGAAGCTGGGATCTGCCCAGGTTCTGTCCTCTGCCTTCTGTGACTCTTCTCACTTCTCAGGTATCACTGCCCTGCCACCCACAACTCACCCACTCTGTCACCTACCCTGTCACAGGCTTCCAGAGCATCAGACTTGAATTTCCAGAGGCTGACCTGGCTCTCCACACCTAACATCTTCAAAACCCAACTCCTGATTTTTCCCTAGAAAACCTGGGGAATTTCCAAATTCTCTATCTCATGTCATAACCAACATCCACTTGCTTGTCCCACGTGGGGACACTTGGATTCTACTCGGTCCCAACCTTATCACCTCTGAGACAGTCACATTATCTCTGCCCCTCAACTGTCCCCAGAGGGAACCTTTCTAACGTGCAAACTGGCCTTGTCACTGACCACCCAGCACTCTTGGGTGTCCCCTGATCACGTGCACAGGGAAATCCAAGGTCTGGGAAACGACTTAGGACGAGTCTCTTCCCGGGTTCACAGCCCTCCCAACCCACTCACCCGAATGGCTTCTCAGCTCTCTCACTCTGCTCACCCCTCACCCAGCTGATCGTCCGGTGCATACAGCCATGGCAAGGCAGCCCTGAATATTGAAGACAGTGCTCTGATGGCCCTGCCTCCCGACACAGCCCAGGTGGGTACCCAGCCTCCTGCCCTCCCTACCCCAGGAGTCTTCCCCATGAGAAGATACTCTGCCCAGGCTCGTCCCATGGGAAATACCAGTGCCAAGTGGGCCTGCACCTTCTCCATGACTTCACTTCACTGTGACCCTAGAAATGCACCATCCCCAGGAAGGAAGTGGAATTTTCTCAGTGGCGCCTTAGTCAGAGAGACAGTCTGTGTCTGGTGGGAAGCTCAGCATGTCCTGTCTCCAGGGTGGAGCTTCAAGGAGTCTTTGAAAGGCTGGTCAACACTAGCATGGGCCCTTCCTCTCCAAAATGGTCAGCACAGAAAACGGAGAGGTCGGAGGGTTGCCTCCTTCCCTAGGACTCTTCCTGTGCCCTGGTGACCTTTGCCCAGGAATGTTAGCAACAAAGATGGGCTCAACTGCCCAAATAAAATGTGTGAGCAGTGGCTTGAGACACGGGAAGGGGAGAGTCTAGCCCTGGAATTCGCTGGTCACATAACTTGTCACTTGGCCACATGGGTCTTGAATACAATTCCATCCACCTTCTATTATCCATGTCTCTCTACCTTATGACTCCCCTGTTTTCTTTCTTGTAGCATTCTTGCTCTGATCAAACCTTACCTGTCTCTGACAATCATCACTGTGCAGTGCCCAGTTCAGTTCAGTCACTCAGTCGTGTCCAACTCTGCAACCCCATGAATCGCAGCACACCAGGCCTCCCTGAACATCATCAACTCCCAGAGTTCACTCAGACTCACGCCCATTGAGTTGGTGATGCCATCCAGCCATCTCATCCTCTGTCGTCCCCTTCTCCTCCTGCCCCCAAATCCCTCCCAGCATCAGAGTCTTTTCCAATGAGTCAACTCTTCACATGAGGTGGCCAAAGTACTGGAGTTTCAGCTTTAGCATCAGTGCTTCCAAAGAAGTCCCAGGACTGATCTTTAGAATAGATTGGTTGGATCTCCTCACAGTCCAAGGGACTCTCAAGAATCTTCTCCAACATTACAGTTCAAAAGCATCAATTCCTCGGCGCTCAGCCTTCTTCACAGTCCAACTCTCACACCCATACATGACCACAGGGAAAACCATAGCCTTGACTAGATGGACCTTTGTTGGCAAAGTAATCTCTCTGCTTTTAGGTATGCTATCTAGACTGGTCACAACTTTCCTTCCAAGGAGTAAGCATCTTTTAATTTTGTGGCTGCAATCGTCATGTGCAATGAATTTGGAGCCCCAGAAAATAAAGTCTGACACTGTTTCCACTGTTTCCCCATCTATTTCCCATGAAGTGATGGGACCAGATGCCATGATATTAGTTTTCTGAATGTTGAGCTTCAAGCCAATTTTTTCACTCTCCTCTTTCACTTTCATCAAGAGGCTTTTTAATTCCTCTACACTTTCTGCCATAAGGGTGGTGTCATCTGCATATCAGAGGTTATTGCTCAAATATCTGTCTATGAACAAATATTCACTGTCCCCAAGAACAGCCCCGTCTCTGGTTGCAAGCCTTCACCCTCTTGGCTTCCTCCGTCAGCTATGCCCTTATTACCCAGGGCCACTCTATATAAACTTCCCCTCACCCTGGAGCAAGCCCGGATCAGCTTCAATCCCTCAGGGAGGCTTTCTTTGTGCTTATTCCCCCAACGGAACTCCCACTGTTCCCTCTGCCATCTCCTGTCACCTACCAAGTGATACACGCATCTCAACCCACACCAAAGTAGCGGACACAGGATCTCGAAACTTTTACATCTCACCTTAAGTAGATTCTGAACCTTTCCAGTGGGTCTTATTAGGATTATCCCCAGGCCCCAGGGCATAGCAGCCACAAAGCCGGTGCTCAGTAAATGTGGGTTGAAGGCGTTAACAGCAGATTCAGGTGAAGGCAGGGTGCTGGGACACTAGCACTTTCCAGGTGACACAGCTGAGTAACAGGGACACGGTTGCCATCGACGTCCTGCCAAGCAACAACCACCACTTTAAAAATAGCAGTCCCTGAAAGAGTCCTCCAGAGCCACCGGACGACTTATCTACACAGGGCCAATCTTTCCTCAGTAGATGATGCGATAGGAAACATGAGCCTCAGCCTGGTCAAATTTTCAGATTCTGGATTAATGAGGTCTTCATATAACATACTTTCTCAGGAAGTGATCAAGGTCCCACCCCCTGCAGGAAACATCCAGTGGAAATGGTGTGGGCTCTGAAACAAGATAGGTTTTTGTTTGGTTGTGTTACCGGTACGACTCTGGGCAAGTCACTTAACCTCTCTGAGCCTAAGTATGTCATCTGTAAATGGGGATGACACCCCCTTCAAAGATCCATCATGCCGCGTGAACATGGCTCTCATTAATCCATGAGGAATGTAACACAGAGCAAGTCCATGGTGATCAATGCAAGTTAGTTCTCGACATTTGCCTCCTTGTGCTAAATCTTTACTTTTTCCTTCTATAAAGAAAGGAGGGTTTCCTGGCTTGAGCACTCTTGGGATCTGGGACCTGATCATCCTCTCCCCCCTTTGTGGGGGAGGAGAGCTGTCCTGTGGATTACAGGTCAGTGAGCAGATTCACCAGCCTCAGGAGCACTCCTCTCTTTAGTCATGGCAACCAAAAAATGTCTCTTTGCCAAATACCCTTAGGGGCAAAATTTCCACCAGTTGAGAAGCACTGGGCTATGGTTCTCTAACTTAGGTCACTTAGAAAGAAAAGTGCCTTGATTTTCCTTTAGGACGTGTTCTGAAAGATGCTGAAGACTCACGTGGTGGAGTCCCCTCCTGTGAACCTTCGGGACAGGATAGGATGTGTTCTGGATGGACTGAATCGTGTCCCCTCAAAATTCACACGTGGAAACTCTAAACCCCAATGTGATTATATCTGGAGATAGAACCTTTAGGAGGTAATTAAGGTTAAATGAGGTCTTAAGGGTGGGGTGCTAACCTGATAGGCTTAATGTCCTTCTAAGAAGAGACAGCAGAGAGCTGTCATCTGAGGACAAGGTGAGAAGGTGGCAGTCTGCAAGGCAGGAAGAGAGCTCTTGCCAGAAACTAAATTGGCCAAACCAAATTGATCTTGGACTTCTCAGTTTCCAGAGTGTGAGGAGACAAATATCTGCTGGTTAAGCCATACCATGTATGATATCACGTTAGAGCAGCCCCAGCAGACTCAGACATCATGCTTTCAAACAGAAGACTGAGTTACTCCATCCCATGTGTGCACCCCCAGAGATGGCTGCATTTTGATCTTGCCCGAAGATTACTTCTCCTCATAGCAACCACTGATGCTTTCAGACTGGGGTGCTGGAGAAGCCTCTTGAGAGTCCCTTGGACTTCAAGGAGATCAAGCCAGTCAACCCTAAAGGAAATCAACTCTGACTATTCATTGGCAGGACCGATGCTGAAGCTGAAGCTCCAATCCTTTGGCTACCNGCCCGAAGATTACTTCTCCTCATAGCAACCACTGATGCTTTCAGACTGGGGTGCTGGAGAAGCCTCTTGAGAGTCCCTTGGACTTCAAGGAGATCAAGCCAGTCAACCCTAAAGGAAATCAACTCTGACTATTCATTGGCAGGACCGATGCTGAAGCTGAAGCTCCAATCCTTTGGCTACCTGATGTGAAGAGCCGACTCATTGGAAAAGATCCTGATGCTGGGAAAGATTGAAGGCAGGAGGAGAAGGGGACAGCAGAGGAGGAGATGGCTGGATGACATCACTGACCCCATGGACATGAGTTGAACAAACTCTGGGAGATAGTGAAAGACAGAGAAGCCTGGTGTGCTGCAGGCTGTGGGGTTGCAAAGAGCTGAACATGACTGAGTGACTGAACAACAAGCATAGTAACTAAGACAGTTTAAGTGAGACCATCAGAGAAAGAAAAGTCTGCATTGTCTTTGCACCTACTCTGAAACACGGTGGCAGCACCGAGCTGGTAAAATTGGCTTAGGGGAAAAAAATGTAAAAGCACACCAGCGTACATGGGTGCTAGTCCAGCCTTGTTTGTTCCACATAAAGAATAGCATAACAATAGCCACGCTGTTTTTAAAAAAGAGATGGAATTAACAGTTGGTCTGCTTTTGATTGGCAGGATTATAGTTGGTTTTTACAAATTCATTATATCTTTATTGTTTAACATGTCTACAAGGAGCGCTATTTCTTATAATTAAAATATCTCATAAACTTTCTTAAAAGCGAGGGGCGGGGGATGGCCCACCATGTCTGGTTTGATCCTGATTTATAACCAGAGTTTCTCTTCAATGGAAGAGGTTGCCACAGGAGGGCGGTGATTTACGACAGAGCTTTGTAATGTTTAAGCATACAACATAGAAATGGAATTTTTAAAGCCTGAATTATTGAGTCCAACCCAGTGGACTCAGCCGAGCCAGTAGTGTGAAAACAGCAGGCACTTTTTAAAGCCTTTTGATCTGAAACATTCTAGCATCTCCTTTTGAAACTATTGCAAAGACAACTTAAAAATAGAAACCCTTTTTAATTTGCAAATTATTGACCCTAGAACACCTCAGGGTTGCAGAGCAATGTCACAGACAGAGCCCTTTGCAGGACCAGGGCTGAGTCAGGATCCTCAGAGGGTCCCAGTTGCCACACATATTCTGGCTTCAGTCCAGGAACAGAACAAGGGAAGGACCCCAGAAGCCATCTCCAAGCTGAGAGCCAGTACGCCTTTCTTTTCTTTTCTTTTCTTTTTTTTTTTCAAGAAACGGTGTCATCCCTCCATACACGCTGTTGCCATTGGACTCAGAAAAAAATTCATTGTCTGTACTTCTTTTCAACTGTAGATAACATTCTATTTCACAGTGCAGACTAAAGGACAAAAATACACTCTCTGCATAGAAAAAGCAGAGAAGCACCATCTTCGACTGGTAACTTCTGCCTATTTTCCCATGCTTGGCAAGGGCTCCTGACGTCAGAACTCTGGGGGCGGCCCCAGGGACAGGGGAGCCATGGGCCCCATGGCAGAGAGGAGCATCTGGGCTGACTGTCTGTAGGGGTTTACCCCCTCCCTCCAGATGTAACTCTAAGAACAGCTTCTGGGCTTACAGACCACATGTGGGCAGACCCCCAGTCTCTCCTCCTTCACCTGCTAGCCTCTGGGAACCCCACTGCAGAAGCGGCTGCTCCCCTCCCCTGGAGTGGGACCCTTGGGGACTTCAGAGCCCAGGGGCTCTTTTCTCGGATTCCCGTGCAGCATCCCAGCTCCTAGTCTGCACAGGACTGCTAAGAGCATAATTATTTTAAGAAGTGTTGCCCTGATGCATTTCATAGGAAAATACCAGTACAAATTATGTCAAGCTTTTGCAAATGTTGGAAGCATGAGAGAGAGAAATCAATCTTTTTTTTTATTACTATTTCCCATTTACCTCATTTTCTTTTTCACTAATTGGCCAAAAAGTATCTAAAAGGAGCCCACTTTTTACAGCTGCTCAGTTGTGATGTAAATTTCTTGCCAATCATTCCTTTTTCTTTTCTCCTGACCCTCAGGTGACTTAGTGGTAAAGAATCCACCTACCGATGCAGAAGCCACAGGAGATGCAAGTTCGACCCCTGGATTGGGTATATCCATCCCCTGGAGGAGGAAACGACAATCCACTCCAGTGTTCTTGCCTGGGAAACCCCATGGACAGAAGAGTCTGGCGGGCTACAGTCCATAGGGTCGCAAAGAGTTGGACACGAGTGAGCACTTCAGCTTGTTCTATGTGAGAACATTCCTGCTGACAGCTTTCTAACATTTTTGGCTAAGGTTCTTTTCTCAGAAAGCATCCTCCCCAGACGCTTTCTCTCAGTCACTCTGCCTTGGGCAGAGATAATTTCTCTTGGAATCACCGTGCCTTCTTCTCGCACCCAGAGCGTTTTGCCCCAGAGTCATCGTCCAGGTCTGGGTGGCACACAAGTTATGCCCAAGTGTGTCTCCACTAAACTGGGTGCCCCTTGAGGGAGCAGCCTTCCCTCTGTCCTATCTGGATTCTCCACGCCAAGAACAAGTTCTGACACACAGAAAGGGCTCAAAAGTGGCCAAATGGTCAAACACGAGAACCCTTGGATTTGCTTATTTGAAATTGACAATGCAGTGGACACCATTCTACTCCAAACAACCAAGAAAACAAAAGTCTCCTTTTTAAGAAGCATGGTAAGATTACTGCCACAGACAGAAGAGGCTAAAGTGCGACCGGAGGGACTCCATCTGAACACTCAACAACCTGAGGGTTGCTGCAGTCACTGGGCTTCCTCCCCTCCCCAAGGACGCCTGGATCCATCACTTAAAGCTGGAGGTACAGCCAGGAGATCCAGCCCCAGCTCTCTGGGTGGCTCAGGGCTGGGTCACACAAACTCTAGAAGAGTCCAGGCAAGTGCTGAACCCTAAGCTTAACTCTAACCAGAATCACTGAAGTTCATTCCTAAAAGCCACAGGCTGGAAGTGAAAAAAATTGAGCTTTGGGAACTCAGCACATATGGGTTCAAACACCTCAAGTCTTCTGTTGGTAGAAGTGTGGGCTCGTCTCAGTGCCCCAGTTTTCTCATCTGTAAAATGGGATCACAGTGAAGGATATGGCTTTCAAGGTGCTTCCAAGGGTTGGATAGGCCGTCACACTTGTCAGCCGTAACTGTCCCATCCCGTGAGAAGGCATCTGAAGGTTGTGTGTGAGGACATCAGGCAAACTAGAGGCAGAGGGTGCTCCTTGGATGGCCCTTTCTGGCCCAGAGTGTTCAGATCTGCACCAGTACTGGGAGGAAGTGAGGACAAGGGACCTGCCTCCGAGTGACTGGTCACGAGAGGATGCTCAGTGGCCCTGAGCAACCTCCTGCTGAACTGACTCTCCTCCTGCTGACAGCCCAGAGGGGACGGTAGACAAGCAAGGGGGGTGCAACACAGCACTCTGTGAGGGGTCTAGAAGGACAGCCCGTTACCATGGATTACGGGTGCCTTCAAGCCACAGCGTCATTTTCCAACCTGTCAAATGCATTTTTGTCATTCAGCCGGGACAAGAACAAGTTGCAATCACAACTACAAATTAGAAACTGGCCCATTTATTTCATCATCATGATCAAAACAAATCACATCACTAAATCTATGCAAACTTTGAGATGATTAAAACTGTTCACGCTTTTTTGCCCAACAAGTGGAATTCACCTAGAGGAAACAAAGGGTTTCCTCAGAGATGTGTGTATAAATTTGGCTTTCATCTCAGCATGATTTATAAAATGAACCAACACTTGAAAAGAACATAAATGCCTGAACTTTAAGGAGACTATTTTTAAAATGTTTCAGTACACCTTCATAGGGTGCTGGAGAAGACTTTTGAGAGTCCCTTGGACTGCAAGGAGATCAAACCAGTCAATCCTTAAATGAAATCAACCCTGGATATTCATTGGAAGGACTGATGCTGAAGCTGAAGCTCCAATCACCTTTGTTCACCTGATACAAAAAGTTAACTCACTGGAAACACCCTGGTTCTAGGGAAGATTGAAGGCAGGAGGAGAAGAGAATGACAGAGGATGAGATGGTTGGATGGCATCACCAACTCGATGGACATGAGTTTGAGCAAACTCCAGGAGACAGTGAAGGACAGCGAAGCCTGGTGTGCTGCAGTCCACGGGGTGGCAAAGAGTCGGACATGACTGAGTGACTGAACAACACCAACATCAAAATTTTACTTATAATAATAATGTGTAAAGTGACATGACACAGCACACTGCAAACCAGCATATGGGCCAAGGTCCTGAATTTGTAAATACGTGTTATGTGTATACACATTTTCGGAAGAAGGAAACCAGATGTTATTTGTGGTTTCCCTCAGAGACACTAGAGCTGCATGGTTTAAAATGTAGGTTCCAGAGCCAGACTGCCAGTGTGAATCCTGATTCCATCCCTTCTGAGCGTGAGACCCTGGAGAAGTTGTTTAACTTCCTATGTCTCGGTTTCCTCCTATTAAGAAAGTGGGTGCTAGTTGTTCCCTCCTCCACTGTTGGTGGGAATGTAATTGGTAGAGCCACTATGGAGAACAGTATGGAGGTTCGGTCCATCTAGTCAAGGCTATGGTTTTTCCAGTGGTCATGTANCTCGGTTTCCTCCTATTAAGAAAGTGGGTGCTAGTTGTTCCCTCCTCCACTGTTGGTGGGAATGTAATTGGTAGAGCCACTATGGAGAACAGTATGGAGGTTCGGTCCATCTAGTCAAGGCTATGGTTTTTCCAGTGGTCATGTAGGGATGTGAGAGTTGGACTGTGAAGAAGGCTGAGCACCAAAGAATTGATGCTTTTGAACTGTGGTGTTGGAGAAGATTCTTGAGAGTCCCTTGGACTGCAAGGAGATCCAACCAGTCCATTCTGAAGGAGATTGGCCCTGGGATTTCTTTGGAAGGAATGATGCTAAAGCTGAAGCTCTGGTACTTTGGCCACCTCATGTGAAGAGTTGACTCATTGGAAAAGAGTCTGATGCTGGGAAGGATTGGGGGCAGGAGGAGAAGGGGACGACTGAGGATGAGATGGCTGGATGGCATCACTGACTCAATGGGCATGAGTCTGAGTGAACTCCGGGAGATGGTGATGGACAGGGAGGCCTGGTGTGCTGTGATTCATGGGGTCGCAAAGAGTCGAACACGACTGAACTGAACTAACAAACTAAAAATAGAGCTACCGTATGACCCTGAAATCCTATTCCTGGGGATGTACCCAGAGAAAAACAAGATTCAAAAGTGTGCATGCATGCTAATGTTCATTGCAGCGCTGTTTACAATACCAAAGACACGGAAGCTCTCTAACTGTCCATCGCCGGTCGACAGAGAAATGGAGAGAGAAGGTGTGGTACATACCTACAGTGGAACATTACTCAGCCATCAAAAAGAATGAAATAATGCCATCTGCAGCAACATGGACATTCCTAGAAATTGTCATATGGAGTGAAGTACTCAGACAGAGAAGGAGAAACAATGTATGGCATCCCTTATATGCAGAATCTGAAAAAAAATGATACAAATGCAATGTACAAAGCAGAAACAGACACAAGTGTGGAGAACAAACTTATGGGTGCAGGGGGGAGGGGATATATAGGGAGTTTGGGATGGAAATGTACAAACTGCTATATTTAAAATAGATAATCAATAAGGACTTCCTGTATGGCACATGGAACTCTGCTCAATGTTTGTGGCAGCCTGGATGAGACACATGTTTGGGGGATACATGCGTATGCATGGCTGAATCCCTTTGCTGTCCACTTGAAACTATCAGAACATTGTTAATAGGCTATGTGACAGTTATTCAGTCATGTCCGACTCTTTGCGACCCCATGGACTATATAGTCCATGGAATTCTCTAGGCCAGAATACTGGTGTGGGTAGCCTTTCCCTTCTCCAGGGGGTCTTCCCAGCCCAGGGATCGCACCCAGGTCTCCCGCATTGCAGGTGGATTCTTTACCAGCTGAGCCACCAGGAAAATCCAAGAAGACTAGAGTGGGTAGCCTTTTCCTTCTCCAGGGGATCCTCCCAATCCAGAGATCAAACCCAGGTCTCCCTCACTGCAGGCAGATTCTTTACCAGCTGAGCCGCAAGGAAAGCCCAAGAATACTGGAGTGGGTAGCCTATCCCTTCTCCAGCAGATCTTCATGACCCAGGAATTGAACCGGAGTCTCCTGCATTGCAGACAGACACTTTACCAAGTGAGCTATCAGGAAAGCCAATAATCAGCTATACTCCAATATAAAACAAAAAGTTTAAAAAAAGAAAGAAAACGGCTGCTAGCTGTCCCCAGTCCATAGCGGTGGTAGTAGAGCAACGGTTCACAGAGCAGCACCTGCATGTTAACTCACTTCAGGTGCGTCTGACTCTCGGCGACTCTATGGACTGTAGCCTGCCAGGCTGCTCTGTCCATGGGATTCTCCAGGCAAGAATACTGAGGTGGGTTGCCATTTCCTCCTGCAGCGGAATCTTCCCGACCTAGGGACTGAACCCTCATCTCACGTCTCCTGCATTATCAGGCCGATTCTCCACCACTAGCTCCACCAGGGAAACCACGCAGGCCCTTGTAAGTGTTGTCTATTGTCATAAATTGTTATTCATGGTGGGATTACTGGTCATTTCAAGTCTCAACTCTTCTTTTTATTTTCTGCACGAAACTGTTTGACTCTTACAAGCATGGAAACGAAATAACTTTTTAATCCATTTCCGTCAACAAGATGAATTCAATGAAGAGATTAGTGAGAACTACTTTGCAGTAATTGAGACAACATCTGCTATTTCTAGGGCTAAATCAAATAAAATAGTCAACTCTCGATTCTACACAAGGCGCGTTCATTTATCTGCGGCTAATATTGCTTTCCTGTTTTTACTGGCCTCATTAAACACTGGATAGAACATCATATGTTACAGCTCTATCTAGCGTCTGTTTACTTTCTCCCCCACAGCCAACAACTCAGCAAGAGCCTTGTAAACCAATTCTCTTAATGATCTTTCCAGTCGGGGAAGGTGTGAATCAATGATACAGGGAACTCTGAGCCGAAGCTGGTGGCTGTAACTCAGAGAGGGGTCTCTGTGGTGCCAGCTCACACAGTGAGAAATGAAGACAGAGGGTGGCACTTTGTGGGCACCTCTCAGAGCCGCTCTGGTCCACGGCCACCTGGCCACCATAGCAGTGCCTGGAGGTAAAGGGTTTTTACCTTCATGCTGGGTGAATAGGGAATGATGGACCCCACAATCAGTGATGAGGATCCACGCTATTCATAACACATGGATTTTTATAATGTATCTGCTAAACAGCACAATTGCCAGTGAGTTTCTGATATCAGCGCTCCCACTCTCACTCTTAAGCACACAGATCCCTTGCTCTTGGCTCAGACCTGGAGGAGGACTGTTGCTTCTCATTTCAGGGCCCACATTGGGGGAATCTTCCATCTTTCTATCATCCAAAATCAAGGTTCCCTTCAAAAAGAGCTTGCCTGGAGGTTTACCTCCCTCCCTGCTCTCTGTCCATCTCTCTCTGATGGAAGATGCCCGCCCTGCAACTCGGCCCCATCGTTGCTCCGTGTGCTCGGAGACGAGGGTTCAAGGCTCAGTACCACACACAGCACACTCTCTGTGAAGTCCTACACACCTACATGCAATACACCTACACGTGATATACCTAAATGCTACACACCTACACACAATGCACCTACACACAATACACCACACATGACACACCTACACGTTTTGATACGCCTGTACACGACATGCCTGTACGTGACACGCCTGTACGCGACACACTTGTACGCCACACGCCTGTACGCCACACGCCTGTACGTGACACACCTGTACGTGACATGCCTACATGTGACATGCCTGTACACAACACGCCTACAGGCGACACGCCTGTACGTGACACGCCTGTATGCGACACGCCTACATGCGACATGCCTGTACGCAACACGCCTACATGCGACACGCCTGTACACGACACGCCTGTACGTGACACGCCTGTACACGACACGCTTGTATGTGACATGCCTACATGCAACACGCCTACATGTGACACGCCTGTACGTGACACGCCTGTACACACTACATCTCCCTGTGGCTGCAGCAGCCTCTCTGGATTAACTATCCTTCTCTGCAGTGAGGGACTGAGCATTTCCTTGTGACAAGCAACAGGAGTAAGAGCTCTAAAGACATAAAACTCACTGGAGATTTGATTCTTATTTGGTAACTGATCCTTCACCGGTTGTTTGAACAAGGGACAATTATTCAACTCCAGTTTTCTCAACTGAAATGGTAATAACGAGACCAATGCCTCTGATACTGCCTCAGATAACACCAGTGAGAGCCCACTGCCTGGCCCTTGGTGGATCCTGTAGAGAAATGTGGTTTTCTTCTTGGCTCTCTCCTAGTCAGCTTCTCACCATGATGTTCTATTTGAAAGTGCGTTTGTTAAGAAGTATTTGCATAAGTAACAGATAACCTGTTAGTGCTTTAAACAAAGAGAGGCTTTCAGACTTCCTTGGTAGTCCAGTGGCTAAGAATCCATCTGCCAATGCAGGGGACGTGGGTTCAGCCCCTGGTCAAGGAGGATTCCACGTGCCTTAGGGGAACTAAGCCCATGAGCTGAGCCACAGCTGCTGAAGCCTGCATGCTCTAGAGCCCAGGCTCTGAAACAAGAGCAGCCTCCACCCTGAGCTTGAGCACCACACTGAAGAGGAGCCCCTGCTCGCCGCAACTAAAGTCCGTGCACAGCAACGGAGACCCAGCACAGCCAAAAATATATAAATGAAGTGTCTGCAAAATAGAGGCTTGTGTTTCCCCCGTAACAGAACATTTGGAGGCAAATCACTTCTGAGGCTGACTTGCTTAATCCAGGGTCTCTCCCTTTCTCCTAGTCTTACCCTCAAGGTTTGCAAGATAGCTCTGCGTGTGTCCCAGGCACCACATCTCCACTGAAGGCAACAAGAAAGGGAAGAGGTGGTGGTCGTCTACGTCTCTTCTAACAGGGAAAAACAGGCTTCCCAGAAACACATGCTGGCAGACTCTGCCTGGCATTCTGTTGTCCAGCTCTGTGACACGGCCAGCCCCTGCGAGACGCTCTCACTCCTCACTTTCTGTTCTAGGAGGGGTCGGGGCAGGGAGCGGCTGTCAGGCTAGGCAACCCGCAGGATCTTCCCAGAGGATTAGACCTTGTCATGTTAGAACTACCCAGGTAAATGTTAAGTACAATAAAAGTAAGCACACAGATAGTAAGCATTTCAGAGCCAAAAGTATACGGTTTACCAGCTACCAGGTGGGATTCTGTCCTCCCTCGGTTTACATCAGTTCTCCAACCAGGATGCGCTTTAGTGTCACCCGGGGATCTCGTAAAACTCACCCATGCCTGGGTGTCCTCTTAGACCAATGAACCCTGTGGGCCAGGCGACCGGGACTCCCAGTGAGAATTCAGCACCGTAGGTTAGGAGCCCACTGAGAGAGCGTGGGTGAACCATAGACGGCATAAGAGATAGCAGCCCTGAGGAATCAGGGGCCTGCAGGACCGTGGTCCGCGTCCTTGGCGGCTTCCCACTCCCCTAGGGACCGTGCCAGAGGCACAGCAGGCATTCTGACCTACACAAACGCACCTGTCTCCCAGGACTCCTAAGTCTTACTGAAGCCTAATCACCCAGAATACACTATGCTGCTCTTTTGTACTTTCGGTCACTTGATAAACTAAGCCCAGAACGTCTCAGAAGCCTGTTGTACAAGAGCTGGACTGTCCACCTGGCAGGTGTCCTCGCCTCGGTGTCTCCCCTTCCGTCCCACAGACAGAAGCCTCTCCCCTGGGTGCACCCAGCCGTGCTTCCTGCTCCAGCCTGTGTCCATCAGCTGCAGCTCCAGGCTCCAACAGCAGCTTCAGGAGGATGGCCGGTGGCCTCCTGCACAAACCGCCTTCATCTCCATCACCCACATCTCCCCAGAGGCAGCTAGTTTGCCAAAGCTGCCAGGAAGCTCACCTCCCAGCTTCTAGCTGTGGTTTTCTCCACCAGGGAGAATCCGGATGGTCAGAAGCCTTGCCCAGTACTGATTCTGATGTACAGGCAGCTCCCAACACTTCAGGTTTCTGTAAAGCCCCAAAGGCAGCACAAGATGATTTAATTACCACGTGAATGAGTCAAAAAACAGATGCGAAGTTTCCAGAAATGCCTGCAAGTGCTTAGTAAGTAGCCACAATTGATAGAGAAATTGCAAAGACATGCTGGAAACAAAGGCTGCCTCAAGGTACAATCGCAGCCGGAAAAGTGCTATCAACAGAGGGGCACTCCTGCCCTCCACCCCAGTCCTGTTAAGCGCAGAGAGCTGGGAAATTGTCTGTAATAGTCTGGCCCACATGAACGGCAATTAGCAACAACAAGCACCACCCACAGACTCCGCGGGAATGTGCTCATGGTTAATCGATTCGATTGATCACTGTTTATTAAGCAAAAACCTGCTTTCTAAACTGTTCTTCCCTAAATGGCGGTGTTTGTTTTTTTTTCAGTCTGCTAGAAATTAGGAGACTAATTAGAGCTTTTAATTTAAATCCAAGCAGGGAGATGCGAGCATGTACTATGGTAAAAGCCTTAGGAGAGGGGGAGGAGGTGAGGAGCCCCGCCCCCAGCCCCCCAGAGCAGCGAAGCTAAAGCGGACACACTCCCATAAAGACCTCTCAAATCCTCATTTCACTCTTCAGATCAAGAAGCCACTGGGACCAGGTCAGACGAGAACATCAGGAAGGCAGCCCACTGATGATACAGATTATGGGAATGTTTGAGTCGCACCAGCGCTGTGAAATTGATCGGCTCCATTCAGCACCTTGCGAATCAACAGAGGAAATCAATGGTTGGCAGGCGGGTAGGTGCTGAGATAAGAGACCATAGAGTATTTTTGTTATCTCCTTACAGAAAATAATGATCTCAGCCACCTTGAGTGCTCTAAATCTAAGCGAAATACACACACAAATCTAATCCAGGCTTGGATGCCGCACAGAGGGGTCAGGGCGATTATGTGACTGTGGTGCAGTCCACAGGAGGAGGGTCTCCTTGCCCGTGGTTAAGGTCTATCTAATTTGGACGCGCACGTCCTGTGCATTACCTGCCTCTCCTGTGAAGTCCTTACCTGCAATTCACGCAGCTACTGCAGAGTGACAAATGTCCACTGTCCCCATGATTTCTCGTGAAGTTTAGTATTTGATGACGTCTTCGATGCCTACCCAGTTTGGAACCCCAGCCCCCCAAATGAGGATTCTGCAAAGTCCTTTACATGTCTCATCAGTCACAGATAGAACATCAATGAAGAAACGGTGTTAATAGGAAGCACAGATTTTTGCCTAAAGTGTACATATTTCTGCAAGGACAAGTATCCAAAACCTCAGGAATCCAAATCAGAAATACTGTTAGTTACTCTGAAAAGGCTCAAGCCAAAAAAAAAAAAAAAAAAATCGAAATTTTCTAGTGATGTTGACATAGGGATTTTAATTTATACAGTGGAAGTGATGAGTAGACTCAAGAGATTAGATCTGGTAGACAGAGTGCCTGAAGAACTATGGACGGAGGTTCATAACTTTGTGCAGGAGGTGGTGATCAAAATCATCTCCAAGGAAAAGAAATGCAAAAAGGCAAAAAGGTTGTCTGAGAAGGCCTCACTAGCTGAGAAATGAAGAGAAGCAGAAGGCAAAAGAGAAAGGAAAAGATACCCAACTGAATGCAGAATTCCAGAAAATAGCAAGGAGAGATAAGAAAGCCTTCTTATGTGAACAATGCAAAGAAACAGAGGAAAACAATAGAATGTGAAAGACTAGAGATCTCTTCAAGAAAATCGGAGATACCAAGGGAATATATCATACAAAGATGGGCACAATAAAGGACAGAAACAGCAAGGACCTAACTGAAGCAGAAAATATTAAGAAGAGGTGGCAAGAATACACAGAACTGTACAAAAATGGTCTTAATGACCCAGACAACCATGATCATGTCATCACTCACCTATATTCAGAAATCCTGGAATGTAAAGTCAAGCGGGCCTTAGGAAGCATTACTATGGACAAAGCTAGTGGAGGTAATAGAATTCCAGCTGAGCTATTCCAAATCCTAAAAGATGATGTCGTTAAAGTGCTGCACTCAATATGCCAGCAAATTTAGAAAGCTCAGCAGTGGCCACGGGACTGGAAAAGGTCAGTTTTCATTCCAATCAGAAATGAAGGCAATGGCAAAAAATGTTTAAACTACAGTACAACTGCACTCATTACACATGCCAGCAAGGTCATGATCAAAATCCTTCAAGCAAGGCTCCAACAGTATGTGAATCAAGACCTTCCAGATGTACAAGCTGGATTTAGAAAAGGCAGAGGAACCAGAGATCAAATTGCCAATATTCACTGGATCATAGAAAAAGCAAGAGAATTCCAGAAAGACATCTGCTTCTGCTTCATTCACTTATGTTAAAGCCTTTGACTGTGTGGATCACAACAAACTGTGGAAAATTCTTAAAGACATGGGAATACCAGATCACCTTCCATGTCTACTGAGAAACCTGTACGTAAGATAAGAAGCAACAGAATCAGACATGAAACTGGTTCAAAATTGGGAAAGGAGTACGTCAAGGCTATATGTTATCGGCCTGCTTGTTTAACTTATATGCAGAGTACATTATGCAAAATACTGAGCTGGGTGAATCACAAACTGAAATCCAGATTGCTGGGAGAAATATCAGCAACCTCAGATATGCAGATGATATCACTCTAATGGCAGAAAGTGAAGAGAAACTAAAGACCTTCTCGATGAAAGTGAAAGAGGAAAGTAAAAAAGCTAGCTTAAAACTCAACATTCAAAAAACAAAGATCAAGGCATCCAGTCCTATCACTTCATGGGAAATAGATGAGAAAATGTAGAAACAGTGTCAGATTTCATTTGGGGGGGGGGCTCCAAAGTCACTGCGGATGGGAACTGCAGCCATCAACTTAAAATACACTTGTTCCTTGGAAGAAAAGCTATGAAAAACCTAGAGAGCATACAAAAAGCAGAGACATCACTTTGCTGACAAAGTTCCATATAGTCAAAGCTCTTGTTTTTCCAGTAGTCAAGTATAAATGTGAGAGTTGGACCATAAAGACGACTGGATGCCAAAGAACTGATGCTTTCAAATTGTGGTGTTGAAGAAGACTTTTGAGAGTCCCTTGGAGAGCAAGGAGATCAAACTAGTCCATCCTAAAGGAAATCAACCCTGAATATTCATTGGAAGGACTGATGCTAAAGCTCCAATACTTTGCCACCTGAGGCCAAGAGCAGACACACTGGAAAAGACCCTGCTGCTGGTAAGACTGAGGCCAAAAGGAGAAGGGGACAACAGAGGATGAGATGGTTGGATGGCATCACCAACTCAATGGACACGAGCTTGAGCAAACTCCTGGAGATAGTGAAGGGCCGGGAAGCCTGACATGTTGCAATCCATGGAGTGGTAAAGAATCAGACAGGACTTAGCAGCTGAAAAACTACAAGCCATTTTGAGTTTCAGATCCCAGCCTCAACCACTTCAGACGCAAATAATACTGTTCCCACAAGACACCAGTTAGTAGTGGTATACTAGTAGCTAGGCTTGTGTATCTCCAAAACAGGAATGAGAAACTGAAATTTCTAGATCATTGTTTCCACACAGTTTGGTCCATCTGCCAGTCCATATCCAGAGCTGTATTAAATCCATCTCTTCCTCGGTTTCATAAAGGTAATATAAACCAAGTTATCAGCATTTGAAATCAAAGAGACAGGTACTCTTCTCCAACTGAAAAATGAACATCAAAAAGTTTGGAGAGTAAGGAGAGACGCGTGCTCGATTAAACTGCCTGAAATGTGACATTTTCACTAGGAAATTGCAGGCCTGGGGTTGAAATATACATGTCACAGCCACCACAGTGCTGTGGGAAAGAGGAAACTTTTAATAGGAGCGAGGCCGCATCAAAGCAACTCATAATTAGGTACAAATTTGGCTCACGGTTCAGCAATTTATACAGATTAGCTGTGCTGACCTTCCCTGCCCCTGGGTGCTTACTTCACATCTGTGGGGGCACAGTGACCTCTAGTGTTAAAAGGGAAGGAATCTATTTTTTAAATCTCACGCCGCCTTACTATTCCTGGGAAAACTTTGTAAGGTATTAAGATAGAGATGTGATCTTCTCATTCAGTATTTAAATCACCTTTAGTTAGTGCATGCTCCAAACCTTCTGTCTTGGAAATTTCCAAAGAGTTTGTAGAAGATCTACATATATATATATTTTTTCCTTTCATGATGTCTTGAAGTTGTGTGAAATTTTATTTTCATAAATACGCATGCTGTGAGTATTCTATGGCTTCCGGACAATGAGATGCCTTCTTTTTCCTTCTTAAGGAGAATTGACAAGCTTTGACTCCAGCCAAATATGATGTTTGGGGAGTGTTTTGAAAATTCTTCTCCTAACTCATTGAAAGTAAACACGGAGTCAGGGGACCCACATGGGAAATGTACAAGTGGATGAACTAATGGAAATTTTCCGAAAATGCAAGATAACAAATAGTAAGTGATGAGGCTCCATTTTTAGAGTGGAATTCACATTATTGTCTCCAAGACAGGATAGATCGCCACTGCGAGCTGTGTGCGTGACACTGATTCATGGTTCCCACTCAAACTCAGCTTTGCTGGGACTTGTTGAGGAGTGAACAGGGCCCAGGGTTTTGTTGACCAAGGCGGGCTACTTAATTTGTAGCATGAGGAAATGAGCTATTCAAGGTACTAAAATATAAAGACTTTTCCTTTCTTCTGTGTTCTCTCTCTTGACTCGATATGGTACTTTTATTTTCCATTTAATGCCTCCTAATGGAAGAACATTTTTAATCTTATGTTTTTTACTTTTACCATTTATCCTTACATCATACAATGCCAACTTAGTAGGCAAATAGAAAAGTATTCAGCTCAAATGTGGAATCACGGAAGTTACAGAATTTTACATCATCGCTTATACAAACGTGCATTTTTTTCCCCCTTACTAATGTGGAGGATGGAATTCTGAGGCACGACCACTATATAACACAATCACCCGGATCCTTCTCATTGCCCTGACCAGGCCTTCACTGGAAATGCCACACAAAACCGACTCAGCTGTTTTCATTTCACTCCCTGATACATGTCCATACCAGCCGGGCTCTCTGCCTATGATGAGCAGTGCAGGACTGGAGGAAAAACCTGGCTTCCTTCCACGTCGTAACTCCCACACAAGCCTTTGGCTAACACAGTCAAGCACAGGGCTTAGAAAGATGGGTTCCTTGGTCGTTGGTGGAGAACATACACCTCCCTCTGTGTTCAAAGCAAGTTCTGGTTCAAACAGAAAGCGTGGCCTCCAAGAGCTGTCAACGACCCCACGCTTGAGGTCGCACGTAGCGGGTGAGGGAAATTCTTCCTTCCTTTAGCAGCCTCATCTGATAGCAACTGGTGAGAGTGGCCCCAGCCCCCGCATCCCACTGCAACCTGGTCCACCTGTCACTAAGCCGGACAGAGAAAGCTGGCCTTAGGGTCAGCTGATAGACTAAATGGCATTGCAAGGGATTGCAGTTGAAGGGAGGGGATTAAAAAGTGCATAAAAATGCCAGGTGCCTCTGGGAACACCTAGGGGCTCGAGAGAAAGAGTGCGGGGGCCACAGAAGCTGCCAGCTACCCTTGGGTCAAGTCCCTTTCACTTTCTGTTTCAGAATATATTGTGATCTGTTTTAGTCAGGGAGGGTAAGACACAGACCCAGACATGTAAGAAGGTGTTATGGAGTTGGGAATGGACGTGTGCACACTACTATGCTGAAAACAGATAACCAACAAGGCCCTACTGTCTAGCACATGGAACTCTGCCGAATGTTGTGTGGCAGCCTGGAAGAGGGGAGTTTGGGGAGAATGGATGCGTGTATATGTATGGCCGGACCCTTTGCTGTCCACCTGAAACCATTACAATCTGCAGTTTGTTTGTTAATTGGCTATATCCCATACAAGTGAAAGCTGCTCAGTCATGTCCGACTCTTTGTGACCCATGGACTGTACAGTCCATGGAATTCTCCAGGCCAGAACACTGGAGTGGGTAGCCATTCCCTTCTCCAATATAAAATAAAAAGATTTTTGCAAAGAGAAGCTGTTAACTTATAATTGCCTCAAAGCACACCAGTCCACCTGGGGAGGCAGGCACCAGGGTTGGTCAGCAGGCAGAAAGAGGAAGAGGAAAACACGGGAATGAGTCTTTACCATCGCTTCTGCAGGAAGAAATGGGCAAGGCAAGGTAAGAAGGCTTAGGACTGGCTGGTTAAAGTAATTCTGGGAGTCTGGGTGTGGGGGCTGTCCCTAGGTGCCTGGTACCTCGCGCTGGGGTGTCAGGGCAGGTGGTTAATGGTCCAAAGTATGAGAGTCTAGGGCTTCCTGGTGGCTCAGGTGATAAAGTATCCACCTGCAATGCTGGAAACCCAGGTTCGATCCCTGGGTCAGGAAGATCCCCTGGAGAAGGGAATGGCTACCCACTCCAGTACTCTTGCCTGGAGAACCCCATGGACAGAGGAGTCTGGCGGGCTACAGTCCATGGGGTCACAAAGACTCAGACATGTCTGAGGGACTGAGCAGGCACTATGCATCAGAGCCTGATCAGTTTGGGGGGTGATTCTGAATCAGTTGGCTTGCATGCGAAATATGCACTCACAGGGAAGTCCTCCACAGTCTCTAGAAATCAGCTAGTCTTGGGGAAGTCAGGCTCCCCGGGGTCAAGTCAGTAAGTCCCCAGACATCAAAACATCAGAATGAAAAGATATGCTTCATATCCTTTCAGGTGCCCAGGTAACACCACTCACCTGCCTCCTGCTAACAGGCCATGTGGTTCTGAAGGGTGAAGAACCACTTAGCTCTGCCAGGGGTGGGCCCCTTCCTCAGGAAGCCCCTCCCTACTCTCTCTCCCCTTTTCTGCTTCCAAGGAGCCGGGACGTGGCTCGCTCACCAGACCCTGCCCCTCTCTGCCTCTGGTCTCCCGTGTCTGCACGGTCCCTGGGCCCTGTGTACCCACCTCTCTGGGGCCCCCACCCTCCTACTGGAGCCCACAGAGCCTGCCTTCAGCTCTTCAAACCCCTGAAAAATGTCTCCAGAATAACATTTCTTCTGACTCCCAACCAGGCACCCCCTGATGCTACCAATAAAGAAGATGCTGTTTTATCTAAATGTCAGTTCAAGGGAATGTCCTCCTTCTCCTCAGGCTTCGATTATGGGTTTTACAGCTTCACACTCTCCCCTTCTCTCTAGGGAGTGAGGTTGGGGGGATAGAGGGGTGAGTCTTCCATCTAGGCTGTCCCCTTCCCAACTGCATCCATCCAAACTCACTCTCCACATCCACATAGCTTGCTCTGTGTGTGTGCTCATGCGTGTATGTGCGCACGTGCGTGGGTACCCCTGTACACTGCAGGGAGGATTCCAACGGAACCTCGCTTCAAACAGTTTCATCCGCCTGTCTCCGCTACTGCACTTTCTCTTACTTTAGGCAGTTCTACAGTAACGGCGAGACTTCAGCCACAATGTCCACAAAGGCAGTAGAGGGTGGTTTCTGGCATCGTCTTCCTTGGATGTCCGGAGGGAAATGCAGGCTTATAGGCGAATGGTGCGGAGAAAGCAATGGCACCCCACTCCAGTACTCTTGCCTGGAAAATCCTATGGACGGAGGAGCCTGGAAGGCTGCAGTCCATGAGGTTGCTGAGGATCAGACACGATTGAGCGACTTCCCTTTCCCTTTTCACTTTCATGCATTGGAGAAGGAAATGGCACCCCACTCCAGTGTTCTTGCCTGGAGAATCCCAGGGATGGGGGAGCCCATTGTGCTGCCGTCTATGGGGTCGCAAAGAGTTGGACACGACTGAAGTGACTTGCAGCAGCAGGTGAATGATGAGTATGCTGCTTTCTCTAGACAAGTCTCGATTTCTCACACACTGTCTTATAATTCACACAAGTACTCTGAGACCGAGGAAATACCATCACTTTAGACCTGAGTGGGTCATTTATCTCTGTTTCTCATTGCAAGAGTGAGGTTGCAAGGGCAAAGTGAACCAACCAAGATGTGTGCACTATGAAAAAGTTAAACATGCTACAAAACTATGAGACTTCAACCAATTCTCTGCTTCTGGGGAGAGGGGAAGAGAGGGTGAGATGTATGGAGAGAGTAACATGGAAACTTGCATTACCATATGTAAAATAGATAGCCAACGGGAATTTGCTGTATGGCTCAGGAAACTCAAACAGGGGCTCTGTACCAACCTAGAGGGGTGGGATGGGGAGGGAGATGGGAGGGAGGTTCAAAAGGGAGGGAATGTAT
>SJYA01002593.1:41982-149643 GCA_006410615.1 Neotragus moschatus | reverse complement strand
GATTGGGGGGGGAGGTTCGAAAGGGAGGGGACATATGTAGACCTGTGGCTGATTCATGTTGAGGTTTGACAGAAAGCAAAATTCTGCAAAGCAATTATCCTTAAATTAAAAAATAAAAATTTTTAATAGAAATAAAAAACATGGGGAGTAACTCATTTCTATCCTGGAGTTTTAAACTCTGGCTATGGCACCACCAGGACTCTAATTATAGATTTGCAGAGACATTCTTTATGGGATTTTACTAATCACAGTAAAAAGAAACCTATCCCCAAAAGAAGAATTGAATGGCACCAATAAACAAACAAAAAAATGCCTCCAGCCATTTCCAATGATGTAAACATACTGGTCGGAGAAGGCAATGGCACCCCACTCCAGTACTCTTGCCTGGGAAATCCCATGGACAGGGGAGCCTGGTGGGCTGCAGTCTGGGGTCGCTAAGAGTTGGACACGACTGAGAGACTTCACTTTCACTTTTCAATTTCATGCATTGGAGAAGGAAATGGCAACCCACTCCCGTGTTCTTGCCTGGAGAATCCTAGGGACAGGGGAGCCTGGTGGGCTGCCGTCTATGGGGTCGCACAGAGTCGGACACGACTGGCGCGACTTAGCAGCAGCAAACATACTGGTGTGTGTCCATCAACAGTGTATGTATGTATGTACATAACAGAATTGTATCAAACTATTCTGTTGTCAGTTTCCCAAGTGGCTCAGTGGGAAAGAATCCACTTGCCAATGCAGGAGACGTCAGACACAAGGGTTCGATCCCTAGGTCAGGAAGATCCCCTGAAGAAGGAAACGGCAGCCCACTCCAGTATTCTCAGATAGAAAACGCTGTGGGCGGAGGAGCCACAGGGTCACAGGGAGGCGGGCACGGACGCGCCTGGACGACTGAGCTTGCACACACGTGCTTGTGGTATTTTCTCTGCGTCCCCTGCAGCGTTAGAGTCAGAACATTTCCCCAGGTGCCTTCATGGTTACTCAGGATTATCCTGATTTACGCAGATTTTCTTAATCCCCTTTAGTTGTACATCTGAGTTGTTTGCTTTTATTTTTCTCTTTCTCTCCATAACAGTATTACAACACTACAATGAATATCCTTAAAAATGCTTATTTGATGATTCTAATTAAATCCTTAGTAATAGATTCCTGAAGTGCTAGAACAAAGGGTATCAACGATTTTGAAATGGCTTATTTTTTATTGTTGATAAGGCCATCTTGGTTAACACACTCCTGCCCTTCAAACGTGACCGATAAATATAAAGCCCACCTGGACTCACAACCGGACCCAACAACCCTGAGGCCCTTCCCTTCTGACCCCAAAGAGCCTGGCCAAGGCCCCCTGGAAAGTGGAGAGCTTGGGGTCTAACTACCACTGTGTCCTGTGCAGATTTGCACTACTGACTTGAAAACTATAAAACCCAAACTGCAGGAGCAAGGGGTCGCCAGTGCCATGGAGTAGCCCGTTTTGTCCGAAGGACACAGAGATTTGTCTCCCTGTGGTGGGGTGTGAGTGGTCAGCTGGATTTGGTTTTGCAAAGGAGAGGAAGCAATTATAATTAAGCAAAGAAGAAAAAGTCAGGTCCACATGCTCAGGGAAACTTCCTTGTCTCCTGAAGCACCTGCCTTTCACCCAAGAAACCCAAAAGAGAACGCCCATCACCCACAGCCCTCTACTCCAAACCCATGTGTGAAACTGGCGTCACACAGCTTCTGTTTGGGTTATCAATGCCTGTGTGCTGAGGTTGAGGGGCTCACAGAGCAAAAAGCAAACAAAAGATATGAGCAAATGATTCCCTCCCTAACACTCTAAGAAAAGGAACCACAAAGAGTATGCAGAACATCCTCGGCCTTGAACGTGGACCACAGCTTAAAAGGGGGATTTCATTAGCAGATGGAGTAGACAGATCCTAAGCTAAGTGGCGGCCATGGGTGGATGGGAAGCCTGACTGGTGTGAACCTGCTCCCTGTCCCACGAGACAAATGTGTTGCCCCTCCCTCCTCCCTTGGGCTTCTCTGGTGCCCAGCTCAGACGCTAAAGAATCCATCCAAAATGCAGAAGACCCACGTTCAATCCCTGGATTGGGAAGATCCCCTGAAGAAGGGAATGGCTCCCCATTCCAGTATTCTGGCCTGGGAAATCCCACAGACAGAGGAGCCTGGAGAGCTACAGTCCATGGGGTCGCCAAGAGTCAGACAGGACTGAGTGACCAACACAAGTGAGCAGACATCACCGAGAAGTGAAAGTGCAGCCTTTGAAGGGAGCTGGAAAAGAAGCAAGCAGGATACCTCCAGGCTTTGCTGGAAGGAAGATGCTCCCTGGTGCCAAGGAACAGCAGGACATAGTCATTTCTGCCTTGTGGGAAGCTTCTTCAGCTCAGACCTCATCCAGGAAAAAGAACTTTAAAAGCAGCCTTTCCATAATCATAACCAAGGATGGTGCAAACAGGTAGTTGCAGGGTGTTCACCCCAACGTGGTTGGAGATATTGAAAATCTCGACACAAGCTTTGTTGTCCAACAGAAGTCAGTTATACAGACCTTCCACACAATGACGTACTAAATTATCATTTCTAAAAACACAGGAGAGAAAAAAAGATACTGCTACTGAAATGATAACTTGCTTAAATTTTAATAAACACATTTTTAAAATAAGAGAATGACCTTAAAAGATGCTCATGATGCCATGTACATGGAGAGCAGAATGCCAGATGAAAGAATCAGTGCCTGCTGTAAACCAACCTGCTGATATTGCTACTTCTGGGATGAGACTGTGGAAGAGACCCCTCCCTCTCTTTTTAGTTCCTCTGTAATTTCTAACTTGCACAGCATCTGTATTTATTAGGTACAGATTGCAGTATATTTTAAACCTATGTAATCATATTATCCTTTTAATGAGTGACAGGAGTATGGCTGATGCTTTGCCTTCATCCTTCCTTCACCCCAACACAGCAGAGAATTTCAGGGGCTGCAATGCTGACCCAGCAGACAGCCCGGGTCAGAGCACAGAACTGAAGTGTCGGACAGGTTATTAATAAGTAATCAGCGGCCGGCATTTCTCAGAGCGCTTTGGAAGAAAGCGGTGCCTCCTTGTAAGCCTCACAGAGAAGACTTCAGACTTGGAAATTTGAGCGAGTTCGGGCACAGACATCCACAGGGAACTATCCAGGCTGAGAGAGTTTGCTTCAATCCAGAACAGCATGATATCCAAGAAAGAACCCAGAGAACCCAGGAGAGGGCAAACAGAGACGAGGACAAGCCCCGCCCTCAAAACGTCAGCCCTGTCAAGCACTGGATGCTTCAATCAGGATCCCACCGCACAGCGCGTACAATATGTGACTTGAGCACCAAACTCCTGGATTGTTGCAAATGTCAACAGACCTGCCTGATTTGGGCAGTTACCCGGAAGAAGTAAAGCAGGCAAGAAGGACCCCTGTGACATTGCAGCATCTGCTTGCTGCTTCAGAAGATAACAAAGTCTCAACTCGGATCGCAGCCCACCCCAGAGAGACGACCAGCCCTGCAAACTAATTGCAATATAATAAAGTAAAATAAAAGAAATGCAAAAGGAAATTGTGGGGCAAGGAAGAGGGGATGTCAGTTACGATGAAAGTAACCTTCTGGTGAGGTTATTTGAAACAAAATGAGAAAGGATTCTTTTTTTAAAACCCCTGATTAAACCTTCCCAGAATTCCCCAGACTTCAAGGGAAAATCTGGGCTTCCCAGGTAGCACTAGTGATAAAGAACCTGTTTGGCACTGCAGGAGACACAGGAGATGCCCGTTTGATCCCTGAGTTGGGAACATCCCCTGGAGGAGGGCATGGCAACCCACTCCAGTATTCTTGCCTGGAGAGTCCCATGGACAGAGGAGCCTGGTGGGCTGCAGTCCATGGGGTCGCACTGAGTCAGAAACGACTGAAGTGACTTAGCACACACACTCGCAAAGGAAAATCTATGCCCCCGCATTTTCCACTCAGTGATGCTGTGAGGGCCTGACTCTTCCTGGGACATGCAGAGTGGCTCTGCACGTGGGAACTGGAGCTTCCAGTTCCTTAACTGGGGGAGTTAAGGAATCCACTCTGAGCCAAGTGCTGGGTTGGGACCCAGGTCTCCCAGACCTGACACCCTAGGAGCCTGGAAACTAAGGCTCTAGAAAGAGCATCCGGTTTCCAACTCCATTTCAAGAACTTTTGAGTGGGAACAGTATCACATTTTATTAAGTGATTTTTTTTTTAATGAACTGCAAATAGTTGGCACTTGACTTGAAGCCCCAGAGAGACTCACAGATTCACATCAATTTATTATTCAACTCCCTGGGTTTTGTATGTTACAACCACCTGTTACCTGATTCCGTGACCTTCAGCAGGCCACTTAACCTGTTTTACTGAGTTCCTTTATGCATAACGGAAGCCCTCTCCATCCAACAATGCAGAAGCCTCATTACCTAGACTATCAGTGCACCAGGGCTCTGTTCAAAGTTCAACGTCCCCTGAGAGTCCTGCCCCAAACGCAGGCACCACTTCTCAGAATCTGATTCTTTAGGTCTAGGCAAGGCCTGGAGAACAGCATTTTTAGAAAAAGCATCTGAACGTGTGGATGCAGCTGATCTGAGGCTTTCACATGAAAAAACAGCAGTTCATACTTTTCTATCATCCAACATTCTGCTGATCAACAAAATTTGTAAACTGTGGTGAGGAGAAAGTAACACGAGGGGGGTAACAACAAATCAATGTGTCGGCATAACTTGTTCTTTCGTAGAAATACTGAAAATATATTTTGATAGTAAGCCATGAGCCTAGTAAACAGTAGGAGTTCAATAACTCATGAACAGATGCCTCTGTCAGCCTTCTGCAAAAAAACATGGGCTTGATTGCATATACTCCCCCTTCACCAAAATCACGTATATACTGACCTCCCGCCCTACTTCTTTGGAGCAGTTTCTCAGAACTATCTGAAATGCTGTCTCCTGGGCTATAGTCCTCATTTTGCCCCCCAAAAAACTTAACTCACATCTCTCATGATGTGCTTTTTTTTTCAGTTGATGCATCTTTTTAAATTACTTTTAAAATTTTGTTCCACATTATTTATCATCAGCAAACACAAGTTGAAGAAAGATTATGCAGGACCAAGCAAAACGGACTGGGTCTCATACACTATTGCTCTCAGAGGGAATTTTGACTACATACCCATGGCCTAACCCCAGCAATTTTCCAGCTCACAAGTCACGAAACTCCCTGGAAACGTACATCTAAACACACTGCCAGCAGAGGCACCCAGGCTGAAGTTACACGGATTTTATATATCATGGAAAGTCTCTTTTACGTGGTCACAAAACAGGATTTGAAAGGACAAAAATAGGGAGAGGCTAGAGGTGAGGGTCCTTTGCTCTCTCAGGCATCCCTGCCTTCTGATTTTTTTTTTTCTTTTTTTGCTAGAACCCTCAGTGGCCAAGAGGAAGGCAGGGGTAGATGGGGCCAAAGGTTCTAGTTCTCTTCCTGGTATGACCACCGTGTGGAAATAAAGGAAGATCAGCCAAAGGGAGGAGGCAAAGGCCTTTCAGAGGTCGCTGCGGCCAGTGAGTGGCCACTGTTACTTACATCAGAGGAGTTGGGGGAGTTCCATTGAGGATAAAAGAAGACTTTAGGTATGACCCGATTAAAGACTATTGATGGGGAAGCTGGAGGCAGCTGACTAGAATAGGGACATCCTATGTGGTTGGTTAAGGGATCATATTCATTCAGCTTTGTCCACTTGGTCCTAAATTGGAAGCACTGAAAAAATTAAGGGAAGTAGTAAGTCATTGATCAAGTCCAGCCCGTTTGGGGCCAATTGTCCTGGATTGTCACTACACATTACTGTATGGCTTCCTGCAAGTATCGCTTATAGCAGGCTGTCTTCTTGGGGTGGTTATTATAGATCAGTTCAGTCACTCAGTCATGTCCGACTCTGCAACCCCATGGACTGCAGCACACCAGGCTTCTCTGTCCATCACCAACTCCTGGAGCTTGCTCAAACTCATGTCCATCGAGTTGGTGATGCCATCCAACCATCTCATCCTCTGTCCTCCCCTTCTCCTGCCTTCAATCTCTCCCAGCATCTGGGTCTTTTTCAGTGAGTCAGTTCTTCTCATCAGGTGGCCAAAGTATTGGAGTTTTAGCTTCAGCATCAGTCCTTCCAATGAATATTCAGGACTGATTTCCTTCAGGATGGACTGGTTGGATCTCCTTGCAGTTCAAGGGACTCTCAAGAGTCTTCTCCAACACCACAGTTCAAAAGCATCAATTCTTTGGCTCTCAGCTTTCTTTATAGTCCAGCTCTCACATCCATACGTGACTACTGGAAAAACCATAGTTTTGACTAGATGAACCTTTGTTGGCCAGGTAATGTCTCTGCTTTATAATACATTGTCTAGGTTGGTCATAGCTTTTCTCCCAAGGAGCAAGTGTCTTTTAATTTCATGGCTGCAGTCACCATCTGCAGTGATTTTGGAGCCCAAGAAAATGAAGTCTCTCACTGTTTCCATTGTTTCCCCATCTATTTGCCATGAAGTGATGGGGCCAGATGCCATGATCTTTGGTTTCTGAAATTCATTATTATAGACAATGAGATGCTTTCCTAGCCAGTTTGCTACAGGTAGTTGGTCAGTTTGTTTTGATATATGGTCTGGTCACTTTTTGTATTTTCAGTGGCTCAGCTTTACCAAACAGTCCAGTCTATAGCAAAGCCCCTGGATAAAGCCCCAGTGGAAGGGACACCCACACCTAGAGTCTACTCTGCCAGTTATACATGTCACCCAGGCAGGGACTGAAACATGGGAGGAGATAGGGCTCAGCTCCCCACGGCTTCACGTTACAGAAGTTCCTAGTCACCAGCTGGGGATGGCTGTGCAGAACTACAACCCCAGCCTCCCAACTCCCAGCTCGAGGCTCCCCTGATCACAAGGTGGATCCCACGATTCCTACAGAGATGCTACTATTTATTCTGAATATCTGTGGGTTATCTCTGAGTTCACAAAGATGCTTCCAGTGTTCCAGAACTTTGAATGAGCCACACATTCTGCAGAGCAAGCTAGGGAAAATGTGCTGCAAACCACCAACCAGGCCAACCCCTCATTTCCTTCTCTGGAAAGTTATGGGGCTGAATGAATACACTTCTAAGGAGTTTTCCAGGCTAACCTACATATTCTATGATCTAAATGTGTCACTGTGAGTGTTTCAAAGAAATTCCTTCTGTCAGGAGCAGCTAAAGAAGTTGCCAATGGAACTCAAACATTCTACAGCCTCAGCTCATCTGAGTAGCTGCCTGTCTCGCTGTTCGCTGAACCCAGGGTAGGCAAGGTGGGAGCCAGGAAGCAGATGGGAAGATGGAAGAAGATGCAAGGAGCCACAGGAACTAGAGGCATTCTTTATTCGCAGCAGCAAGGCGGCAGCAGCAGACATGCTACATTCTCTCTTGGTTGACCCAGCGGATGCAGCTGCAAGGACTTGTCAGGTGGTTACGCGCATGTGCAGTGCTATAAATGATCTCAGCTGTCACAAAGTCATTATTTACAAAACGTAGGACAAGAGCAAGAGGCCGTTGGGGTGAGGGAACCTGACCACCACCTTCTTGGCCAATTGCTCTTTCCCTACACTGCCCATTCCAAAATGAAGCCATAAAAATACAGTCCCCGTTGGCCTTCCACTGTAGAAGCAACTTCCAAAAGCAGAGCAACTTAATATTCCATCCTAACAAGCCACACCTGTGGTCATACAAAGACAAAGGCTTTCCCCAAAGGAGCAAACAACAGGCAATGCAAGAAAAAAATTTTAAAATAATAAAGTGAAAGTGAAGTCGTTCAGTCGTGTCTGACTCTTTGTGACCCCATGGACTGTAGCCTACCAGGCTCCTCTGTCCATGGGATTTTCTAGGCAAGAATGTTGGAGTGGGTTGCTATTTCCTTCTCCAGGAGATCGTCCCTAATCAGGGATTGAACCCAGGTCTCCTGCACTACAGGCAGACGCTTTACCGTCTGAGCCACCAGGGAAGTCCAAGGGCATCTCTAAAAGTCACATAAAACATTGATCCTGTCTCCTCATCTGCTTGCTTATCAAAGCGAGTAAATTTGACCTAGTATCCTGCTCCGTCATACCAGATTGTAAGAGAAGTTATGTGTTGTTCAAGCTTAAGAGATTATTCCTGTATTCTATCCAGTTGTTTTCCAATTCCAGGAGCGTAGATCTTACTAACAGATGTTCACTGTGTATGAACTGATAGCATCTCACAGTCACATGATCACACAGTCAGAGCAGGCAGTAGACTGCTCTTGTTCACATGTTTATAACTTGGAGCCCACGAATGTTCCTTTCATAGCTGAGATGATAAGGGCGGATAACCACGCTTATTGCTTTAGGCAGATTCTCTGCTGTTCATGAATCGTTACATCTTCTTACTCTTTAGGTTCTTATTTCCCTTTCTCTTTCAGTTTTTACCACATCCTCATTTAGATCCCATTGCTACCCCCATCCGTTCTTGTGTGTGTGTGTGTGTGTGTGTGTGTGTGTGTGTGTGTGTGTGAGACACGCAATATTGATTTTAATTTGCACAAAGTATTTCAGCTTTTCTAGGCAGTGAAATACACAAGCTGCCTTTCCCTCTGCACACAAACACTGGCCATTACCATGGCACACTGGAACTCCTGGCCCTTTTTCCAGCATGCATGCATGTTCAGCCATGTCCTACTCTTCGCAACCCTATGGATGGTGTAGCCTGCCAGGCTCCTCTGTCCGTGGGATTTTTCAGGCACAAACACTGCAGTGGGTTATCATGCCCTCTCGAGGGGATCCCAACCCAGAATCAAACCCACATCTCCTTTGTCTCCCACACTGGCAGTGGGTTCTTTATTACTGAGCCACCCGGGAAAGCTGGCCCTTCTTCATTCTCCTGCAATTTGCCAGTCACTCTTCAAAAGCCAGCACCAACTCAGCTTTCTTTTCATCTTCTTTGTCAAGATCTCAAGGGGTCTTTCCTTTCCGATAGTCCTTCTTATACCCTTGGCCCTGGTCTTGGGCCGTGAACACCTGGGGCTTCTCCTCTGTGTCACGTATTGTTTGACTCTGAAACAATGAGAGGCCAATTCTAGAAATAACCTCTTGTGGTTCCATAAAATTCTAGGAACTTACCAGGACATGCAGACCTTCAGCTCACCGAGTCCAAAAGACATATTTTTCAGACAATCAAACTGGGGCTCAAAGGCTATAGGGATTTAACTGAGGTCTTCTAGGTAATGATTTTTCTTTCTTTTATCAGTTCCAAAAAAGAATATTCCCCTCCCCCCAAAATTACTAGATTACAGAATACAAACACTAAAAAAAATAATAAAAAAGAAAAACGAAAAAAGAATACAAACACTAAAATCTAAAATAAGTCACACAAGAAAAAGTTTAACAAGCTATGATGTGGATAAATCTAAATAAGCATAGACAGACTGAAAATGATAGTGTTGATGTGGCAGCTACTGTGAGATAGCTAAAGGAACCTGAAATTGTCTTAGAGTGTAACACAGGAAATGAAGACATGTAAAAGGAATTTCAAGCAGTTGAAGGTCTGTACAGTCTTTAGGAGAAGGGAAGCAATCATTATTACCTTTAGACTTGTTAAGTCAAATTCAGTTCAGTTCAGTTCAGTCGCTCAGTCGGTTCCGACTCTTTGTGACCCCACGAACCGCAGCACACCAAGCCTCCTTGTCTATTACCAACTCCTGGAGTTCACCCAAACCCATGTCCATTGAGTTGGTGAAGCCATCCAACCATCTCATCCTCTGTCCTCCCCTTCTCCTCCTGCGCTCAATCTTTCCCAGCATCAGGGTCTTTTCAAATGAGTCAACTCTTCGCATCAGGTGGCCAAAGTATCAGAGCTTCAGCTTCAGCATCAGGTCCTTCCAATGAATATTCAGGGTTGATTTCCTTAAGGAGTGACTGGTTTGATCTCCTTATGTTCCAAAGGACTCTCAGGAGTCTTCTCCAGAAGACCACAGTTGGAAGGCATCAATTCTTCAGCACTCAGCCTTCTTTATGGTCCAACTCTCACATCCATACATGACTACTGGAAAAACCATAGCTTTGACTAGACAGACCTTTGTTGGCAAAGTGATGTCTCTGCTTTTTAATATGCTGTCTGGGTTTTTCATAGCTTTTCTTCCAAGGAATAAGTGGCTTTTAATTTCATGACTGCAATCACTGTCCACAGTGATTTTGGAGCCCATGGTAAGTAAATACATTCAAATCAACTTCTCATCCAGTCTGACTGTACTTAGAGATAGTTTCTTTAAGGTGACTTTGTGGCTCTCTGTCTCAGTCACTATGTGTAGGATTAATCGTTTTAACTCTCTGAATGCTGGTTATTAAACTATTGCCATTCAGCTTCTGTTCTCTGCCCTGGGATCCTGGGTCTAGCATTTCTCCTTTGGCTGCTGCTCCTGTTAGTCTCTGCCAATAGGGGGGCGAAGGAGGGAGACTGGGTTGGAGGCAGAATAAAGGACTGATTCCTTCACTGCTCCCATCAATCATGCCCAGGCTCTGGCACTTCGCCCTGGCACTTCACCCTGGCAGCTGCAATTGGTTCCAACCTCAAGCTTTCCTGACATTCCCAGAATCAGCAGGACACCGTCCCTTTTGGAGGTCTGGGTCTCAGCGCCACGATAGCCCTTTTGCACCCTCCTGAACTTCCATCAGCAGCTACTCCCTCAAAGATCTGCGTCCCAGCTCTACAGGGCTCTGCTTCTGAGCCCCTAGTTCTGATAACACGAGGTTCTGCCAGTTGGTATCTCTGTGCTGCTTCAGAATTTGTGTTTTCCTCTTTCAGTCCCTTCAATCCTACATTTGTTTAACCTCTTATTAAAATATCCCTACTGAAGTGTCTACTGTGATTTCTGTTTCTCTCTTTTCCTGACTGGGCTCTGACAATTACACAACTATCTTTATTTCATTTGTAAGTTCTATAATGGACCGCCGTGGTTCTCCAACATTGTTCCTAGACAACGTGAGGCAGTCTGCTTGAGGATGGTGGGGGACTGAACAAAGAGAAAGAGGCCAAAGTCTCTCCTATTTCTCCATGAGATCTATTGGACTTACAGCCATCATCCTGAGTCATCTACAGTGGACCTAACAGAATCACCTGGGGAGTTTATTTAAAAACACAGATGCCTGTCTTACATCAGATCCACTCACTGAGAACCTTCAGGAGTCAGACTGGGCAGCTATAAAAGCTTCATAAGTGATTAGTTCAATCGGCCAGTCATGTCTGACTCCTTGTGACCCCATGGACTACAGCATGCCAGCTTCCCAGTCCTTCCTCATCCTTAGGTTTAGTAACCTAGGCTGAAAACCACCAAGTGGATTGAGTTGTGTACGCTGACTGCAGGCTATTTTAGACAGCATGCTAACTTGTCCTGGACCTGCCTCGGACTCCAGCAGCCCACAGCTGAAGACAGTTTAGGCCCAAGCAGAGTTCAAGTTCCAGCCCTGACATGCAAAGGGCTTGGAAGCTGTCCTTCCCTTTCTTAGAAGAAACGGCTGAACAAACTGAAAATCAATACCTTCTCTTGGGCTCATTAGAGAACTGGGGTCTAGAAAAGTAGGTGAATCCAGTGTCACAGTCAGGATCTTCTCACCTGGAGCAGAAGCCCCTGCAGTCATAAACTGACCACATAGCTTAGATGGTAGTTTTGAGGAACTGCTGGAGGCTGGGCGGAGCAGGGTTAAGGGGGAGGAATCCCTGGGGCCACAGTGTTGGGGGCCTCCATGCTTCTGTGCACTGTGCCACCAGATTCACCGTGTGGATCTGAGAAAGATCTGCTCGATAGTTTGGCAGTAAAGGGAAGTCATTATTGTAAAATACCCCTAAGGGTTCCACACAAGAAGGGCATGCAACCCACTCCAATATTCTTGCCTGGAGAATCCCATGGACAGAGGAGCATGCCAGCTACAGTCCATGGGGTCACCAAGAATCAGACACTCTTGAAGCAACTTAGCATACACAAAGGTTCACATAGTGAAGGCCAACTCTCCAAGGGAAAAGAGCCTCATCCCAGTTGAGGGAAGGGTGTTCCTCCCACTGCAGCCCCTCAAAACTGGGGGTGAATAGTGCATCACTGGAAAGATATTTGTGAAGGCCCAGAGACATAGGCACGCCAAAATACTGAGACTGAATCATAAGATCTGGGAATGCTCCCGCTCCTAGACACATTACACCATGCCAGCTGGGCTCCTGGAGAACACGAGGGGATGACCCATAGCTGAAAGAGCCACAAAGATTCAGACCAGAACATAGGGAAACCCAAAGTCAATAGGAGACACAAAAAGAAGGATACTGGAGGAATTTGAGGCTGCTTATTATTTAAAATTTAAGACAATTTTAAAAAATATTATGCACCATTAAAATATAAATATAATAAAGCCTTTGGCACTTCCAGTTCAGTTCAGTCGCTCAGTCATGGCTGACTCTTTGTGACTCCATGGACTGCAGCACACCAGGCCTCCCTGTCCATCACCAACTCCCAGAGTCCAACCAAACCCATGTCTGTTGAGTTGGTGATGCCATCCAACCATCTCATCCTCTGCCGTCCCCTTCTCCTCCTGCCCTCAATCTTTCCCAGCATCAGAGTCTTTTCAAATGAGACAGCTCTTCACATCAGGTGGCCAAAGTATTGAAGTTTCAGCTTCAACATAAGTCCTTCCAATGAACACCCAGGACTGTTCTCCTTTAGGATGGACTGGTTGGATCTCCTTGCAGTCCAAGGGACTCTCAAGAGTCTTCTCCAATACCACAGTTCAAAAAAGCATCAATTCTTCCATGCTCAGCTTTCTTTATAGTCCAACTCTCACATCCATACATGGCCACTGGAAAAACCATAGCCTTACCTAGATGGCACTTACACTACAGCAAATGTTAAACACAGCCCAACTCCTAGCTAGATCAACATAAAATCTTACACCAAAGGCCTATTACCCCATACAATGCGTTCAACTTTCAGCAATCACTAGACATGCCAAAGCACAAGAGAAACACACACTGAAGAAATAAAGCAAGAATCAGAGTCAGGCTCAGATACAGCAGAGACTTTGGACTTATCACACCAAGAATTTAAAATAACTATGAATAATACACTAAGGTCTCTAATGGGAAAAGTATACAACATGGCAAAAAAGATGGAAACTCTAACAAAGAATAAAAAGGAAATCCAAAATTTAAAACAAATTAAAAATCAAGAACACCATAATAAAAGTGAATTTTTTGATAAGCTCTTCAGTAGACTGAACATGCCCAAGGAATCAAAGAGATTGAAGAAATGTCAAAAGAAATTTCTCAAACTCCAATGCAAAGAGTAAAAAGCATTAAAAAAAAAAAAAAAGAAAAAAAGAAAAAACAGAACATCGAAGAACTCTGGGACAATTTCAAAAGGTGTAACATATGAAAATTCAAAATACCAGAAGGACAAAAAGAAAGAAAGAAAGGAGCAGAAATATTCAAAATAATAATAGTTGAGAACTTTGCAAAACTAATGACAGACACTAAGCCACAGACCCAGGAAGCTCAAAGAACACCAATCTGTGTAAATACCAAAATAACTACATGTAGGCATATCATATTCAAACTGCACAAAACCAAAGACAATGAGGAAACTCTTGAAAGATTCACAGGCAACCCATGACACATGAACACAAGTATCTTTAGAAATCACAGCAGTAGCATAAGAATCTAAGAGACACTCAAAATTCCACTGAAGTAAATTACATCTAACGTTGCTGTTGTTCAGTCATCCAGTCACGTCCAACTCTTTGCGACCCCATAGACTACAGCACGCCAGGCCTCCCTGTCCTTCACCACCTCCCGAAGTTTGCCCAAGTTCATGTCCACTGAGTAGGTGGTGCCATCCAAGCATCTCATCCTCTGACACCCTCTTCTCCTTCTAACGTATTAAATCTACTATAGCTCTTAATTAAAGTTAGATGGAAGTAATGTTTTGCACACCATACTTTAATAACTAGTGTGTTTGCAAATTTATTCACATTACACTCAAATGTGCTTTGAAAATGCACTTAATCTATTTTCTCCCTTGTAGCAGAAAAATTGTAAAGTGCCAATTAACCATTCTCCTGTCTCTCTGTGTTTGAATCATCCCCTCTTGGTTTAAATAAACAGTCCATGCAAAGTTGACCCTCAGGACAGCAGTCATTCGGTTGACTCCTTCTCATCAGGCAGAAACTTGTCCTCTTCCCTAAGGTGGGCCGGCAGGGGTGAGGATGCCTTCATGGGCATTGGGGAGGGAAGAAGAAAAGGCTCCTGGATCCTCCTTGGTCCTCCTTGGTCTCTGCTTCCAAAGCAATGGTCTCGAGTGACTGTCCTCATCATGATGAAGCTTCCCTCTAGAGTCATGGCTAGGAGCAGTCAGTTGCCACCAGTCTCCAAGGCCCAGTCCCTGGTCCCATCACATCTGCACTTCCTATCACTAGAGCACAGAAACCTCTGCACCCCTAGAGGTCAGGCCAATCTCTAGCTCACTGAGCAAGCCCCCTCCCGCCAGTGCTGCCGCACCATCAACCTGTGTCATGTCGGAAGAGGCAGAGGACCGGTTTATCCCTAGAGGGTAAGCCAAAGAGGTATGCCATTAGCCCCATCTCCTGTGAATGCCCCAAAACCTACTTGGATATTTCTAAAACAGCACTCACGCACCTCAAGGCACAGTCCTCCACACTGTGCCTCTGTCCCTTCTCCATGCCACACTCTCCTGCCAGAGAGGCGGGCTTAACCCTTCCACCCCTACATGACATCCTCTTTCCTACTGGGCAATGAGCCTCCAGGTCCAGCTCTCACACATGGAGGAAGATAATGAAGAGATGCTAATGTGATGTGAAGCCTCTAAGCTCTATTCCAGTGCTGCTAAGGCATCTGGGAAATCCTTTTGCCCTTGATGATGCCAACAGCATGAGACCAAGATCTAATTTGAAGGGCCAAGCTGAGCAATGACTCATTCCGGTAAATACTCACACATCCCGGGAACACCTAGTACCCATGCTTTTGCCAGCACTAAGCCCCAAATCACAGAATAATAAATTAAAGAATACAGAGAAAGAGAACGGTTTCACATGAAACAACAGCATCCTGGGTAGTGCCTGCAGTTTGGATCTTTAGAAGTCAGGATTACAGGCTATATAATAAGAGGGAAGGACATTAACATTTTATTGAGCCTTTGCCAATAGGGTGCACCAGGTACTGCACAAGGCACTTGATATCATGTTATTTAACTCATCAACAGTCCTGAAAGGTAGATGTTCTATTACTATCCTGCATTTGACAGATAAAATAACTGAGCATTCGGCCTAGATCTTATCTTCTGTGAAAGGGTGCAGCTGAGTCTTGACCCAGGTCTGCTGGCTCTGATGCACTCCATGAAGTTGCATTTTTCCTATCATTCCCTCCTCCTCTGCAGTTCATAGTAACCAAACAAGTAATAGGTGAACAAGGCTGATGATATTTGAACCTCTGACCATTTCCAACAAAACTGGTAGAGAACCAATTCCAATACAACCCTCCCTGGACAAACTTTTCAGATCAGAACAGACAGTTGGCTGATTCTGTGCCTTGCATGGTCGTCTTAGCTGCTGTGCGAAGGAGAAGGCAATGGCACCCCACTCCAGTACTCTTGCCTGGAAAATCCCATGGACGGAGCCTGGAAGGCTGCAGTCCATGGGGCCACTAAGAGTTGGACACGACTGAGAGACTTCCCTTTCACTTTTCACTTTCCTGCACTGGAGAAGGAAATGGCAACCCACTCCAGTGTTCTTGCCTGGAGAATCCCATGGACGGAGGAGCCTGGTAGGCTGCAGTCCATGGGGTCACAAAGAGTCGGACACGACTGAGCAACTTCACTTTCACTTCTCACTTTCATGCATTGGAGAAGGCAATGGCAACCCACTTTAGTGTTCTTGCCTGGAGAATCCCAGGGACGGGGGAGCCTGGTGGGCTGCCATCTATGGGGTCGCACAGAGTCGGACACGACTGAAGTGACTTAGCATCAGCAGCAGCAGTGCCTTGCACAGCCATCTTAGCTGCTGTGTTAATGGGCCGGGAACCCCCAGGCAGGGCTGACTTGGTTGGCACCACCCAGAGCCCCCCACTTTAAGTGCCAGCAAAAGGAAAACCCATCTAGTTACTCTTCTGTCCTGCTTTCCTCATGGGGCAGTGCCCAGAGCATAATTTTCGGAAGCCCATAATTAACACCTTCATTTGAAAGAACAAATTATATAAATGGAGAACAGGGAGCTCCCTCTACACAGATCCTCAATCCTAAAGACTCTGGTAGCCTCACCCTAAAGAAGGAGGAAACTGAAGTGGCATTTCCTGCAGTCTAAAATGGGAGTGCCGCCCACCTCCTACTCAAGCCCCCTCCACACACACACACACACACAGACACAGACACACAAAGACACACACACACACACACACAAACGTCAAACACAGTTTCCTATTGATTATCATGAGGTATAGTCTGCTTCTTTAGAGAGCATTCAGGGTATAAGGTTTATCTTAGGAGAAAGTGGAAGGAAAACGCACCAATAAAAACCATGGAAAATGTCCACCCTCTGATTTTTCTTGTTCCAAGACTACATTTCAGTTGTCCTTTTTGGCATGTGAGTGTTGAAAGATGCAAAATACACAGGCTGAGGTTGAAAGTGCTCAGGCTAGAGCGTCGTGACTGAGGCCAGAGCCATGGAGATCCCCAGATTGCAGTCGATGGTGTCACAGAGGCCAGAGAGGAACCCAGGGAACCTCGGCGGCCCCAAGAGCAGGGGGAGCAAGAAGGGCCAGATTACCAGCAGTGAGGGCTGGCCTGCAGAGTCAGGACCCTGCTGCTGCTGCTGCTGCTAAGTCGCGTCAGTTGTGTCCGACTCTGTGCGACCCAAAGGATGGCAGCCCACCAGGCCCCCCTGTCCCTAGGATTCTCCAGGCAAGAACACAGGAGTAGGTTGCCATTTCCTTCTCCAATGCATGAAAGTGAAAAGTGAAAGTGAAGTCGCTCAGTCGTGTCCGACTCTTAGCGACCCCATGGACCGCAGACTACCAGGCTCCACTGTCCACGGGATTTTCCAGGCAAGAGTACTGGAGTGGGGTGCCATTGCCTTCTCCCAGGACCCTGCAGAGGAAACCAAAATAAAGGCAGAGTCAGAGGGGGTGGAACCTGACAACCCCTCACCCCCTCACCCCCCCACCCCCAGGAAGGCCCACCTCCCGCAGGCACAAGTGGAAGCCTGGGTGCAGGGAAGACAGAGGCAGATGTTGGTTCTCCATGTCAGCAAGGGGGCAGAATCCGGAGAGGTCCCTGTCGCCCAGTGCCAGGGTCCTGGGATCCAGGGCCTGCAAAGGAAGTCCACGCTGGATAACAGGCAGGGCGGAGGAGCAGAGAAGTGGGCCCAGGTGTCTCTAAGGCATAGTTCTGGCTTAGCTGTCTGGGAAAACGGCTCCGGGACATCCTTTCTGGAAGCCTGTAATCAGCGCACTTGTATCAAGGAGGCAGAAAACAAGTCAAAGACCGTGAGATGAGCAGCAGCTCTGCGATCACACAGAGCCCGCAGCCACCCCTGCAGTCACCAAGAACTGCAGCTCTGCGGCTTAAAACAACTCACGTTTACTCCCTTGCAGTTCTAGAAGTCAGAAGCGCCAAAGAAGCCTTCTAAGGCTGACATCGATGAGTCAGCAGAGTGGCAATTCTTGTTGGAGGTTCCAAGGCAGGATCTGTTTCCTTGACTTCTCCAATTTAAAGGGACCGCCTGCATTCCTTAGTTCAAGGTCCTTTCCTCCATCTCCAAAATCAGCTTCGTGTCTCCCTCTTCTAACGAGCTTTTGATTACACTGGACCCACCTGACGGTCCAAAATCACCTCCGCATCTCAAGGTCCTTAGCTTAACTGCAACTTCAAAGTCTCTTCTACCTTTTAAGATAACGTGTTGACAGAATCCAGAAACTGGAAGTGGATGTGTTTTTGGAGTCATTACTCGTCCCACCATCTGTTCTTGCAGTTTTTGTCTGTATTATTTTGCTAATTTTCTTCATTCCAGCCTATACAGCCAGTCACACAAGTCTTTGTTCAGTGGCTCTCTCGCAGATCAGGGCTTCCTGTAGGAAGCAGCCTCTGAGATGGAGATTTGTGTTCTGGTAGCTTACAGTACGGAGAAGGCAATGGCACCCCACTCCAGTACTCTTGCCTGGAAAATCTCATGGACAGAGGAGCCTGGTAGGCTGCAGTCCATGAGGTTGCTACGAGCCAGACACGACTGAGCAACTTCCCTTTCACTTTTCACTTTCATGCCCTGAAGAAGGAAATGGCACCCCACTCCAGCGCTCTTGCCTGGAGAATCCCAGGGACAGAGGAGCCTGGGAGGAGGCCATCTGTGGGGTTGCACAGAGTCAGACACAACTGAAGCGACTTAGCAGCAGCAGTAGCAGCAGCTGACAGTAGGTTGGGGTGAGGAGGGTTCCCCAGGTGGTTCAGTGGGTAAAGAATCTGCCTACCAATGCAGAGACATAAGAGACGCGGGTTCTATCCCTGAGTTGGAAAGATCCCCTGGAGAAGGGAATGGCAACTCCCTCCAGTATTCCTGCCTGGAGAATCCATGGATAGAGGAGCCTGGAGGGCTACAGTCCATGGGGTCGTAAAGAGTGGGACATGACTGAGTGACTGAGCATGTCCGCAGCCTGTTGTGACTGAGAGCAATGACTAGGCTAATGTCCTATGAGGGGAAATGTCCAGAAGATCACCTTGATGGTAACAAGAGCAAAACCCAGAGGTACACAGCAACAACATCCAAGGAGACAACATACCTGTCATAAAGTACAAAGAATAAAGGCTCATAAATGTTAAGACCGGAGCTCTTATAACCTAACACTGTCATTTTACACAGGGGAAACTGTGGTCCTGAGAAAGACACCATAGCAGCTCTCTGTGCAGAGTTTCCATTTGTCTGTTCAGTCACTCAGTCGTGCCCCCCAACTCTTTGCAACCCCATGGAGTGCAGCACACCAGGCTTCCCTGTCCTTCACTGTCTCCTGGAGTCTCCTTGAATTCACGTCCATTGAGTCGCTAATGCAATCTAAGTTGTCCAACCATCTCATCTCTGCCGCCCCCTGCTCCTCCTGCCTTCAATCTTTCCCAGCACCAGGGTCTTTTCCAATGTGCTGACTCCTCACATGGTGAAGAGTGAGCAACGTGTTGGAGCTTCAGTTTCAGCCTCAGTCCTTCCAATGAATATTCAGGGTTGATTTCAGAGTTTGGGTCCACACATTTGCGATCCCACACAGAGCCTAGTGCCTTGTCCCTAGCATGCTGACTCTTTATTTGACATATAAAACCAACAGCTAGTGTTGTGTTGCTCATTCGTGTCCGGCTCTTTGCGGCCTCAAGGACTGTGGCCCACCAGGCTCCTCTATCTGATTTCCCAGGCATGAATACCGGAGTGGGTTGCCATTTCCTTCTCCAGGGAATACCAACAGTACTGATTATCTATTTTCTTATCTCAAAGTGTACATTATGACTGTAGGGTGGAAGAGTGGGGAATATGAGAAACAGCAGCAAAGAGAGAAAAACGAATAGCTTGTAATGCAGAAAGAGACAGAACCAGTGAATTAGAAGCTCCAGAAAGAAGCCTGAGAACATTCTGAAACTCTTGAAGACACTGCTTTGTCATTCAGTCGCTCCGTCATGTCCCACTCTTTTCGACTTCATGGTCTGCAGCATGCCAGGCTTCCCGGTCCTTCATTATCTCCTGGTACTTGCCCACTGCGTGGATGATGCCATCCAGCTATCTCGGGTTCTGTTACCCTCTTCTCTTCCTGCCTTCTATCTTTCCCAGCATCGGGATCTTTTCCAATGAGTCACCGCTTCGCATCAGGAGAAAATATCAGAGCTTTAGCTTCAGCATCAATCCGATGCTCCACAATTTAGGTTCATCACAACTTTGAGTCATGAAGAAAAGATCAAATTATATTCATTTTATGAAATGGTGAGAAATGTGTCATTAAAGTATTTTTCATACAATAGACTTTGTATAGGGGCTTCCCAGGCGGTGCTGGTGGTAAAGAACCCACCTTACAATGCAGGAAACATAAGAAATGCAAGTTTGATCCCTGGGCTGGGAAGATCCCCTGAAGGAGGGCATGGCAATCCACTCCAGTATTCTTGCTTGGAGAGTCCTTGGACAGAGGAGCCTGGTGGACTGCAATCTATGGGGTCGCATAGAGTCAGACACAGCTGAAGCAACTTAGGACCCATGCATACTTCATATAATGTTTAGAATTAAAAAAAAAAAACCCTGTCCTAATCACCCCAAAAGGACAATAAGAAGTTTAAATGCAGTATCTTTACTGAAATAGTGTAACTTTAAAACTCTGTTGCTGTGCCATAAGCATTTCATCACCCAAATACAGCAACACTAAATAAAAACAGTTCTGGGAATGCAGCCCAGATTATGTAGGCCTCTAATCACATTTTATATTATTTCCCAGAGTCATAAAGAATAAACGGATCAAATTTTTTTCAAGTGAGAAAAATACAGACAAAATGAGTTTAATCATATGCGGAGCTTCATTCACTTCTTGTATTATTTACCGAGGCATAAATTTATTATGCATTTTATGTTGTTATCTGAACTCTTGGAATTTACAAAGAAAAGAATTTGAAGCTGGGGAATATAGAGGAGACAGAAAAACAGACACAGTAATAACCATAAATCCTGAAGCATACAGATAAATGGAATGCTGATGCATTGAAATAAAAAACCACGATAATGTGTTGTTAAAACAAATACAGACTCCTACATAATAGAAAAGAGGTCTCAAGGTTCCACTCGTGTGAAAGGATCAGCAGATTTCTTCTCCATAATAATAACTGTTATTATTATTTATTAAGCACCTATCATATAATGGATGCCTGAGGCACTATCCATAAACGAAAGAGAAAATAATTTTTTTAAAAAATCAGTGCTGAAGGCCTTATGAAATAAGAAGATTCTATATCCAATTTAGCAAAGATGCTAATCGTTGCAATGTGCTTTTCCCTCATGCTCCATTTAACGGTTCCAATCAACACCTGAGTAAGCTTCTTGTCTTTCCTGGCCTTGGGGGGAAAAAAATCAATCATGAGTGCCTACAGTAACAATGGGACTATGGGGCAGTTATCAAGGATCCATTGGATCTTCAAACATCACAAAATTTCTACTTTTACTTATATCATGTAGCTCTTCATGATAATATATATTAAGGATGAATGGGGAATTCCCTGGCAGTCCAGTGCTTAGGACTCAACATTTTCACAGCTGTGGGCCCAGGTTCCATCCCTAGTCAGGGACCTAGGATCCCACAAGCCATGCAGCACAGCCAAAAAATTAAATTAAAAAAAAATTTTTTTAAGAATGAATGACACATCAAAAATGGAACTGAAGATAAAGACAGACCCCATTCAATATTTTTTTGAATCAGGACTACATGTTAATGTTTTAGCTGGTTCTGTATAACCAAAATAATTGATCTCATTGAGTGACCAACAAAGTTAACAAATAAGTCAACTCTAACTTGTTTTGTAGATGAGAAAGTTCTGACAGCACGTAAGGGTGGATGGATGGATATAAGAACAGAGAAAAGAAGAACTTCTTATTGCTAAAGTCTCATCCAAACCTGTTCCTAATCCCAGGCTCCAGGCCTGGGGCACCTTCAGGCACATGGGCATCCCTCATAGCTCGGGTGGTAAAGAATCTGCCTTCAATGCAGGAGACCCAGGTTTGATTCCTGAGTCAGGAAGAACCCCTGGAGAAGGAAATGGCAAGCCACTCCAGTATTCTTGCCTGGAGAATCCCATGGCAGAAGAGCCTGGTAGGCTATAGCCTATGGGGTCTCAAGAGCTGGACACTACCTAGCAACTAAACAACTACTACTACAGGTACAGGGGAGATCACAGGAGGAAAACCAGACAGTTGTGGGCAGAGTCAAGTCATGCAGAATGTCACATGGCATGGATCAGGGAACATAAAACCAAAGCAGAGAGTTGACAAGGACAGCAACTTGACCTCAGAAGTCATTAGGGAGGAGGAAGTGAGTTCTCATAAAGTTAAGCTGGGGTTTCTTCCTAAAAGGTGAGACAGGATTCAGAAGGAGCAATTAACTGCTCAGTTTTAGAGAAAAGGAGAAAGTGTAACCAGGGATTTCTTCCCAGCAGGAGTGCCACCCAAGGGACCATGAAGACTCAGGGAGGGACTCTTCATCTGAGAGCCCACGTCTGACAGACCTAGACACTGTATTAAAAGCAGAGACATCATTTTGCAGACAAACGTCCATCTAGTCAAAGCTATGGTTTTTCTAGTAGTCATGTATGGATGTGAGAGTCGGACCATAAAGAAAGCTGAGTGCCGAAGAATTGATGCTTTTGAACTGTGGTATCAGAGAAGACTCCTGAAAGTCCCTTGAACTGCAAGGAGATCCAACCAGTCCATCCTAAAGGAGATAAGTCCTGGGTGTTCACTGGAAGGACTGATGCTGAAGCTGAAGCTCCAATACTTTGGTCACCTGATGTGAAGAACTGACTCATTGGAAAAGACCCTGATGCCGGGAAAGACTGAGGGCGGGAGGAGAAGGGGACGACAGAGGCTGAGATGGTTGGATAACTTCACTGACTTGGACACGAGTTTGAGTAAGCTCCAGGAATTGGTGATGGACAGGGATGCCTGGCGCGCTGTAGTCCATGGGGTTGCAAAGAGGCGGACATGACTGAGCAACAACATCATGTTGTTCTGGCCCTGGAACTCTTCATCCCGTGACCAGATAAGATTCATGCGTCCCCCAAGGCAGAGCTACAGTGTGAAATAGGTCAGAGCCCCTTGTCTGAGTCTTATCTCCTACACTAAGACAGAAAAGGGACCCAGAAGAGAGGGTAATTAAAAGTCCTGGTATTTTCAGAAAACAGGAGGCAGTACTGTCCACAGGGAGCTAATTTGCTGCCCTGAGTATAGGAGGCAATTGTCAAGCAGATTCCCAGCACCTTCGGGATGGCTCAGCTCAGTTCTGAACAAAAGCAGCCTTGCACCCCACGCCCCTTCTCTGCCCCTGACTGTCCCCAGAATCCTGCTCAGCTCCCACCTACCCTGTGTGCATCAAAGTCCATCAAAGGATACTCATACGTACAAAGGAAAATCAGTTCAGACGGTGTTTAAACCCTTCATCCCTAACGATGAGCCCCTCCAGCATTTTAAGGTTACCTGCAGAGGGGGGCCCAGAGAGGCAGTGGCCCAGCTTCCAGGAGACTTTCTTGGTAAAATAAGGCGTTTAAATCTCACCTCCTCGACTCTTCGTTTACATATGCACAATAAATGTTCCTTCTTTCTGTCCTCACCATTTCACAAAGCTCAGCATCAGATCTGTTTCCCACCACACTTCGCCAAGAAATGCGACTGTGGGCTTTAACCCTAGAGCTGAAGTCCAGCTCTGCAGCAAAGTAGCTCAGGGGTAGGCAAGAGATTTGACTTCTCCAAGCCCCAGGGCCTCATCTAGGAAATGGGGGCCCCAACACCTACCTTTGGTCTTAATGGAGTGCTGAATTTGCTTGCTCTTGCTGCGTAAAAAGTCGCCACAAACCTCAAGGGTTAAAAGAGCACACACGTATTATCTCACAGGGTCCCTGGGTCAGGAATCCGGGCACAGGTTGGGGGTCCTCTGCTCGGGGTCTGCCACCAAGGCTGAGGCTGCAGTCCCGTGTGAGGCTCAGGGTCCTCTTCCACGCTCACGCAGTGGCTGGCAGACATCTGTTCCTCGTAGATCTGAGGCCCTTGGCTCCTGGAGGCTGCCTGCAGGGCCCTGACATGTGGCTTCTCCACTCAGATCACGTCCCAGCAAATGCCCCACACAACTTCAACCCAGCCAACGGGGCACAGCTCACTTCGGTCTGTTTGTATGGTTTTGTATGATGTAGACAGTTATGAGTGACAGCCTATCACGTCTGAAGTCTGTGGGTCAGAAGCCAACCCCGGGTCCTGCCCACACGCAGGGGGAGAGAATCACACAGAATCACAGACGCCAATAGGCAGGAAGTTTTAAGGGCCACACCAGGGTGTGTCTGCCCAGCACCTACACAGCACCATCTCACCATCTGTGTCTAAAAGTAGACTTCATATGTTGGAATTTTTGATAGTTTTTCTCCTGTAATTGAGATCTAGTCTTAATGCATTGTGGTCAGAAAAGTTGCTTGGAATGATTTCGATTTTTTTGAATTTATCAAGATGAGATTTATGGCCCAGGATGTGATCTATCCTGGAGAAGGTTCCGTGTGCACTTGAGAAAAAGGTGAAATTCATTGTTTTGGGGTGAAATGTCCTATAGATATCAATTAGGTCTAACTGGTCTATTGTATCCTTTAAAGTCTGCGTTTCTTTGTTAATTTTCTGTTTAGTTGATCTGTCCATAGGTGTGAGTGGGGTATTAAAGTCTCCCACTATTATTGTGTTATTNGCATAGACAATAAAGCAGAAATAGATGTTTTTCTGGAACTCTCTTGCTTTTTCCATGATCCAGCGGATGTCAGTTGTGTCCATCTCTGTGTGATCCCATGGACAGCAGCCCACAAGACTCCTCTGTCCTTGGGATTCTCCAGGCAAGAATACTGGAGTGATCATATTAAAAAGCAGAGACATTACTTTGCCAAGAAAGGTCCATCTAATCAAAGCTATGGTTTTTCTAATAGTCATGTGTAGATGTGAGAGCTGGAGCATTAAGAAAGCAGAGCACTGAAGAAGGTGCTTTTGAACTGTGGCATTAGAGAAGACTCTTGAGAGTCCCTTGCACTGCAAGGAGATAAAACCAGTCAATCCTAAAGGAGATCAGTCCTGAGTGTTCATTGGAAGGACTGATGCTGAAGCTGAAGCTCCAATACTTTGGCCACCTGATGCGAAGAATTGACTTATTTGTAAAGACCCTGATGCTGGGAAAGATTGAAGGCAGGAGGAGAAGGGGACGACAGAGGATGAGATGGTTGGATGGCTTCACTGACTCCATGGACATAAGTTTGGGTAAACTCCAGGAGTTGGAGCTGGACAGGGAGGCCTGGCGTGCTGCAGTCCATGGGGTAGCAAAGAGTCAGACACAACCGATTGACTGAACTGACTGAAAGCAGAAGCAGTACAAATAATTGTATTTTTTATGCAACAAAAACACTAGCTTTCCATTTTATACTCACAGTACCAATAAATAGGTAGAAGGTTCTTATGGAGATTTATAATCTTAATACATGAAAAAAGAAAGTTCTTTTAGATTTCTAAGCTTTAACTGGGGTAACCTATCAACAGGTAGACATAGAGATTGGATTGTTTGCTTATGATTTAAATATGAAACATATGTTTTGTATCTAGAATCAGAAGAGTTTAATTATATTGCTTAAGCATACTTACATTTTTTGTTTTAGAAAATAGTAAGAATTTTCCACGTATAATTAAATTAGATCTTATATAAAATATAATTAAATCTTATAAAAAGACATCGCTCTTGTAAGATCTTTGGCTATTTAGTCTATGGTGAAAAGTTTATCTTCAATAATTTCTTGAGGCTTTATGGCTTTATTATTAACTTCAACTCTTAAAGAATATATGTGTCATGTAATCTATATTACCGAAAAAGATGAAAATATGAACCAATTAAACTGACTATAGATCTGGTACCAAAAACTAACAAAGATGGCCCACAATGGGATATCCTACTTATGAGTGTAAATGGATAGGGTTAAGTGTTCAGCAAAAGAAGGTAAAGTAAAGGAAGAGTCCACCATCATCAAGTAGACTTTATTCTAGAAATGGTTCAATGTAAGAAAATCATTACTATGATATGTCACATTTGTAGTTCAACTCACAAAACCTTTTTTTTTGGTAGATGCTTAAAAAGTATGACAAAAATTCAAACTCCATTCTTTGTTTAAAAACTTTAAAAAAGTAAACTGAATTTAATTTCCTTAATCTAAAAAAGAGTATTTGCTATAGGTCAATAACTAAAATAATATTTAAGATTGAATTACTACACATAGCCTGGAGGAAGAAATGGCAACCCACTCCAGTATTCTTGTTGGAATAATCCCATGGACAGTGGAGTCTTGCAGGCTACAGTCCATGGGTTCACAAAGAGCTAGACCCTACTGAGCAACTGAGTTCGCACATTGCAAATAGCCTTATTAAAACCAAGGAATAATTAAGAATGCCAATTATTTTAGTTAAAACTCTACTTAATTTTAGCAAAAAGGAAATTGGTTAGAAAATTCTTAGGAGGCTTACAGATTTGTTGACCAGCTGGAAGACCAGACTTAGAAGCAACAGGATTAGACAAAGCCCCAAAGGTATGGAAGCAGAAATACCAGTCAAGTATCTGGTCAGAAGTAGTCCTAGTGCAATTTATCTACAAAGGCTGCCTTGGTCACTGTGATTATCATCTCTAACAGTGAACACACTGCCAAGTGACAGGCTCAAGATGCAAAGCCCTGGAGAGGGTCAGTCACCTTGCTCTAAGTTGGTGAGAGGACTTCTCCCACCAACATTGCAATATTGCATATACTTGGAGTGCTCTCCAAATCGAGGTGGGATGCTAATAGGAAGAGAATATTAGAATGTTGGACAACTTTACATAACACATACTTACTACCTTACTATCATTGCCATTATTTATTAACATTGTTTACAGATTAAATTGTTTTAGGTCTAGAACATCCATAGTAAGCAACTGAAGTTAATAGCAAAAGATAATAGCTTTGTGGGGAATTTGGATTTAAAAACTTATACACAAAAACATAACTTGCTTATGAAATATCATCCAATTAGAAAACACAATGAAAGGAACTATTATGTTCACAGTAGCAAAAATATAAAAATTATAGAAATTAACACAGAATAATAATTATTAAAAATGTTGCATTCCATTCCAGAAAATTTATGAACACTCTGAGACTTCCCAGTGGGTAATTCTATTGAAGTATTTTTGTTTGTTTGTTTTTGTTTAAAGGAAAAATAATTGTATTTCCTTCTTCAGTAACTCAATTATTTTCTCATAGCATATGTGCACTTGTTAGGCATGACACAATTTCTCAGATCTTGAATACTTTCACTCTCATTTCTTGTTTCATATTGATTTTATCTTGGTCCTTTTTCCCCCACAGAAACATCCATCCAAAATCCTAGTTTCAAAATAGAAATGATGTCTTTAAAATGAAAAAAACAGTTCAATGTTGAAATCATGAACTGCCTTGAGCAAGCATTGCACGCAGTGTCCAACAGATGTTTCTGTGTTAGGGAAGTCTTTCTTAATGTTTTATGTCTTTGAGAAATCCTTGCAGTAATGATCAGATCTCAGGAACACCTGCATAAAAACTGTATGTACAGTTCATAGTACATTAATGTGATTAGTAAGTTATAGATATAAGAAGTCAATTAAAATTGTTAATGCTATATTGAGTAAAAAATGTTATTTTTCTCATGATCTCTTCCTTCTGGCTGAAGATTTAGTTTACTCTTTTGGTGTGACTTTCCCCTCTGCACAAAGAACATCAGCTTTAATGCATGTCAGAAATATAGATAGTGAAAGTGTCATGTTTTTCTTCTTGATTTTTGTACCCACCCAAGTAGCGTAAGTCTTATAAAACATTTTTAGCATGCAACATACTAATAAGGTACGGTATCTGGCGTATGTTGTTGTTTAGTTGCTAAGTCATGTCTGACTCTTTGTGGCCCCATGGACTATAGCCCACCAGGCTCCTTTGTCCATGAGATTTCCCAGGCAAGAATATTAGAGAGGGTTGCCATTCCCTTCTCCAGGGGATCTTCCCAACCCAGAGACTGAATCTGTGTCTCCTGCATTGGGAGGAGGATTCTTTACCATACTGAGCCAACTGACAAACCCCATCTGCTATATGTAATAGATGGTATACATAAAAGTTTTTTTTCTTTTTGTATTTAAAACAAAAAAATGACATTTTAGCCAAACATTCTTGAAAAAGAACTAGGTAACAAAGCCTTGCTTACATTTCCCAAGATTAATCTCTTTCTTTTTTTTAATTTTTATAAATGTAAAAATTCACAAGGAAAATCTAATAATTCTGTGGTAAGTTACTGCCTTAAGCCGAACTAAAATTACAATCTTATAAAGATGGTTCTGCTAGATTTCTTTTAAACAATAGTTACTAATTTATTTTGACTAATGCTATTTAAAGCATTGGATAAGGAAATGGCAACCCACTCCAGTATTCTTGCCTGGAGAACCCCATGGACAAAGGAGCCTGGTGGGCTACAGTCCATGGGGTCGCAGAGTCGGATGCAACTGAGTGACTAACAGACACACATTTACAGCATTAAAATTTATTGACAATGTCAAACAGTAAAACTACTAAAGCCATAAGCTAAACCTATGTGAGTGAAAATATAACTCAAGACACAATTTTATACTATTTTTACACTGAGAGACAGTTTCCTACATGATCAAGCACATAAACCTAGGTGTTTAAAAATTATTATACTAGCACTTTTGATCTTTTTAATAGAAATCAGTTCAGTTCAGTTGCTCAGTCATGTTCGACTATTTGTGACCTCATAACTACAGCACATCATGTTTACCTGCCTTTCAAGCCTCCCAGAGCTTGCTCAAACTCATGTCCATTGAGTCAGTGATGTCATCCAACCATCTCATCTGTGGTCACACCATTTTTATCCTGCCCTCAATCTTTCCCAGCATCAGGGTCTTTTCTAGTGAGTTGGCTCTTTGCATCAGGTGGCCAAAGTATTGGAGCTGCAGCTTCAGCATCAGTCCTTCCAATGAATATTCAGGGCTGACTTCCTTTAGGGTTGACTGGTTTGATCTCCTTACAGTCCAAGGAACTCTCGAGAGTCTTCTCAAACACCACAGTTTGAAAGCATCAATTCTTTGGCACTCAGCCTTCACTGGGGTCTAACTCTCACATCCACACATGACTGAATGGATACTGGAAAAATCACAGCTTTAACTAGATGGGCCTTTGTAGGCAATGTAATGTCTCTGCTTTTTAACATGCTGTCTAGGTTTGTCAGTTTTCCTTCTTGGAGCAAGCATCTTTTAATGTCATGGCTGCAGTTACTGTCCGCAGTAATGTTGGAGCCCAAGAGAATAAACTCTGTCACTGTTTCCATTGTTTCCCCATCTATTTGCCACGAAGTGATGGGGCCAGTTGCTATGATCTTCTTTTTTTGAATGTTGAGTTTTAAGTCAGCAGTTTCATTCTCCTCTTTCACTTTCATCAAGAGGCTTTTTAGTTCCTCTTCACTTTCTGGCATAAGGGTGGTGTCATCTGCATATCTGAGGTTATTGATATTTCTCCCAGCAATCTTGACTCCAGCTTATGCTTCATCCGGCCCAGCATTTCACATGATGTACTCTGCATATAAGTTAAATAAACAGGGTGACAATATATAGCCTTGATGTACTCCTTTCCCAATTTTGAACCAGTTCATTGTTCCATGTCCAGTTCTAACTGTTGCTTCTTGACCTGCATACAGGTTTCTCAGGAGGCAGGTCAGGTGGTCTGGTATTCCCATCTCTTGAAGAATTTTCCACAGTTTCCTGTGATCCACATAGTCAAAGGTTTTAGCATAGTCAGTGAAGTAGAAGGAGATATTCTTATGGAGTTCTCTTTTTCTATGATCCAGCAGATGTCAGCAACTTGATATCTGACTCCTCTGCCTTTTCAAAATGCAGATGTACATCTGGAAGTTCTCTCTTCACGTACTGTTGAAGCCTNCCTGTGATCCACATAGTCAAAGGTTTTAGCATAGTCAGTGAAGTAGAAGGAGATATTCTTATGGAGTTCTCTTTTTCTATGATCCAGCAGATGTCAGCAACTTGATATCTGACTCCTCTGCCTTTTCAAAATGCAGATGTACATCTGGAAGTTCTCTCTTCACGTACTGTTGAAGCCTAGCTGGAGGATTTTGAGCATTACTTTGCTAGCGTGTGGAATGAGTGCACTTGTGTGGTAGTTTGATCATTCTTTGGCATTGCCTTTCTTTTGGATTGGAATGAATACTGACATTTTACAGTCCTGTGGCCACTGCTGAGTTTTCCAAATTTGCTGGCTAGTTGAGTGCAGCACTTTCACGGCATCATCATGTAGGACTTGAAATAGCTCAGTTGGAATTCCATCTCCTGCAGTAGATTTCTTTGTAGTGATGCTTCCTAAGGCCCGTTTGACGTCACACTCCAGGATGTCTGGCTCAAGGTGAGTGATCACATCATCGCAGTTATTTGGGTCCTGAAGATCTTCTTTGTATAGTTCTTCTGTGTATTCTTGCCACCTTTTCTTAATATCTTCTGCTTCTGTTACGTCTATACCATTTCTGTCCTTTATTGTGCCCATCATTGCAGGAAATATTCCCTTGGTATCTCTAATTTTCTTGAAGAGAGCTCTAGTCTTCCCCATTGTGTTGGTTTCCTCTCTTTCTCTGTGTTGTTCACTTAGGAAGATTTCTTATCTCTCCTGCTATTTTTTGGAACTCTGAATTCAGATGGGTATATCATTCCTTATCACCTCTGCTTTCGCTTGTCTTCTTTTCTCAGCTCTTTGTAAGTTTCTAAGTAGTGAACATGGAACAACAGACTGGTTCCAAATAGGAAAAGGAGTACGTCAAAGCTGTATATTGTCACCCTGNTGAACCAGGAAGAAAAAATAAAAAAACAAAAAACATTTGTTAACCTTTCATTGACTATGTCCCAGCAGATTTTAGCTCATTTTTATTTACTGATATATACCCCTTGCATAGCATTGTACACAAAACATAGAATGTACTCAATAAAAGTGTTAAATAAAAAATAAAAAAATAAAAAAAAAATAAAAAAAATAAAAGTAGACTTCATTTTCGTGTGTAGTGGTTAATTTTATGTGATATCTTGGCTAAGTTACAGAGAGCCTAGTTGTTTGGTTAAACACCAGTCCAGTTTCTTTGAAAGTATTTTTTTCCTAGGTCAAAGATAATTTCTCCAAACAGTGGACTTTGAGTAAATCTCATTATGTGCAACAGTACAGGTGGGCCTTGTCTAACCAGCTGAAGGCTTAGGCTCAAGGACTGGAGGTGTCCTGAAGAAGCAGCAATTCTGTCTCAAAACTCTGATGTGGAAATCCTGCCTGAGTTTTCAGCTTGCTGCTCTGCAGAGCTCAGACTCAAGACTGCAACACTGATTTTCAACTAAGTCCCAGCATGCTGGCCTGCCCGACAGATTTTGTACTTGCCAGACACCAAAATCTTGCAATCCAATTCCTGAAATAAATACACATATACATACACAAAAACTTGTTTCCCTAGGTGAATCCTGACTAATACAATACCATTGTTTTCTTGTTGCTACTGTTATTGTAGCAACAATATATGTATATATTGTATTATATATATATAAATATATATGATATATTCACATATATCACACATATGTGCATGTAACTTTAAGCATGTACTATGTGGTATGCATGTTACTAAGTGCTAGGAACTGGAATACTTGAATGAATTAAGAGGCATACTCAATTTGTTGAAATAAGGAAGACCCAATATTAAAAAGATATTGAGAAAAAAAAATTTTTTTAAATAGAGAGATACCCAACTTTCCTAAATTAATACATAAATTTAATGCAATCTCAATATAAATACCAACCAAAAGTTAGAGAACACAATCTGATTCTAAAGTTCTTATGGAAATACACAGAAAATCAGACAAAAATTGGAAAAAGAAGTTGAGAAAACACTTGACCTTCCTAATATTAAAGTATATTAGAGTAAAGCAAAACAAACTAAAAAATAAAAATTTAAACTTAAAAAAAAGTATATTAGAAAACTAGAGTTAAAACATTATGGAAATGGCATGTGACTATTTAAATCAAAGCAACCAGATATAAATTCCAAAAATAGACCAAAATATCTATTAACATCTAGTAGATTATTAAAATGACACTGAATATCAGGTAAGGGTGAGGAACTCAATACATTAATGGCTTTGAGCAACTGAGTAGCTATTTGGGGAAATTTCAGTTAGATCTCTATCTCAACCTATAGATCGGGACATCTCCAGATGAAGCTAATTCCAAATGATGGGATATTGTTAATATAAAAATGAAACTGAAATCATACTGAAGAGAACATAGAGTCTTTTTTTTTTAAGCTCTTAAAGTGAGAAAGGCCAGTTAGAAAATGTATTCTAGGAATACAGACTTAATCACAAAAGAATAGACTTTTGCTGCTGGTGGTTTAGAGTATCAGTGATGCCAGGTATCAGGTCTCTGAAGTTCTTCCTTCACAAACCAAAGAAGAGCTTCCCAGGTGGTGCAGTGGCAAAGAAATTAAGATCATGTCAACTGGTTCCATCACTTCACGGCAAATAGAAGGGGAAAAAGTGGAAGCAGTGACAGATTTTCTTTTCTTGGGCTCTGAAATCCCTGCAGACAGTGACAGTTAACTGCAAACAGTTAAAAGAAGCTTGCTCCTTGGAAGGAAAGCTCTGATAAACCTAGACAGCATATTAAAAAGCAGACATCACTTTGCTGCCAAAGGTTTGTATAGTCAAAGCTATAGTTTTTCCAGTAGTCATGTATGGATGTGAGAGTTGGACTGTAAAGAAGGCTGAGAGCCAAAGAACTGATGCTTTTGCAAAAGTCTGGAGGAGAATCTTGAGAGTCCCTTGGACTGCAAGGAGATCAAACCAGTCATCAATCCTAAAGGAAATCAACACTGAATATCCACGGAAAGACTAATGCTGAAGCTGAAGCTCCACTACTTTGGCCACCTGATGTGACGAGCTGACTCACTAGAAAAGCCCCTGATGCTAGGGAAGATCGAAGGCAAAAGGAAAAGGGGGCAGCAGATAATAAGATGGTTAGATGGCATCGCCGACTCAGTGGACATAAATTTGNAAGGAAATCAACACTGAATATCCACGGAAAGACTAATGCTGAAGCTGAAGCTCCACTACTTTGGCCACCTGATGTGACGAGCTGACTCACTAGAAAAGCCCCTGATGCTAGGGAAGATCGAAGGCAAAAGGAAAAGGGGGCAGCAGATAATAAGATGGTTAGATGGCATCGCCGACTCAGTGGACATAAATTTGAGCAAACCCTGGGAGATAGTGAAGGACAGGGAGGCCTGGTGTGCTACATGCAAAGTTGGACACAACTTAGCGACTTAACACCAAAACAATCAAACCGAAGATGGCTGGTGAAGCTTCAGCCCTTCTCCTGCTTCCTAGGCAGCTGGAGAGAGAACGGCAAATTGACTTTCACTGAAGCCCAGTTATCAGTCTGCTTTAACTACTCTATTCTGCAAAGAAACTGTAACATTGCTCAGAGTTCTGTTAATAAGGAAGGAGGGTAAAATAAATACCAGGTTGACAGTTGGCAACCTCTGCCAAACTTACAAATTTTTAACTTTAAAACTTACAGAAAGTTATAAAAATAGTGTTTTTTTAATACATTTCCCCACCCAGCTTCCACTAATGTTAATGTCTTACATAACTGGGATATAATTATCAGAACCTGGAAATTCATACTGGCACAATACAAAAGGCCTGTTTCAATTTCACCAACTTTTCCATCAATATTTTTTTTTCAGTTCCAGGTCTTATCCATGGTACCATGTTGCACTTAGTTGTTATTTCTCCTTAGTATGAAAAGTATTACATTATTTTGTCAAATCATCCTCAATTTTGATCTGCCTGAAGTTTCCTAAGTACACTAAGGCTATATACAATTGCCAAATTTGATTAGATGAAAATTGAAATTTTCTGCAGGCAAGAAACACTGTAAACAAAATCAAAAGATAAACCTTAAACAGAAGGAAATAATCTGCAAGACATAACCCAACAGAAAACCAATTTCTTTAAAACATAAACAGTGTCAACAAATCAATAGAACATACAATCCAATAGAAAAATTGACAAAATACACTATTAGATAAGTCTTATAAAAAGAATTCTAAATGGCTCTTAAATATAAGAAAACAAACTCAAATTTATCCATGTAAGAGAAATGCAAAACTATAAAACTATAATCATATCTCATTGTAATTATCAGTTTGCAAAGAAGAAATAATTTAGCAATACTCTGTGCTGGCAAAAGCCTGGAAAAATAGTACTGTTTCTAGACATGTAAACTGGTATAGCCTCCTTGAAGAACAACTTCATCATTTCATCCAAATTTAAAATGCCCATGTTGTTTTACCCAGAAATTCCACATACAGGAATTTACCTTTAGGTAGATAATAAACACACACTTGAAATGACATGTGTATACAGTATGCATTCCAGACCTGATGATAACCCAAATCTTCATCAGTTGAGCACTAGTTAAATAAATATGGGTCTATTTATAGGATATAATGCTCTCCAGTCATTATAAAGAGCAAGGCATGTTTGTGCAGAACAGTTCCTAAGACATATTATTTAAGTGAGGGACATTGTGTATAATATTTACTGTATCTGGGGGAAGGAAAATATATACATACATGCTTACATGTGTATAATTTTCTCTAAAAGAATTGATGAGAAATGCCTATTGCTCTGTAGTAGGAATCAAATTGCTAGGAGATAACAATGGTGGAAAGGCATGTTTTGTTGGAAACATAAAAAATAACATATATAATCAAAGAAATGCAATCAGAGTGTTTACTTGGCTCCCCAGGAAACCGTAGTCCTACAGACGTAATGATGTGGACAGTTTTCATTGATTTAACTAACATTTGTGATTCCATGAAATCATATAGGGAAGAGGAGAGGAGAGGCTGGTGGGGTGTGGAGGGGAGGTGCCAGGGAGACAAATACTCCCCCACATCACCAGGAAGACGAGGCCTAAAGAGGGAGAAGTCGGAAAGAGCAGCATGAGCATATTGTCCAGAAGTACGAGAGTAACAGTCCAAGAGGCAGTCAAAATAGTTAAAAGTGATCGCTGGTTGGAAAGAGCAGGGCAGGGCCTCTGTTCTTCATTTCCAATCTGTTTGGTACTGCAAGATTTTTTACAATGGGCATGCTTTACTTTGATAAAAATTAAAATGTTAATGCACAAATAATTCATGGTAATAAGCTTACATTCCCATGTTGTGAAAAAATATTCAGGATATGCAACTCTCTCCCTATTCTCACCCCCCAGATAATCACACTCTCATGAATGTACTTATCTTTGCACACATTTCTCCATGCCCATGAGAACACAAACAGACGTGAACAGATACCATACATACCTACCCACCTGTTTATATACATATGATTTATATACGTGTGTTACGTATATTACGTACGTTACATATATGTAACTTTGGCCACCTGATGAGAGCTGACTTATTTGAAAAGTCCCTGATGTTGGGAAAGATTGAAGGCAGGAGGAGAAGGGGACGACAGAGGATGAGATGGCTGGATGGCATCATTGACTTGATGGATGTGAATTTGAGTAAACTCCGGGAGTCGGTGATGGACAGGGAGGCCTGGCGTGCTGCAGTCGCAGAGTCGGACACGACTGAGCAGCTGAACTGAACTGATATACATAACATATAAATACGTGTTACACAAGGACTATAAATGTAGAATGGAGGAGGAAATGGCAGCCCGCTCCAGGATTCTTGCCAGGGAAATCCCATGGACGGGGAGCCTGGAGGGCTACAGTCATTGGGGTCACAAAAGAGTCAGACAGGACTTAGAGACTAAACAACAAACAATAAATGTAGAAAATCTTTGAAGCTGAATATTTTGCTTTTAAATTCTAGAAAATCTTTGCTATACTGCACGCCATTGAATTGACCTATATAGGCAGACAGACTTAAATGTAGACGTAGATATAGACGTATGAAAAGGGGGTAAGGAGAAAACATTGCATATCATATATACATATACACATTATATAACACAGCTCCATCTTCAACTCTGTCTTTCTTTCTTGTTGTGTCTTGTCTCCATTCATTCATTTAATTCCAGTTTGCAACCTGGCATTCTCCCTCAAGTTACAGAGCCCCCTTGCACAGTTATTCCACGCTGGTCTTCTCGTGGTTCTATGAAGAACAGGCACAGTTCAGGCCATTAGGATCTTTTCAGCAGCACAAGCCAGAAAGCAAGAAGGCAAGGCAGACTTTGCTCTTCTGTGCTGGTGGCAAATGAGGGGATCAAACTGAAGCCCTCGTAGCAGCCACAGAGATAGCGGTTCAGGTCTCCCTGCGGGAACTTCCCCCGGGAAGGCAAGTAGCAGCCTTCAGCTGCAGTGCGTTTGGGATTGGCCAGTGCTCAAGCCAAGGGCATACTCTCCTTGGGCAGCTTGCAGCCAGTGACTGAGCCCAGCCAGGCCCCAGGCCCGGTTATTTCTGCTCCAAGACCCTGGGATGCAGTCTTTGCGCTGCAGCGCCACACTGGGACCACTCATGAGCTCTGAGGTGCTTCTCCATCCTTCTTGCCTCCCCTCTTCTGAAAACATGCCGCATCATAGTCTGAGGGTTTCCCTGCTCAATCCTGCCCCTCTCCTTGACTTCTCAAGCCTTAACTCCCAGAACAGTCTGCACTTCTAGCAGTGTTTTGGCAGCTGCTTCCTGGAGAACCCCAACCATCTCCTTTCTCACCTGAGAAACACCAAAGGAGCCTCACCACTCTTAGGGTTATTCCACCTCAGCCAACAGGTTGTCTCCCAACCAGAAGTCCACAATGGTTCTCCAGCCTCTTTGAGGGGCCCGTCCAGCTTTTTAGGGTGAGCACTGTGGGCTGCCCCAGAGTAGCAAGTTCAAGAAGATTCCTACAGAGGACCCAGGCCTCCGTGGGCCAGGCTTTCTCAGGAAACTCCATGTCTTCAGTCCCCTCTAGGCTACCAGAGGAGGCAGGCTTTTGTCTCTATGCTGGTCCCTCCCAGGGCATCGCATGCCCGTGCCCTGAAGAATGCCTCGCCCATCTTTCTCAGAGAACAGGACAAACTCACAGCCAGGCTTGCATCTGTCATGAGTCGTTGTGTTATTCCAAAGAGGAAGAGGGCTCAGGGACGGGCATGCAAGCTGCCATCTTCCCAGAGTTCCTCGGGCATGACACAGGAAGTAAACAAGGAGACCCCCAGCCACCTAGACGGTCAAAGACCAGGAAGGAATATGGGGAAAGTCTCAGGGGTTCCCAGGATACCCGTGACCCACCACCCAACATGTCAAAGAACTGGATGCTTAGACAGAACTGAGGCCGCTCTTCATGACAACGAGTAACACACAGATCTTGGTCTAACAAGATAAATCTCACAGACTGATTTCATTCTGTGTGTCTCCACATTCCCAAGCCATCACAACAGAACCAAGATCCAAACTGGCTTCCACCCCTTCAGAAATCTTGAATCCTTTAAATTAGCATCGGTGAGTTTTGTCAAATAATGGAGGGAAATAGGTGGAAAGGGAATAAAGAAATAAAATAAGTCTAACAACAGTATTGTGTTCTTTCTACAGAGTATTGATTGTACGTCATTAACTGTGGGACTGTTTTCCACCTTTTCACTTCAAAATTATTCCAGGAAGAAATGAATATTTTTCAGCAGCTGATGGAGATCACCAAACTTCTGAACTCATCTAATGAAAGACAATTACTTTATGTTGCCTTAGGCTCTCTCCAACCAACAGAATGTCAATGTCAATTTCTCCAATTAAAGGGGACACTTTTGGAAAAGACTAATACAATTTTCAAAGGATAAAGTTAGGTAAGCAGCTACGCTAGCAATCAGAACTACCACGGCCGCCACTGTAGTGGAAAACACACTGAGATCTCCCACGGTCCTGGGTTGGAATCCCCAAATGGCCACATGAGCTGTACAACTTGAGCAAAGCATCTATCCCCATTAGGCCTTAGTTTCCTCACCTTTCAGATAATGAATTTGCAAAATATTTAGCAATGAACTTCTTTTTCCAGCACATCTTATCCAAAGCTCCAATCCATTTTAAGCATCTGTTATGGGTTGAATAGTGTCCCCCTCCTAAAAAGATGTATTGTAGTCCTAAGGCCCAGTACCTCAGAGTGTGGCCTCATTTGGAGAGAAGGTCTTCACAGAGATAATCAAATTAAGGGCTTCCCTGGTGGCACTAGTGGTAAAGAACGTGCCTGACAATGCAGGTTAGACATAAGAGACACGGGTTCAATCCCTGGGTCAAGAAGATTCCCTGGACGTGGGCATGACAACCCACTCCAGTATTCTTGCCCAGAGAATCCCATGGACAGAGGAGCCTGGTGGGCAATAGTCCATGGGGTCACAAAGAGTCAGACACGACTGAGTGACTTGACACACAATCAAGTTAAAATGAGCTCCTAAGAACAGCTGCTACTCCAATATGACGATGTCCTTATAAGAAGGGAAATGTGGACACAGAGACATGCACAAGGGGAAGGCGATGTGAAAACATACAGGGAGACGATGGTCTAAGAGCCAAAGGCTACAGGAAGCAAGGAGGGAGACAAAGAACAGACCCTCATTACCCACTCACCCAGCCCCTTAGCAGGAATATGGCCCTACCGACACCTTGGCCATGGATTTCTGTGCTCCAGAACTGTGGGACAATGAACTTCTATTGTCCTAAGTCACCCACTGTGGTATTTTGCTACAGCAACCCTACCCAGCAAACCAAGCAGTATAGATGCCAGGTTAAATCGTCCAATGTCACGGAGCCCCACAGAGCCCGACCCCGAATCTCCTGAATGAAAGGAGGGCTGAGCCTGGCCTCTCCTAGTCCCTGACAGCTCGTGTTCCCACATGACCCTGAGGCCCTAAGGCCTCTGAGTCCTCATCTACAGAAGGACCTTTCCCTCTATAACTTTCGAGTGTGAAGTGTACACTTGGGCCATCGGTCTCCTTAAAGATGATTGAAGTGTGTCTCGTTTACCTGCTATTCTTCATTGCAAAATTTTAATTGGTCTCAATATGCTATGTGCTACTCATGACAGAGAAAAGAGAAACAACTTGAATCCATTTTTTAAATGTCTGGTGATAGAAAGAGATATTAAGATTACATGTGTAAACTCAGTTGTGTGAGCAAAGTCTAAAAGTAGTTGAAGGTATAATCCATTGCTGGAAAGAAATCTCACCATTAGCTGATCGTGGTTACACACAATGTTCGATTCTTTACCTTTTTCTTTCCTGCTGGATAGGGCTTTCCTGGTGGTTCAGATGGTAAAGAATCTGCCTGCAATGCAGGAGACACAGTTTCCATCCCTGGGTCAGGAGGAGCCCCTGGAGAAGGAAATGGCAATCCACTCCAGTATTCTTGCCTGCAGAATCCCATGGACAGAAGAGCCTGGTGGGCTACACGCTCTGCTTGACAGACCCCCAGCTCACAACCACCAGCTCAGAGGACTCCTGAGAAGCTCTTTAGAGACATCCTCTCCCTCCTTCAGGTTGAAACACCTGCAAGACCATCAGTCATTTGTCACCTCCTACAGCATGACTTAAACTATAGTATTAACTGACTCTCTCTAATTCTAACCACAGAATAAAATATTTCAGGAAATGATGCAAGGCAGAGAAAGAAAAGGGGCAGAAAAAAACCACCGTTTCTGTTTTTCAGTGTTATATCTATATAGGTAGAAATCGAGATAAATTTTTCCATATTTACACTCAGAACAAAGATAGAACATAAGACCCCAAGGTGGGGGGTGGAAAGCTTCCAAATTTAAAACTTGTTGATCAACTAAAAGAGAGAGACGATTTCCGGTGAAAACACTGCCAAGCAGGATTGAAAGACGTCCACAGTGACATTAAATCTGAGTCCCTGGACACTATCACAGAGACTGTCCTGGCTGCCACGTGTCCTTTCTCGAGGAGGCTGGTAGAGTCTCCAGTAAAATGCAACCTTGGGTGCTGCACGTCTTTGGCTCAGATAGAGAGCCACCAATCCAGTGAATATAAAGCATGACGATTGCCATGCTTTTAAGGCCTCCACTTATGGAGCTTGTTGTATTCATCATTTCATTTAATCCCACAGCGCACCTAGGGCACTATTTACCCTCCTTTATGGTCAAGAAATATCAATAACTTCAGATATGCAGATGACACCACCCTTATGGCAGAAAGTGAATTGGAACTAAAGAGCCTCTTGATGAAAGTGAAAGAGGAGAGTGAAAAAGTTGGCTTAAAGCTCAACATTCAGAAAACTAAGATCATGGCATCTGGTCCCATCACTTCATGGGAAATAGAGGGGGAAACAGTGGAAACAATGTCAGACTTTATTTTGGGGGGCTCCAAAATCACTGTGGATGGTGACTGCAGCCATGAAATTAAAAAATGCTTACTCCTTGAAAGGAAAGTTATGACCAACCTAGATAGCATATTCAAAAGCAGAGATATTGCTTTGTTGACTAAGGTCCCTCTAGTCAAGGCTATGGTTTTTCCAGAAGTCATGTATGTATGTGAGACTTGCACTGTGAAGAAGGCTGAGTGCCAAAGAATTGATGGGTTTGAACTGTGGTGTTGGAAAAGACTTTTGAGAATCCCTTAGACTGCAAGGAGATCCAACCAGTCCATTCTGAAGGAGATCGGCCCTGGGATTTCTTTGGAATGAATGATGCTAAAGCTGAAACTCCAGTACTTTGGCCACATCATGTGAAGAGTTGACTCATTGGAAAAGACTCTTATGCTGGGAGGGATTGGGGGCAGGAGGAAAAGGGGATGACAGAGGATGAGATGGCTGGATAGCATCACTGACTCAATGGGCGTGAGTCTGAGTGAACTCTGGGAGTTGGTGATGGACAGGGAGGCCTGGCGTGCTGCGATTCATGGGATTGCAAAGAGTCAGACATGACTGAGCGACTGAACTGAACTGAACTGAACTGAAAGTCAAGAAGGAAATTAAGAACCAGATGATTAAAATGTCCCAGACTGCCTGAACAGAAGGACACTCTAGTATGCCAGTTTTTAAAACTAGAATATGTATGCTCTTACGTTCAACTTCTTTCACTCAACACATAATTGTGTGTAGCTTATTCATATTCATTGCTGTATAGTATTTCATTGTATGAATACATCATCATTTATTATCCAGTATAGTTGAAGGACATTTAAGATGCTTCAAAAAATCATTAATTTTTAAGGCACAAAAATATCCATCAATGCACTGGAAGCGATAACTAGAATAGTTGTTCTCAAAACTTCTTCACACATTTAAAAGTTATCAAGGACACCAAAGCAATTTTGTTTACATAGGTTTTATCTGTTATATTTACTATATTAAAAATTAAAGCTAAAAGAATTGTTTAAATATTTATTAGTTTGTTTAAGATAGCCATAATTAAACCCATTACATGTTAATATAAAAATGTATTGAAAGAAAAACTGTATTTCCCAAAAATAGTGAGAAGAAGGGGCATTGTTTTATTTTTGCAAATCTCTTTAAAATCTGGTTTCCCAGAAGATAGCTTTATCACTGAACCTGCTTCTGCCCTCAGTATGCTGCAATATGTTGCTTGGTTGAAGCATGTGAAGAAAATTTCACCTCACACAGATATGTAATTGTGTAAAGGAGGGTCTTGCAGAATCTCTGAGAGTCTTGGGAGTTTCCAGGGGTCCTTGGATCATGCTTCACAAAAGGCTGATTTAGAAGATGCTCAGGAAGGTAAACACAGTTCTTAAAGGTTGCACAGAGAAAGGCCAGGTACACTTTGGCAGTTCATATGACTCAAATGGGCTTCCCAGGTGGCGAGTGGTAAAGAATCCACCTGCCAATGCAGGAGACATAAGAGATCCCAGGTTCAATCCTTGGGTCGGGAAGATCCCCTGGAGTAGGAGGTGGCACTGCACTCTAGTATTCTTGCCTGAACTCCGTGGGCAGAGGAACCTGGCAGGCTACAGTCCATGGGGCCTCAGAGAGTCGGACATGACTGAGCATACACACACAAGATTCAAATGCTTGGGCTTGAGGTATCTCTTCTCCCTTAGCCAGCCTCCTACTTTGCACCCTCGTAAAAAGAAAATGAACAGTAAATTCACACAAATAGCCTAGCAGGGGCAAGGGGAGGGAAACACATCACCCCACCTGTGGATCATTTCCTTCTCTGGGGGATCTTCCCAGCCCAGGGATTGAACCCAGGTCTCCTGCACTGCAGACAGACGCTTTACTGTCTGAGCCACCAGGGAAGCCGCCTGTGTTGATCAGACTCTGCCGTATCTCGCTCCCAGCTGAAACTCAGCTAGAGCATTCTAAGGACATTTTGTAGTTTCTACAGAAAGCAGATGACACTTTTATAATAAGAAAATAACCATCATTTTCTCGAAGAAAATGAAAGAAGGTGGAGAAACAGAATATCCACAAACTTCCCCTACTTTTTTCCTGAACAGTGGGACCCCCAAGGCAGAGAACAAGAGGGCGACTGGGAGGGAAGAACCGATTAGAAAAGAGCAACAGGCCAGGAAGCGCAAGACTCTGCTCACGGGTGAGAAACTCACAGGACACGTGTCCGAACTGACTTCTTGTTCTGAAGGAAAGAAAAAGAGGTATTTTTCTGAGTTCACATTTCCCCATTAACAGGATTGAAATGCAAACCTCGAGAGCCAGGGGTAGAAACAATGGTCAAGAGCCTGCGTTCAGACGCTTCCGCAGAGACTTCAGCACGGCCCCCCTTTCACACACGACTCAGCGTCTCAGTTCCTGCTTGGGCGAGTCAAGTAATAACCCCCAAGATCCCAAAGCCATCCAGGAGCTCAAGATACAGAAACCGGCCGCAGAGTAGAACCCCATCAGAGCACAAAAGGTGGGTCCCCGCTGATGAACAGCAGCTAGGTCTGACAGTCTGGGCCACTCGCCAAGCTCATTTGTTTCCCAGCCTTCGCTTGCCAACTGAAGTGGCTGAGAATTAATAGATCCCCAAAATATTTCACTGGATACATAACGTAAGAGCTGCCAACTCTGGCCACTTCCACTGATGCTAGAAGGAGCAACGTTGAAATGGCAACGAAAAGGAAGAGCCGAAGTACCATAAAGCAGCGCTCCAAGCAGAAAGCATCCCAGAAGGACGGCAAGCGCAGCTGCTGCGTTCACCGAGATGAAGGCGCATCCGGAATTCAGCTTCTGATCTCCATTGTCAGCAGACCGCCACTGAGAGCGTGAGAAGAGAAGCCTTCTTCTACTGCCATAAATAATAAATAAGTGTTCACATTTGCGGGACTTTTCACTTTAAGTGAAAGCCCCACGGTGTATACTAGCCTGCCTTGGGGGAAATGGTAGCAAGTCCATTTTAACTGAAACAGAGGATAAAAGGTGAAACGCAATGACAGGAGAAAAGTCCAGGAATCCTGAGAAAATGTAATTCTTTTCAAGGCATTAAAAACTTCTTTTTAAAAATCGGCTGATTGAAGCCACTTCCTCCCGATCATATATCTTCTCACTGTGTATGTTAGTCACTCAGTCATGTCCAACCAACTCTGCGACCCCATGGACTGTAGCCCAGCAGGTTCCTCTGTCCCTGGAATTCCCCAGGCAAGAATACTGGAGTGGGTTGCAATTTCCTTCTCCAAGGGATCTTCCCAACCCAGAGATCAAGCCCTGGTCTCCTGTACTGCAGGGAGGTTCTCTGCCATCTGAGCCACCAGGGAAGCCCCTTAATTAAACCACTGTTTAACATCTTAAGAATCTCTGAATTTGCCCCACCCTGTGATGCAGTTCTCCTGGGTTTCCTTACCCTCCTGCTCTCCACCCGGGTGCCCTTTCCCAATAAAATCTCTTGCTTTGTCAGCACATGCGTCTCCTCGGACAATTCATTTCTGAGTGTTAAAGAGCCCAGTTTCGGGCCCTGGAAGGGGTCCACCTTCCTGCAACAAATGGCGACTCTGGCGGGGACTCTTCTTCGTCGAGACTGACATCCTGACCACTCTGGGTACTCAGGGGCCAGCTTGCCTGCCAATGGACCAGACCTAGTGGCTGCAACTGGAACCCCCCCTTTTGTACCTGGTCTCCTCCTGACACAGACAACTGGCCAGAGTGCCCCGACCAGTAAGGAACAAGAGACTTCATTGACCTCTCTCTCTTCCCTCTCTCTTTCCTCTCCTTAACCCTTCCTATCCTTCCCTGTTTTTCTAGTCCCCTGGTCCTGGATGTAGGAATCTGGTCAAAGGGCCCTCAGCCTGAGCTGAGGATTGGAGACTGATCACCTCCTCTTGGCAGAGAACTCAAATTCAGGTTCTGGTCTGGTCTGATTTCTGGTGGGGCCGAGTTCCAGTCCTCCCTTCTCTGGAGGCCCAGGGAAAAGTCCCATAACGCCTGGGCATCTGGAGGTGGCAGAAGATGTCTGTAAGGCCACCCCTTTTGCTCCCCGTCTCCCGCCTCCTCCCCCTTCTTCTTTCAACCTGACTTCCTTTCCTCCCTTGAAATCTTTGATGTTAGTACTTGGATTCTCGTATTTGAGGGCTTACCTGGTGGTGCAGAGGTTAAAGCGTCTGCCTGCAATGTGGGAGACCTGAGTTTGATACCTGGGTCGGGAAGATCCCCTGGAGAGGGAAATGGCAACCCACTCCAGTATTCTTGCCTGGAGAATCTCATGGACAGAGGAGCTTCGTGGGCTGTAGTCCACGGGTCGCAGAGTCAGACACGACTGAGCGACTTCACTTTCACTGTGATTCAAACCCAAGAAGTCTGTGCAGTTAATAGACGTTGCACCCCCAGGTGGTGGAGCCCAGGAAGCTCCGTGCCTGTGCTTTACCTACATGATCATATTCTGTTCTTACAACAACCCACAGACACAGGTATTTTCATCTCCATTTTCCCCACTAAAAAAACTGAATTTCAGAAGTGAAGTGACTTGCTCTCAGATATATAAACACAGTCTCAACTATACCACTACTGGGGATCAAAACACAATATGACTTTAAACTCTGAGTGTGTGTGTGTGTGTGTGTGTGTGTGTGTGTGTGTGTGTGTGACAGGGAATGTGGCAGAAGGTGATGAAGGTGTCTAAAGCTACTTCTACAGCATTCTCTATAAGCTAAATCCAAGAAGTGATTGTGAAGAAAATCACTTTGATGTTTACAGGAAAAACCTGAAGAGGAATTCAGTTTGGGGATTAAAGTCACTATTAGGGGAAAACTCTAAAAAGACTGAAGTTAGACCTGGTGGCTGGGGGCTGAGGGCTATATTCACACTCCAGTGGCTGTGTTCCTAAAAACATTGTACAAGTCAACCATCCTCAGAGACATGTGGTCACAGGAATCTCAAATTGTAAGAGAGTAGCTGAAACTCCAATACTTTGGCCACCTGATGCAAAGAACTGACTCATTGGAAAAGACCCTGATGTGAGGCAAGATTGAAGGCAGGAGGAGAAGGGAATGACAGAGGATGAGATGGTTGGATGATATCACTGATTCGATGGACATGAATCCGAGCAAGCTCCAGGAGTTGGTGATGGACAGGGAAGCCTGGAGCGTTGCAGTCCATGGGGTCACAAAGAGTAGGACATGACTGAGCAACTGAACTGACTGACTGGCTCATCTCCATGAAAAACTTACACCCATCTCAGAATATTTGGAACATGCTTTCTTCCCACTAACCAGTCAAGATCTACGAGATCCAACATAGACATCTGTAGGTCAGTAACCCAAGCAGCCTGTATTGTGAGGCTTAGGAACTCTAGCTGCTGTAACAAACAGGTCCCAAATTTCCCACTGGCATGACAGACCAGTATAAGTCAGGCAGCTCCATTGTGACGTATCTCAGATTCCTTTTACCCTGTGGCTCTGCCATTGATAAAGGGACGTGTTGAAGTCCCCCCCAGGATCCTCCACAATCAGGGACCTCATCACACAGGAGTTTTTAGAGACCAGGACTGAAAATAGCAGGAATCATTTCTGCCCACATCCTTGGATGAGTTCACTGCACCATCCAATCCAAGGGAGGCCGAGAAATCGCAGTTGAGGTGCACGTCCAGGAAGGAGTAGAAGACTAGACTGTGAATGCAAGCAGCTCAGGCATCGGTCCCTGTGCCTCTGGGGTTGTGGCACAGGAGGGAATGTGTGCAGGGGAGGGGAGGTGTGCGGAGGCTGAAGCGGGAGAAGGCAGCAGGCTCCGTGGCATCCAGGCCCAGCTCCGCCATAAAATAACTTTGAGACCCAGACACCCAACCTCGTACACATTCAGTCTCCTTATATGTGACAAGAGGCAAAAAATACTAGCTTGGGCTTCCGTGGTGGCTCAGTGGTAAAGAAGCCACCTGCCAGTGCAGGAGACATGGGTTTGATCCGGAAAGATTCTACATGCCGTGGAACAACTAAGCCCATGCGCTGTGACTATTGAGCCCGGGAACTGCAAATACTGAGTCCGCGTGCTGCAAAACTGAGGCCTGTGTGCCCTAGAGCCCTCGTTCCACAAGAGAAGACATCGCAACTAGATGTAAGCCCCTAATCACCACAACTAGAGAAAAGTCTATGCAGCAAGAATGACCCAGCACAGCCAAAAATAAATGAATAAAAATGTTTAAATAATAATGAAATAAAAAAACTAAAAATAAGTAGCGCAAGACATTATGAGAATTGATTAAAGGAACGCATGGAAGTGTGTGGGCTTTAAATGATAAACCACCAAATACTGGATCCTTCAGACAAAGAAGGACTTGATGTCACCTAGCAAGTGTGATGGAGAAGGCAATGGCACCCCACTCCAGTACTCTTGCCTGGAAAATCCCAAGGATGGAGGAGCCTGGTGGGCTGCAGTCCATGGGGTCGCTGAGAGTCGGACACGACTGAGCAACTTCACTTTGACTTTTCACTTTCATGCATTGGAGAAGGAAATGGCAACCCACTCCAGTGTTCTTGCCTGGAGAATCCCAGAGACGGGGGAGCTTGTTGGGCTGCCATCTATGGGGTCGCACAGAGTCAGACACGACTGAAGCGACTTAGCAGCAGCAGCAGCAAGTGTAAGGGAGCTGAAGGAGAAGGGTTTTCAGGAAGTATCCAGCCTGAGAGTTGTTCCTGCCCAAATCCAGGCAGGCCTGTTCAGCACACACCCCTGCACCCCAGTCCCCCAGCAGAGCCAGCCCATCAGAAAGAGGCAAGGCGGAGGTATGGAGCCCTGAGAAGGAAACCCAGCCCCAGAGAGTAAGCAGCTATGATGGATCCTTCACAGAGATGCCTGGAAAGCACCCTGTGGCTCAGCTTTGCCTGCACCAAACAGCAGCATCCTAGAAAGAAGAGACCTGGCCGTGTGGAACAGTCTATACAGTCACCTTTGGATGCTGACGGGGGGGAGGGCTTGAAGGGTCTTTCCGTTAATCCTAAAGGCATAGGTACAGTATGACTTCTGTTCAGCTCAGAATCCAGAGAGAAGGGAACTAATCCGGGCACTGGAGGCAGATATGTGATACACCCGGACTGACTGGGGGACCCAGAGAGGGCAAGAAGAGCCACATCCCTCAGCAAGACACCAGAGAATGACGTCAGCGCCTCCTCCACCCTTCCTGTGCCCAGACACTGCGTCCCTGGGGGCCCAGCTCACCCTCTCAGAGAAGACTCCCCCTTGATCATCCAAAACGGCACCCCCATGCTGGCCATGACTGAATTTCTTTTTGCCATATGCCTAAACTCAGTAACATGAAACTGTATTCTAAATCTAAAATCCATGGCTTGGGACTTGATCAGTTAAGATGCCTGATAGCACAGCTTTCTCCTTTCCGCTTGCCCAAGGAGATCACAAAGGATCCAGGCTCCTTCTGGCCCCACCACAAGAAACTTCATCCATATAGTGATAAAACAGCTGCTGAACCTCCAGCCCTTGTATTGCTATTCCAGACAGGGGAAAGAGGAGAAGGGAAGGCAAAAGGCAGAGGGCAAAAGGCACATGCCAGTCGACTGACTAACTTTAAAAAAAATCTTTTATTGAAATACAGCTGATTTAGAGTGCTGTGTTAGTTTCAGGTGTGCAGCAAAGTGAATCAGCTATACATATACATATACCCACCACTCTTTTTTTTAGATTCTTTTCTAATGCAGGCCACTACCGAATGCTGAGTGGAGTTCCCTGTACTGTACAGCAGATTCTTATTAGTTATCTATTTTTTGTACAGTAGTGTACATATATAGATCCCAGTCTCTCGGTTAGGTCCCTTTTTATCAAGAAAAATAACTTTCCCAGAAGCCCCATTCAGTATATTTCTACTTGAGTGTCTTTGGCCAGAAGACGCACACAGACACCTCCTAACTGCCAGACTGCTTGGCAATTACCTTCTTTAGTGTGTACACTGTCCCCCTGCAAAAAAAAATCTGCTAATAAAGTAGAAGAGAAATAGATACTAGGTAGGAATCCAGTAGAATTGGCCATGGGATGTATCCAAAAGGCCCACAGAACTTCACTTTGGGGAAAAAAGAAAAATTAAATCTAGAGTTAAACTAAAGTGGGTATGATGCCTTGTTCATATCCACCAAGGCCCAAGTGCCTAGGACAAAAACTGTTACCCCACCAGCCACTTGACTCCCGCAAATACCTCGAAATGTGTGCATTTCCACATAATTACTGATTTCCTCAACAGATTTAGTGTCTAAGTTTATCTTCACTTTAATCCAATTTCATGCTTGGAGCTGAGGGATTCCAGCAGCAGTTCTTTCTTAACCTTCTGATATCATTAATTATTGCTACGCTGGGAGTTACTGCATGGAACAAGCAGGTTTTTAAATAGAAATCATTTGTCTCTCAGCAGGGAGACTAACGGATTTATTTCCGAATCCTCAAACTGCTGCCCTGAGTAACCGGTTTCGTGGTGATCCCCCCTCCCTCTCCGCATTCACCTCTGTGCAGGGTAAACCCTTCCTCTGTGGCTCCCACATCAGCCCAATTTGCCACCTGTAGCGGGAGGCGTCAATATCCTCCTTCAATTGTTGGATAGGGTTTTCAAGAAGGAAAGGCCAGCCTTTCCCTGAGCTCTGGGCATTCGGTCATGCTTCCTGGTGAGTTTCTGCTGAAGGAAATCCCCTAACTCATTAAAAAACAAAAAAATAGATTAATTGACCAGTTCAGTAACAAGTCGCTCCAGGACCCAATAAACTTTGCAAAGAATACATTCCAATTACTACTGCGCTCAGCGGGAACCCAGTGGGTAAGCCGGCATAATCTCTCTCCAACACAGAGGAATTTTTACATTTTCGTCTCCATTCATGTCACTCTTTCACCTAGGTGTGAGCCCCGGGTCTCCCTGTTTTTCTCCCACCCTGTCACTCGACCTGCTGTGAACCAGAGTGGCAGCAAACGACTCTGAAACCAACAGGAGTCTCAGAAAGGGTCACCGCAGGCAGGAGCCCTTGTAGGGGGCATGGGGACAGAGAAGGCGCCGTCGCCCCTGGAGCACCATCTGGGAAGCCGTCGGGGTCCTGGCTCTGGGAGCAGCTGCAGCCCACCTTCCCCAGCAGAATAAGGTCAGCAGGAAACAGGACCCTGATAACTAGCCTGATTGCAAAAGCAGGCAGAGTGGGAGCAGTGGCTGTTTCTTCATGGTGTTGCTCACTTTAGGACGGGCTTACCCATCCTTTGTAAATTTTGGACACCATAAAAGGAATCTGCCTGAAAGCACACCCATGGGGAAGCGTAAGAGACTTCTCTGGAGATTCCACATCAACAAATGTTTATTAAGCATCTCCTTTGTGTCAGCTCTGAACCTAGAACTCCTTGTTTAATCACTCAATCGTGTCTGACTCTTTGTGACCCCATGGAACTGTAGCCCACCAGGCTCCTCTGTCCATGGGATTCTCCAGGCAAGAACACTGGAGTGGGTTGCCATTTTCTTCTCCAGGGGATCTTCGCAACCCAGGGCTCCAACCCACGTCTCCTGAGTTGGTAGGCAGACTCTTTACCACTGAGCCACCTGGGAAACCCAACTCCTGGGTTGCAAACAACTCAGTCAACGTCCTTGCCTGCCTCTACAAATAAAATGTGATGTAGAAATAAAAATGTAAAGGACAGCTGGGCATTCTGAATTCCGTGTAAAGTTTCTTAGCTGTTTTCCTTCTGCTCTTCTTTTCCATTCCAGCTTCCCCATGCTAATCTCACTTGTGATGCAGGCTGAGAGACAGCTGGCCCAGCAGTGAAGGAAGGAAATGGCTCGCTTTTTTTCACACGAGAAAGGGCAGAGCAAACACCTTGGTCTGTGCACAGACTTAGGCATAGGTGCCCCTGTTTCTGGAAACATACAGCCCACAGCACTCCCCTGACCCCAGCTATGCCTCTCTAAGTCTATCCTTGCTGTAGCTCATGGGTTTCTCAAGGCCACTGAGCAAGTCTAATTTTATCTCAATATCCACAGTGGTTGGCTTATAGTTCAGAGCTGGTAAGTACTAAACCCAGGTGGCGCTAGTGGTAAAGAAACCACCTGCTAATGCAGGAGACGTAAGAGACATGAGTTCGATCCCTGGGTCAGGAAGATCCCCCGAAGAAGGGCATGGCAATGCACTCCAGTATTCTTGCCTAGAGAATCCCATGAGCAGAGGCGCCTGGCAGGCTACAGTCCATAGCATCGCAGAGTGGGACACGACTGAAGCAACTTAACACGCACAAGTACCAAACTGGGGTTTCTCAGCCTCAGCACTGCTAAAACTTGGGTCAGATAATTCTTTGTTGTAGGGCTGTCCTGTGCACTGCAGGATGTATAGCAACACCCCTGGCCTCTGCCCAGTCGATGCAATGCCAGGAGCACTCCCACAGCGGTGAGGATAAGCAAAAGTGGCCGCCTCCAGACATCTTGTCTGGTTGGGAAACCACTGAATGAAACAGTGTTTGTTAAATCAATAAATGACCGCTGCAGTGTCTGAGAGTGTAGATGCACCAATATTGCTTTTGAATTCTAATTGGCCGTGATGTTGAACCTCACAATCTTTGTGTAAGTAAGACCCCAGGGTTGGTGGGAGTGGGCGATTTACTCCTCATTGTCAATGGATCACAGTGTATTCAACAGAGTTAAATGAAGTTCCCCTGCCCAGAGGGTTAATGCTGCAGCCCAAGAGTTGCTTGTCTCAGAGACAGACCCATCAGTGGTCCTAGTGCACTGCCCCCGAGGAAAGCTCTCACTGAAGCCCACAGTTATTTGTGAATTTGCAAGTTGGCCTGTGATCTTGAGCCCCTGTCCTCACCAGCCTTGCACCCCACCCCCTCCTGTGCGCCCCTCACCTGCCAGGCACCAAGTCAATGCGGTCGCATTCCCCAAGACGGCTCTGTCCTTCTTCCTTCTGTCTGGACCATCTTGGCTCCTGGCTGCCCTGCAGGACACCTCCAGACAGTTCTGCAGTGGACTCTGAACTCATCCCCACCCGCCTCAGGCAAGGGAAACACCTTTTCCAAACCCCCACCTGCTGCTTTGCGGCAAATGCTGGTTGCATTGATCCAGCCCAGAGCGAGAACACACTTGCTCCATGAAGGACTTCATTCATGGGTTAAAGCCAGAATCACAGCTGCCAACCCCTCATCTATTCAACGTTGCACAGAGTGATGGACCTTCCCCACGGTCCAAGGCAGTAACACAAAGTGAACTTGGTTTTTGGACATCATTTAGGGGAAAAAGTTGATTAACTGAATTGAGGGGGCAGGGTAGTTTCTAGTGGTTATTTGGGCAGCCTGGACACACCATCAGAATTCTTAGTTCCCAGGACCTTGCAATAGTATTCTAAGCAGGCTATAGAGATGTAAAAATTATACACTACAGTGAGAGGTGTTTAAACACACACACACACATTAGTAAAATTGGATCTGCACCACTAAGTGTTAGCAGTGCTTTAAAATATTAATGCATGTTGGATGCCAAGTTATTTTGAAGGCTCAACCAGACTTCTATTTGGCAGGAACAATTTCACAAAGGCAATTAGATACACGTGCAAATATTTAACTATAAATTGCTGCTTATACCATTGAAATATAGCGGTTCATCAGCTGGCCACCTGGTTAGCAGGGCCAAATAAGGATTTGCCCTGATGAGAGCAAAATTCTTCCTGCCTTCTAAAATCCATCTACCTTTGCAGCATGCTAGAAATACAAACAGTTGCGCTCATTGTAGGGGGAAGGTGAGAAGGTTTGAAATTTGGAACTCCAAATTATCAGTGGAGTTCAAAGGGCCAGAAATACACCAGCTATATATGCTCATCTCTAAGTTACATGTCAGGTGTCCTAAGAGATCATGGATCACTGAGTTGGCTAAACACACTCAAACTCATTCTTCAGTTTTGGGTGGATTTTAAACAATTGCATATATTCAGAAAAATAATTAGCATATGGAAGATTGAGTTCTATCATTATATACCTATTAAATAGTGTTACTGTGTTGTATTCACTTTTCACTTTCCTGCACTGGAGAAGGAAATGGCAACCCACTCCAGTGTTCTTGCCTGGAGAATCCCAGGGACGGGGGTGCCTGGTGGGCTGCCGTCTATGGGGTCGCACAGAGTCGGACACGACTGAAGTCACTTAGCAGCAGCAGCAGCAGCAGCAATGTGTGTATAAACATATGCAAATATGGAAGATATGTCTGTGGAAATGTCTAAGGAAGCTGGAATTTTCTCTAACTTTACAACTTATCCTCAAGAACCTGAGAAATGGAATATATTCAGCCATATCAGCAAACAAAAGCTGTCACAATCATCAAAAATTGCAGCCACCCTAGACAGTGAGCTGGTGAGCCCTAAAGAAACAGGAAGGAAAGAATACCTGCCATCTAGCAGCCATCAGACTGTAGCTACTCCCTATGGTGAGCCCTGAGGAGACTCAGATGGAAAATAAAGGATACTGGTCCTAGTTAGCCAGTTGTTGTTGTTCATTCACTAAGTCATGTCCAATTCTTTGTGACCCCATGGACTGCAGCACACCAGGCTTCCCTGTCCTTCGCCATCCCCCAGAGTTTGCTCAAACTCATGTCCATTGAGCCAGTGATACCTCCTAACCGTCACATCCTCTGTCATCCCCTTCTCCTCCTGCCTTCAATCTTTCCCAGCATCGGGGTCTTTTCCAATGAGTCAGCTTTTCGCATCAGGTGGCCAAAGTATTGGAGCTTCAGCTTCAGTATCAGGTCCTTCCAATGAATATTCAGGGTTGATTTCCTTAAGGATTGACTGGTTGGATTTCCTTACTGTCCAAGGGACTCTTAAGAGTCTTCTCCAACACCACAGTTCAAAGGCAGAATCAAAAGCACTACAGCATCGAAACCAGATATCTACGGTACAGATCAAAGGGATGATTTCTGTGAACCCAGACTCCTGCATCTTCCCATACACAGAAAAGTGCTAAATTCCTTAACTTGGGATATCTGGTCTTCTTCAAATAACAGTCGTCCTTTGATGTTCTGACTACCTACTCTTTGTTGCAAAACTTCTTTATAACCTGGCTCCTGCCTTGCCTCCTTGGAGCAGTTCTCTCAGGTGCCAAATAAAACATAACTTGCAACTTTTAGGTTGTGAATATATATTTTTTAATTTTTATTTTTACTTTATTTTATTTTACAATACTGTATTGGTTCTGCCATACACTGACATGAATATTTTTTAAGTTTACAAACCAAATGATAAGAAGTTTAGCACAGCTCACAGAAACAAGAGCTGGACTGGGACTCAGGATATAGGGCCACATCTGGCTATTTTGTTTACTGACTTATAGAGTTACTGACCCTTCTGAGCTTCTGTTTCCTCCTTGGGACTGAGCACCAAAGAACTGATGCTTTTCAATTGTGANACCATCAGAATTCTTAGTTCCCAGGACCTTGCAATAGTATTCTAAGCAGGCTATAGAGATGTAAAAATTATACACTACAGTGAGAGGTGTTTAAACACACACACACACATTAGTAAAATTGGATCTGCACCACTAAGTGTTAGCAGTGCTTTAAAATATTAATGCATGTTGGATGCCAAGTTATTTTGAAGGCTCAACCAGACTTCTATTTGGCAGGAACAATTTCACAAAGGCAATTAGATACACGTGCAAATATTTAACTATAAATTGCTGCTTATACCATTGAAATATAGCGGTTCATCAGCTGGCCACCTGGTTAGCAGGGCCAAATAAGGATTTGCCCTGATGAGAGCAAAATTCTTCCTGCCTTCTAAAATCCATCTACCTTTGCAGCATGCTAGAAATACAAACAGTTGCGCTCATTGTAGGGGGAAGGTGAGAAGGTTTGAAATTTGGAACTCCAAATTATCAGTGGAGTTCAAAGGGCCAGAAATACACCAGCTATATATGCTCATCTCTAAGTTACATGTCAGGTGTCCTAAGAGATCATGGATCACTGAGTTGGCTAAACACACTCAAACTCATTCTTCAGTTTTGGGTGGATTTTAAACAATTGCATATATTCAGAAAAATAATTAGCATATGGAAGATTGAGTTCTATCATTATATACCTATTAAATAGTGTTACTGTGTTGTATTCACTTTTCACTTTCCTGCACTGGAGAAGGAAATGGCAACCCACTCCAGTGTTCTTGCCTGGAGAATCCCAGGGACGGGGGTGCCTGGTGGGCTGCCGTCTATGGGGTCGCACAGAGTCGGACACGACTGAAGTCACTTAGCAGCAGCAGCAGCAGCAGCAATGTGTGTATAAACATATGCAAATATGGAAGATATGTCTGTGGAAATGTCTAAGGAAGCTGGAATTTTCTCTAACTTTACAACTTATCCTCAAGAACCTGAGAAATGGAATATATTCAGCCATATCAGCAAACAAAAGCTGTCACAATCATCAAAAATTGCAGCCACCCTAGACAGTGAGCTGGTGAGCCCTAAAGAAACAGGAAGGAAAGAATACCTGCCATCTAGCAGCCATCAGACTGTAGCTACTCCCTATGGTGAGCCCTGAGGAGACTCAGATGGAAAATAAAGGATACTGGTCCTAGTTAGCCAGTTGTTGTTGTTCATTCACTAAGTCATGTCCAATTCTTTGTGACCCCATGGACTGCAGCACACCAGGCTTCCCTGTCCTTCGCCATCCCCCAGAGTTTGCTCAAACTCATGTCCATTGAGCCAGTGATACCTCCTAACCGTCACATCCTCTGTCATCCCCTTCTCCTCCTGCCTTCAATCTTTCCCAGCATCGGGGTCTTTTCCAATGAGTCAGCTTTTCGCATCAGGTGGCCAAAGTATTGGAGCTTCAGCTTCAGTATCAGGTCCTTCCAATGAATATTCAGGGTTGATTTCCTTAAGGATTGACTGGTTGGATTTCCTTACTGTCCAAGGGACTCTTAAGAGTCTTCTCCAACACCACAGTTCAAAGGCAGAATCAAAAGCACTACAGCATCGAAACCAGATATCTACGGTACAGATCAAAGGGATGATTTCTGTGAACCCAGACTCCTGCATCTTCCCATACACAGAAAAGTGCTAAATTCCTTAACTTGGGATATCTGGTCTTCTTCAAATAACAGTCGTCCTTTGATGTTCTGACTACCTACTCTTTGTTGCAAAACTTCTTTATAACCTGGCTCCTGCCTTGCCTCCTTGGAGCAGTTCTCTCAGGTGCCAAATAAAACATAACTTGCAACTTTTAGGTTGTGAATATATATTTTTTAATTTTTATTTTTACTTTATTTTATTTTACAATACTGTATTGGTTCTGCCATACACTGACATGAATATTTTTTAAGTTTACAAACCAAATGATAAGAAGTTTAGCACAGCTCACAGAAACAAGAGCTGGACTGGGACTCAGGATATAGGGCCACATCTGGCTATTTTGTTTACTGACTTATAGAGTTACTGACCCTTCTGAGCTTCTGTTTCCTCCTTGGGACTGAGCACCAAAGAACTGATGCTTTTCAATTGTGATGTTGGAGAAGACTCTTGAGAATCCCTTGGTCTGCAAGGAGATCCAACCAGTCCATCCTAAAGGAAATCAGTCCTGAATATTCATTGGAAGGACTGATGTTGAAGCCGAAGCTCCAATACTTTGGCCACCTGATGGGAAGAACTGACTCATTAGAAAAGACCGTGATGCTGGGAAAGATTTAAGGCAATAGAAGTGGGCAACAGAGGATGAGATGATTAGACAGCATCACTGACTACGTGGACATGAATTTTTACAAACTCCGAGAAACAGTGGAGGACAGAGGAGTCTGGCCTGCTGCAGTCAGCAGGGTTGCAAAGAGTCGGATACCACTTAGCAACTGGACAAAACAATGTCCATCTTAGAAGATAGTGGTGAGGATTGAAATAGATGAAACCCAGTGCTCATTTCCTTCTTTTCTTCTTTTCAGAAGGAAGGAAGCCATCTCTGCAGCCTTGCCTTTGTTAGGACCCCTGGTCTTTGAAGAGAACTTGATCACAGGCCAAGGCGTTATCTCTACAGTCTTAGAGCACACTGTTGAGAGTGGTCCCTGGAAAGCCACTCATGTTTCCTGGGACACATTTCTAAATTAACGTGACGTTTTATTGCAAATCAGCCTGACATAGGACAAACGCTTTAACACATGTGATCCATAGGGAGACTGCATTCACTTCTATGAACTACTCCAAAATGAAGATATAGGCATTCCAAAAATTCCAAGACCAGTATTTTCCAAGAAAAGGATGGCCCATTTGTAGTTGTGATTCCCATATTTTATGAGTATTTAAAATACACAGGCCCTTAAAAGTCTCTACCCCAAGTCCATCCAAAGAACTTTCATATACACATATTCTTTCTCATGAAGCCCAAAGCAGCCAACTTACACAGCATTTTGTTTAAATGCTCCTGCTCCCTGCAAAGATGAATTCCAATAGCAGAATGTCTCTCATCTTTTTATCAGTTGCTCAGCCATTTTGCATTCACAATTGCATAATTCACAATAGATAAAAGGTGAAAGCCATCCAAATGCCCATTGATGGATGAATGGTTAAACAAAATGTGGTCCATCCATACAAGGAAATGTTATTCAGCCTTAAAAGGAAGGAAATTCTGATGCTTGTTACAACATCATACTAAGTGAAATAAACCAGTCACAGAAGGACAAATCCTATATGATTCCACTTGTATGAGATACCCAGTCAAATTCATAGAGCCATAAAATGGAACAGAGGTTGCCAAGGTTTGGGGATAGGTAGAGGAATGAGGAGAACTTGTTTAATGGCTTCAGAGGTTCAGTTTTACAACACCAAAAAGCTCTGGGGATTGGTTTACAGCAGTGTGAATACACAGAGCTACTGAACTGCATACACCTAAAAACAGTCAAGATGATAAATTTTTATGTTATGTGTATTTTTACCCTGATTCAAAATAAAAAGATAAAAATGCAAATAAAATTGATTTTGATTATGAGGGCTGCAGGCATTCTGGGTAGACGTTGGCATCATCCTAAGGAGGAGAAAACTTGGAAGGGCAGTTAAACACACGACCCCTGGAATCAGGAAGACCCGAGTTCAAAGCTGAGCCTGGAATATTTACTACCTATGTGGTTTCCACCAGGCCCTCAACTACCCTGTGCCTCCATTTCCCCATCTGAAAATGGCAATAATTATAAGATATATCTCATGAGGTTTTATGAAGATTAAATAACATAATATTTTTACCAAGTATTTAGCCTGGGTTTCATGCTCAGTGAATGCAAGGCCTTGGCTTGTAAGACCATTGCCCTCCTTGTGGGTCCTCCAAGGGGTGCAAGATGGGACCTGAGAGTGATGTTGAAAAATACTGACCAAGCAGAGCAGGCCCCTGTCCCCAGGTCAGTGCTTGCCGACCGCAGGACCTGGGAACCCTAGCTCACCCCGGGAGTGCTCTGACTACCCACTCACCCCATCGCAGCTTTATCACATTTCTACTGATTTTAAGTCAAAACAGTTTTGTGGGTTTGTCCCATTTCAGTCCTAAATCCCACTTGCCCCGCATTGGTAGCTTAAAAAATGTGAGAGGTCAAAGAAAATATAGGCCAATGAAAATAACACTGCAGCAAGAAATTAATTGCAAAGCCTGTTTAGTGTGACAGGGGATTCCCTAAAATCCTATTATGTCGTTCCCTGCTTCCCTTCGCCATGTGCACTGATTCTGTGCACAAAGGCCAGGGCAGGCTCCCCGGGGCATTGCTGCATTAATTTGACATTTCTGGCTCCAATTAACCTTACATTTCAGCTCTTTTCTAAAGATTGTTCTTTTAATTTGCGATAAGGTTATTTTTTTTTCCTATTGGTATTCACTGGCTTGTGCACAAAGGCCTGTTGTAGAAAAGTCAGCCAGTTTCCACATGTTTCAAGGTAGCGTGCTGTCATCTGTGCCAGACCTGTTGGTATAAGCAGAAGAGTTGAATAAGAGTCAGCTTCCTGCCATGCATGTGGGCATGGGACAAATATTTGTTCCAGGAGAGCTGGGTGGGGTGACCTTACACTACACTGTGGCATTTTGAGCTAGTTTGCCCACACTCCAAGGCAAGACCCAGGAAATCATAGAGTAAAGAGAACACTGACTCAGTAGAGTCACTTCTGAGAAACACAGAGCTGGACTCAGCTCTCACCTGCATCTCCTACCAGCTCTCTTGTCATGAGCAACTTGGCTGATGCTGTGGAGCTCCAGTATCCTCCTCTACCAAATGGGGCAAACTGCCTCCTTCCTTGAATATTAAGTAAAAGATCAGGAGGAAAGCATTCTTTGCAGGAGAGGTCTTCAAGAATCTGTTCCATATATGCCTCTTCTATCACTACAAACAGCTTTAGAGCAGCAGTCAGCAAACTATGGGCCATGGCCCATATCCAGCCCACCGCTTGTTAAAACACAGCCACACTCATTCACTTATTGTCCACGGCTGCTTGCTCACTAGAAGGGCAGAGTGAAATTGTTGTAACAGAGACCTTCTGGTCCTCAAAACCTGAAATATTTGTCTGGCCCTGCACAAAGTTTGCCAACAGCTATTCTAAAGGAACAAAGGAGAATAAGGAAGCCACCAGGCTTGGTACATGTCTTCTCTTCTACTACTGTCTAGTGCTGGGTGGTGGCTGGACCCTAGCGGTCTGAGGACTAAGTATGATGCCCATGAGTTTCCCCACCTCTGTTGTACCACAGCCTGGAAACAAGGCTTCAGCTGATACCATGGATAATATCCCCATTCAGCTAGGGATGCAGGATTTAAAATTCTCAGTTTCCATCATTTATTTTCTGAGATACCCTAACTTAAAAAAAAAAAAATCATCTTGAGAGTTGAAGCCCACTATGGGACCAGGTTTAATTTTTGCAAACACAGAATCTACTTCCCGGGAGATCCTTTGACTAAGGCAGTCTTCCTGTAACTCCTTCAATGATCCTTTTAGCTGTGAGTTGACTCTGTGGGAAAGGTGCTATGCTATGAAGGACACTTGGAAGGGAGTAAAGCTAAGCCAGACAAGGTTCCTTTTCTCCTTGACACCTACACTCTGGCAGGGAATATACGTAAAATAAAATAAAACTTGTGATGCAAAGCACCACCCGGGTGGCAAAGGCAGGCTCACCGTGCTCACCATGCGATGCAGGTGCCAGCAGCCACACCTGGAGCTGGTGAGAGATTGGGAACCGTGGGCAGGTGACTGCCGAGGACACGTGCCTGCTGGCTCCTCCGGAGTCAGCACACACGAGGTCTGTGAAGGGAGCAGGGGTCAGGAGCCTTCAGCTGATGTGCAGGTCTGACCGCGAGAGAAGCTGGGAAGGAAAGAGGGAGGGCTGGGAGGGAAGAGCCTCCAGCCCTGGGATTTTTGAGATAGTCTTGACCAGCCCGTCAGAAGGGTCAAATGAGCTGGAGAGTGCAGTAATTATTCCAGCAAAAATAACGTGCCCTCCATCTTCACAACTGTGCTGCCCTTACTTCCTTCAGCCTTGATTTCTTCACCTGATTCTTATGGCTCTGTTTTTGTTTTATAAGCTTCAAAATCTATGTGTGTAATTACATACTGTTCCCTGGTGGCTCAGAGGGTAAACCATCTGTCTACAATGTGGGAGACCCGGGTTCGATCCCTGGGTCTGGAAGATCCCCTGGAGAAGGAAATAGCAATCCACTCCAGTACTATTGCCTGGAAAATCCCATGGACAGAGGAGCCTGGTAGGCTACAGTCCATGGGGTCGCAAAGAGTCGGACACGACTGAGCGACTTCACTTCACTTAAGTCAGATAAAACTATTTTTATTTATTGAATTTAACTTTTCTCAAAAGAGATCCCTGTCATTGAAGATTTAGACCTTTTTTTTTTAAAAGCAAACTATTTATTGAAACAGTTTTGTGGCTGAAATATCAGGGATCATTTCTAAATACATTCTGGAACGTCAGATAAGTTACCCTCACAATACCGTCATCTTCTGTCCAGGCTTTACGCTCCCTGGTAAGTTAAGAAAAACTTCCCCAGCTTTTGGTACGCACGTAGAGGATAAAAAAGACTTTTTTCACACCTCAGGCGTCAGATGTTGGGTTTTAAAATACACTGTCTGGTGTGAACTTAGCTTTCAACATCAGATACAGCTTTTCCAAGTTTGAAACCAAGTGGCTGAGAAGTAAAGATGTTGGACAGCAAAATGCACACCGCACAGCAAGCTTCGCAACACTATATTGACATAAGTGTGGGTGAGTGTGGCCATTCACACCCAGACAGACATCTGGAGGTCCTTACGTGATTCTGAATCACCTCCCTCAGCAGGCATGTGCTCGTGCGCACACACACACACACAGACACACACACACACACACACACACCACATCAGTTTCCACACAAGCCAGCTGAAGTGCCGTGTGTCTTTTGCATCAATGTGCAATTCTGTACATGTATCGGACATTTGTATGGGACGGGGAGAGTCAATGCTGTGGAAATGCCCAACGATACAGTCACTCTTCTAACTCTTTCAAAAAGAAATCATCCCTTACGCCTTTGAAATCACTCTGATTGTGTCTCATCCTGATTTGTTACATTCGAACAAACCAGAGTCTCTAAGAACAAAATTCTTTTTGAATACAATGTCCCAGCTGAGCCCCTGTGGGATGGGAGCCTTGTTGACGGCTTGGAGGAGCCCCCGACGGTGACCCGGCTGGTAACGCATGACCCTAGATCCCTTGGTTATTCCACATTCCCGAGTTTAGCCTCTGACACACCAGGGGTGTGTCCTTGTGGCTGCGTGCTAAATCTCAAAGAAAGCCGGTGGGCAATGATGCGACAGAAAGAAATCCAACTTTGTGTCACAAGATCTGCCGCCAGTCCTAGCTCTGCCCGGGGCTTCCTCTCTTTACCGAGTGAATCTCAGTATCTTCATCTGCAAATGTCTCTGCACCACTTCCCTGCAAGGCTTAAGGAAGGATTCAAGGAGTGCAGGGGAATGGGTTTCCATAAAGGGGCTTGCAAACCAAGGTATTCTTGGTGCCTGTTACCCAGGAAAGTACAAACCTGGACCTTCCCAGATCTGAGAAAATTCAGGAAACCAAAGGCCTTTCCTAGACTTGCTTTCCAAAGTGCTTCTTCCAAGGGAAAAATCATTTCAATATTTAAGAAAGTATAAGAAAACCTTTTCAATGTACTTCCTTCAAACACTATCTAGCCCTTGCAAAGCTCAATCTTTAGGGAAGTCAGACTCCTAGTTTTTGTGGCTTTTGAAACTGACCAAATCCATTATTTTAATAATCATACCATAATTGCTACAGTCATTGAGTGGGCATTATATACTCTGATGCAATAATAAATGTCATTTTAGGTTCTGTAGCCCTCATAGCAATCCTTGTTTTAGAGATGAGGAAAATCAAGGCACATGAGGTGAAATAAATCACTTTAGGCCACAGAGCTAATAAAGGGTAACACCAGGATGTGTCCCCTTCACAACTGAGCTCTTCTGCCTTCCAAGCACTTCTTCGGGAGATCTTAGCACAACTGCCTTACACATTTTAGACCCATAGGAATATCTCAGTAGAGAACCTGAAGCAAATATCAGGATGGTAAATGTAGAGACAGAGAAAGAAGAGAGAGACGAAAGACTGGTCCTGAGAAGCCTCTCTTGATAGCCCCAGTTAATATCTGATTGTCTGCTTAATTACTATTAATAATAGCTTCCCCTTTCACGTTAAAAGTAGCCAGGCTTGGATGATAGACTGTATGTTCACTGTAAGGTTAAAACTTCTGCGAAGCTATAGACTTCAAGTGAATAATAAAAGAAATTCCAAGAGGCAGCCGTTATGGAAACTGACTACTCTTTCTCTGCAAAAGCCCTGGGCAGACTTGACCTCAGGCCATAAGATTCTTAGATACCAAGTCCTTAAACTTAATTGGGATTGTAAATTAGAAAGTGTGCTCAGTCCCTAAGTCATGTCTGGTTCTTTGAGACCCCGTGGACTATAGCTCACCAAGCTCCTCTGTCCATGGGATTTCCAGGCAGGAATACTAGAGTGGGTTGCCATTTCCTACTCCAGGGGGTCTTCCTGGCCCAGGGATTGAACCCACATCTCCTGCACTGGCAAGCAGATATTTTTACTGCTGAGCCACCAGGAAGTCCATAGAGTATTTCTCTATAATTGAAATGTCCACTTAGTATACAACACTCACAAATAATGTAAGTCTCTGTGTTTGGTTCTGTTTTGTTTTGCATATATGTTCCAACCTCCAACATGCCTTCCAAATGTATTCCATAAGTGCAGCTAGTAAATAAAAAAGCTGATTACTTAAATCTTACTCTAGTTTTGTATTTTAAGGAGAATGGCACTGAAACATGTGTGCTGTCGTGTGGGAAACGAAGCATCGGTCTATATTTGGTTCAGGATACAGGATGCTTGGGACTGGTGCACGGGGATGATCCAGAGAGTTGATGTGGAGTGGGAGGTGGGGGGGGGGGGTTCAAGATTGGGAACTCATGTACACCTGAGATGAAAAAATAAAAATTAAAATTAAAAAAAAACCATGTTTATACTAAAACTAGTTAACACTTATGCTTAATTTGAGTTAATAAAGAGTTCCTGTTAACAGAATTCTTTCCAGTTACCTCCAGACTCCATAGGAAAGTTGCACACAGAAGTTTAATTCCCTAAATCTTACCTATGTAGGATTTAAATGCAGTGTTTGGGTTAGTAATTAGCCCATTGTGTGTGATGAAGATTTCTCTGTGTCAAAGACGCACTTTTGTGGGAAGAACCTGCTGCTGGCTTGGTTCCTAGAAAACCACCCCTTTGGGATCTTAACCCAAGGGATCACAAAGTCAATTCTATTGGTAAGAGGTTCCAGGGAGGAAACAAAGAACCTTCTGTGTATAAACCACACAAAGTGACCTGGAGCCCTCAGAGGCCAAAATTTCTCCAGGAACCTACAGATTTGCTCCTTAAGACCTGGGAGCCAACAAACATCCACCCATTCCTGGTGATTAGCCCTGGACACTGGGAACCACAGAAAGCCCCCAGTGGCTAAGCGTTAAAGAATCTGCCTGCAATACAGGAGACGGAGGCTCAATCCCTGGGTCAGGAGGATCCCCTGGAGGAGGAAATGGCACCCCACCCCAGTATTCTTGCCAGGAAAATCCCATGGACAGAGGAGCCTGGTGGGCTACAGTCCATGGGGTCACAAAGAGTCAGACACAGCCGAACACACGCTGGGAAACACGGCAGGGCCCCTTTGGAAGAGTCGCTCTGCACCGTTCCTTGGTGGGAATGGCCACTCATCTAAGTTGGGCGAATTGCAGACAGAGTTCCAACTTCATCAGCCTTAAATAAAGCATCTCTTTTCCAGGAACAAAGATTTTCTTAAGCTGCATTTTACATAATGAAATTATTCACATTTCAAACTCTTTTCTCAGAGCCCCAGAGCTGGAACATTAGTTTCCTCTGAAATTGGAACCTCTGACCCTTCTACGGTGAAGTGTATCCCAGGTTGGGGCTACTGATTATCTCCATTTTATTTGAGCTAGTTTCACTCCAAGGACAAAACATACTGGGCCTTGAGAGCTTGACCCTCCTGAAAATATTTAACATCTGAATTAAACCTGCAGGCTTTGCCAGAAGTGCTCCTGGAATTTTATGTCTGAGGCTCTTTTCCCCCAGCCCCGAATCACTAAAATGTAAGTAGATAAAGACAGCTCTGACAAATTGTGTTCCCTGAACTAAATGCCATCAAGCAAATTCTTGATTTCCCCTTTTCATAGCAAGTGTTATAAAGTGTTCTACACCCTTTGTGTCCCTGCTGAACTCAATTATTCTGGAAACAAACATTACGGTTTAAAATGAAGGTCCAGGGGCTATTAGCACGATCCAACAGCTGTACTAGGGGTGAACCCAGACGCAATGAAGCCGAGCCGCAGATGGAGGCGGAAGTCGGCTCTGACGGAGGATGAGAGACAATAAAATTATACAGCCATCTTTGTTTACTGCCCTTTCAGAATTAATGCCAAAAGGTCCATTTCACTGACTGCAAAAAAGAAATAATGGGGCTTATTGGACACTTCCAGAAGGCATGTCTGGACCACCTTTTCCCCAGTGCATCAGTCAAAAATATGTATTAAGCACTTCTGTCGGATAAAACACGCTGCTAGGTACTGTGGGGGCATCGGAAACAAGCAAGCACATATTTTTCAACAAAGATGTACATTCTTCTCACTGGTAAACTATGTACCTATTCCAAGTAAAGCGATGGGCCAGACGCCAGGACCTGGACGTCCAGGAAAATACAATCCAGCTCCAGGCTGCAGGAGGCATGTTCCAGAGGGCCTGTCCACATCCCACCCTGCCTGCGGCTTCAGTAGCCATGTTTAGGCTGCTGGTCTTGTGGCCCCAGCCACAGCTGGGCTCAACAGGGAAAAATCCAGGTGCCAGATAGGAAATTAGCCCTTCTAAGGTCTGGTGGAAACCAGTGGTTGTCTTTCTTAGGAAGCAGGACCGCAAGACAGAGCAGGTAGGTGTGGTCCCGTCAGCAGCAGTAAGAGTACGTGGACTTGGGCTTGCAGAGGGGGATAGGTGAGCGTGGACATGTGGAAGGTCACACACCGGCACAGCCCGAGCTGGGGGTGCCTTGTGGCCTCCCAGGCGCTGACCTCGCTGAGGCTTCAGTCTCTCCCTCAATGGGTGGCTCTGAGCAGATGCTTGGACCGCTCTGGAGTGCAAGATGCATGGGGTTGAGTCTGGCTCATGCCTAAGGATCAGGAGAGAGGCTGAAGCCAAGGCAGAGGGCCTTCCCTCCACAGGTGAGTTAAGGATCCAGACAAGAATCCACAAGTGGGAGCTTGTCCTGGTAACATGGTTCAAGGGACGATACCACACAGAGGTCTGGAGACAGCTGGAGAAACTGGACCTGAGGAGGGGGCAAGAGCTGGACGGAAGTACCTCCTCTCCACAGGGGCTTTAGCCTCTGAAGACCTACACCTGCAGGATGAAGGAGGGGCAGCTCTGAAAAGAGCTACATCCAGAGAGCGGCTAACATCTCCCAGTGGCAAGGGCTACGGGCTGAGTTGTGTCCCCGGCAAATCCACGCGTGGAAGCCCGACCCCAGTGTGATGATATTTGGAGAAGGGCCCTTTGGGAGATCGTTTTAGATGAAGCCATGAGGGTGGAGTCCCTCTGATGAGATTAATGCCACTTCCCAGGTGGCGCTAGTGGTAAAGAACCCGCCTGCCTGTGCAGAAAATGTAAGAGACACGGGTTCGATCCCGGGGTCAGGATGATTCCCTAGAGGAGGGCATGGCAACCCACTCCAGTATTCTTGCCTGGAGAACCCCAAGGACAGAGGAGCCTGGCGGGCTACAGTCCATGGGGTCACAAAGAGTTGGACACGACGGAAGCAACTTGGCACTCAAGAAGGAACTCCAGAGGGCTAGCTTCCTCTGCCATGTGAGGAGGTGGCTGCCTGCAAGTCGGGAAGAGGGGTCTCAGCAGAAACAGACCCTGATGGCACCTTCATCTTGGACTTCAGCCTCCAGAACTGTGAGGAAATAGATTTCTAATGTTTAAGCCCCCTTCCTTGTGGGTTATGAAGCTCACACTGATCGAAACATCAGGCAAAGCTGTTGTTAGCTCCTTCCCACTCTCTCGCCATGCTCTAACAAAAACAGCAAACCAGGGGCAAGGCAACAGGGAAGGCAAGCGAGGTGCTCCTGTCCCCCACATGATGGGGCAGGCAGCTGGCCCTGGTACTTGGAGGAGAGAGCTATTAACTTGAGTCTGATTCACAGCACTGGAGTTTGCTCAGGACTGAGCATCTTCAGTCCTGCATGGAAACCCTGTTTGCTGTCTACACTGCAGGACATTCCATTGCTTTAGAGTGGCTGGTGAGGTCACAGAGTCCAGGCAAGCCAAGAAATGGAGAGAAAACCGTGTTGTGCTTTGACCACATCCCCAAGTCTTATGTGTTCAAAAAAAAGAAAAAACCACTCTCAGAGACTTTGGAAAAGCCTCCCACTGGAGAGGTGGCCTTGAGTGAGGTCATGGGCATGAACAAGGTCACGTAAGTCAGTGGTGGGGAAGTAAGAAGGTCAGGACAGGCAACTGGAAGGATAATTGTGGCCGGAATGAGAACCAGTCTAAGGAGGGAAGTAGCATGCAGTGAGCCGTGTTTGCGGAGAGTATCTCTGCAGAGAATGAGAGGGTTAAGTTGCAAGTAAAGACACCTGTAAAACAACTTAAAAATTCTTTAGCCAAGAAGGTATTAAGGCCCGAGGGAGAGAATTACAAACAGAGGAGAACAGGCACAGCTGACCCCTCAGAAGGGGCTCAGCCAAGACTGGGGGCTGAGCAGGGGCTGGGGAGGGCAGGTGACAGAGAAAGGCGGCCACTAGCTCCCAGCCTGGAGGACTGGAAGGTGGGATACCACTGAACACAGGGAGAAAACAGCAGATCCGATAAAAATATCTGCCCCAATCAGGGCTCTCCAGAGAAAGAGAGCCAGCAGGAGGTGTCTTGGGACAGACAGATCTATTACCCAGAATTTGCTCAGAGTCACGGAAGCTGGGGAGTCCACTTCTGCATTGCAGACAGACAGGCAGAGACTTCAGAAAACCAACAGTGCATTTCCAGGCCAAAGAGTCTGCTAGAGAATTTTTTTTTATTTGGCTTGGAGATACCAGTCTTCCTGGTCTATCCTGGCCTTTAACTGATTGGGCGAGGCCCACCCACACTATTCAAGGCAACCTACTTAGAGCCCACCAATTTAACGGAGAAGGCAATGGCAACCAACTCCAGTACTCTTGCCTAGAAAATCCCATGGACAGGGGAGCCTGGTAGGCTGCAGTCCATGGGGTCGCGAAGAGTCAGACACGACTGAGCGACTTCACTTTAACTTTTCACTTTCATGCATTGGAGAAGGAAATGGCAACACATTCCAGTGTTCTTGCCTGGAGAATCCTAGGGACAGGGGAGCCTGGTGGGCTGCCGTCTATGGGGTCGCACAGAGTCAGACATGACTGAAGTGACTTAGCAGCAGCACCACCACCAATTTAAAAGCTGGGATTCCCAGGTGGCTCAGATGGTAAAGCATTGCCTGCAATGTGGGAAACCCAGGTTCGATCCATGGGTCAGGAAGAGCCCCTGGAAAAGGAAATGGCAACCCACTCTAGTACTCTTGCCTGGGAAATTCCATGGACAGAGGAGCCTGGTAGGCTACAGTCCATGGGGTCGCAAAGAGTCAGACACTTTACTCAGAGCCCACCAATTTAAAAGTTAATCTCATCCAAAAACACCTTCCAAACTGATACATTAAATTAACCATTGCAAAGATCATCAAAGCCCCCATCGGGCCCCACTGTCCCCAAGCATGGTAACTGCTTGCTCTCCTCGGAGCAGACATGATAACATTCTCAGCCTCCTCAGCCTCCGAGGGTTAGGGACACATTTCTTGAAGAACCAGGTGAAGGACTTTGGCAGACACCAAGAGGAGCATCACCCAACCCTGCCGAGGTCCAACCTGCTACACAGAAGCCACAGTCTTTCAGTGGAGTCTTTGGAAACCTTCCCGCTGTATCCATCAGCCGACCATGACTCCACTATTAACCTGAGGGATGAGCACCCAGACTATGGAACGCCAGGGTCAGTCTCAGCAAAGATCGTTGCTTATCGTGGTACAGTAACCCCTACAAGGAGGGAGAAGAGTGATGTAGTCAATAAGTGGGGAAAGGAGCTGGGAGGAAAAGAGTGAGGACGCCTTCCCAGTAGGTCAGTAGAAAGTGTATAGAAATGACTCAAAGGGGCAATGCATTCTTCATATCACTTCAGCTTTATCTGCAGGAGACTTTTCTAGAAGCAAGCAAACCAGGCTGCTTTCACCCAAGCAAGCTCTCCAAATAGAGCTGAAATGATACACTTAAGATAACAAGTATTGCTGTGGCCAGCAGGATTCTGGGATAGTATATACTCATGTGTTCGCGCCGATGTTCAGTCAAATACTAATTCTAGGTGCCCCCGTGAAGGGGTCTCATAAATGTAAGTAGGGTCCCAAATCAGCTGATTCTAAGAAAGGGCAATCGCACTGGTAAATCATGTGGTCCCTTGAAAGGGTGGGGGACCCCTGGCTAAAGAGATTCAAAGCCTGAAAGGGATTCAACGCAAGGGCAGCTCTCTGTGGGTGACTTTGAAGGTGGAGGGGACCACAGGGGAGGCATGTGGGTGACCCCTTTGAGCTGAGAGCAGCCCCTGGCTGAAGGCTAGCCTAAAGAAACAGGGGTCTCAGTCCTACAATGGTAAAGAAGTGAATTTGACTGAAATCCAAGCTGGATTCAGGGTTGCTGGGAGAAATATCAGCAACCACAGACATGCAGATGATACCACTCTAATGGCAGAAAGCGAAAAGGAACTAAAGAGGCTCTGGATGAGGGTAAAAGAAGAGAGTGAAAATTCTAGCTGGAAACTCAACATTCAAAAACTAAGAGCATGGCATCTGGTCCCATCACTTCAAGGCAAATAGAAGGGGAAAAGTGGAAATAGTGAAAGATTTTATTTATTTTCTTGGGCTCCAAAATCACTGTGGATGGTGACTGTAGCCATGAAATGAAAAGACACTTGCTCCTGGGAAGGAAAGCGATGACTTAAACAGGATATTACAAAGTGGAGAGAACATTTTGCCGACAAAGGTCTGTATAGTCAAAGCTATGGTTTTTTCAGTTGTCATATATGGATGTGAGAGTTGTACCCTAAGGAAGGCTGAACACCAAAGAACTGATGCCTTTCAATTGTGGTGTTGGAGAAGATACTTGAGAGTTCCTTGGACTGCAAGCAGATCAAATCAGTCCATCCTAAAGGAGATCAACCCTGAATATTCGTTGGAAGGATTGATGCTGAAGCTCTAATACTTTGACCACCTGATGCAAAGAGCCAACTCATTGGGAAAGACCCTGATGCCAAGAAAGATTGAAGGCAAAAGAGGAAGGAGGCAGCAGAAGGTGAGGTGGTTAGACAGCATCACCAACTCAAAGGACATGAGTTTGAGCAAACTCCAGAAGACAGTGAAAGACAGGGAAGCCTGGCACACTGCAGTCCATGGAATTGCCAAGAGTCAGACACAACTTAGTGTCTCAGCAACAACAACAAACTGACTGAGCTTGGAGGCTGACTCTTGCTCAGAACCTCCATAAGGGAACTCAGCCTGACTGAGACCCTAATTCCATCTGTCAGGCCCTGAGCAGAGAGCCCAGCCATGACGTGTCAGGTCTTCTGACCTACAGGACTGTGAGATAACACAAGGGCATCTTGTGAACCCACTAAGTATGTGCTCATTTATTACACAGACTTCCGTGGTGGCTCAGATGGTAAAAAATTCACCTGCAATGCAGGAGACCTGGGTTTGACCCCTGGGTTGAGAAAATTGCCTGGAGAAGGGAACAGCTATCCACTCAAGTATTCTTGCCTGGAGAATACCAGGGGCAGAGGAGCCTGGCTACAGTCCACAGGGTTGCAAAGAGTCAGACACGACTGAGTGACTTTCACTTACTCATTTATTACACAGCAACAGAAAACTAATACAATTGCTAAATTGTATTGCTAAAACTAATACTTCTGGTAGCCAGTTCTACGTTGTAATTAATTCAGTTAAGTCTCAGGACCCTGTGAGGTGGACACTTAACCATCCCTATTTTATAGGCGAGGAAACCAGGACACTGAGCATTTAGTCAGTGCTTATCCAAATTCCGGGAGTTGGTGATGGACAGGGAGGTCTGGCGTGCTGCAGTCCGTGGGTCGCAGAGTCAGACACAACTGAGCGACTGAACTGAACTGAACTATCCATTTCTTCTGTTTTCTCTTTTAATAAAAACTGCATACATGTAAAGTGTACAACCTGCTGTTTGGATTCACTACTCACACTGAGGTGATCACTGCAGTCTCATGGCCTGGCCATCTCTTCACACAGCTTGCATGTTCTGGTTCCTGCTCTCAGACATCTGGCCTACCTCAGGCTTTATACCCTTGACCAGCATCTCCCTTTCTCCCCCTCCGCCCCAGCCCCTGGGAATCACCATTATACTCTCTGTTTTTATGGATTCAACCTTTTTAGAGTCTACATCTGCAACTGGGTTATTTCACTCAGCATAATATTCCCCAGGTTCATCTATATTGTTGCAAATAGAAGGAAATCCTTTCCTAAGGCTGAATAATTTTTCATTGTACTCATATATTTATAAATGTCTTTGTCTCTTCACCCACTGATGGATATTTACATTGTTTCATATCTTAGCTCATGTGAATTCAGGATCCTGATTTCATTTCCTTTGGATAAACACCCAGAACTGGAATTGCTGGATCATAGGGTAGTCCTATTTTTAACTTTTTAAGAAACTGCCATACTGTTCTACACAGTGGTTACACTCTCACCAAGAGTGCCCAAAGTGTCCCTTTTCTCTACATCCTTACCAATATTCATTATCTCCCATCTTTTTAAAAACAGCAATCTTAACGGGTGTGTGGTGACATCTCATTGTAGTTTTGAATTTCTCTGCTAATTAATGATGTTGAATCCCTTTTCATGTACCTTTTGGTCATTAATGTGTCTTCCTACCCTGTTCTCCTAACATTTATGTTGTTGTTCAGTTGCTAAGTCGTGTCTGACACTTTGTGACCCCCATGGACTGCAGCACACCAGGCTTCCCTGTCCCTCACTATCTCCCGGAGTTTGCTCAAACTCGTGTCCATTGAGTCGGTGATGCCATCCAACCATCTCATCCTCTGGTGTCCCCTTCTCCTCCTGCCCTCAGCCTTTCCCAGCATCAGGGTCTTTTCCAATGAGTCCTCTGCTCTTTGTATCAGGTGACCAAAATATTGGAGCTTCAGCTTCAGCATCAGTCATTCCAATGAATATTGAGGACTGATTTCCTTTAGTATTGACTGGTTTGATCTTGCAGTCCCAGGGAGTCTCAAGAGTCTTCTTCAGCATCACAATTCAAAGGCATCAACTCTTTGGCATTCAGCCTTCTTTAGGATCCAACTCTCACATGCCTACATGACTACTGGCAAAACCATAGTTTTGACTATACAGACCTTTGTCGGCAAAGTGATGTCTCTGCTTTTTAATAGGCTGTCTAGGCTTGTCATAGCCTTCCTTCCAAAGATCAAGTGTCTTTTCATTTCATGGCTGCAGTCACCATCCACAGTGATTTTAGAGCCCCCAAAATAAATCTGTCACTATTTCCCCTTTCCCTCTTCTATTTGCCATGATGTAATGGGACCAGATGCCGTGGTCTTAGTTTATGAATGCTGAGTTTCAACCTTTAGTCAGTACTGAGATTCCAGGTGGCTGCTGGCCTCCCCCTGAAAGGCTCCTGATCACTTTCCCAACTTTTGATCTTTCTAACTAATCTGAGGGGTGCCTGTCTCCACATCAGGGCTCCGGTTACCTCCTTAAAGACTAACAGGATGCCTCACCCAATGAGGTGACTTGCTGGCCCCCAACACAGGGCTGGGTGGAAGACAGTTGGCCCAAATCAAACAGAGTGAAGGGCCCTTATTCATCTGTTCAAGTTGCCATAACAGAATACCACACACTGCTTGCTCACACAACAGTTCTGGAGGCTGGAAGCCCATGATCAAGGTGTAGGCAGGACTGGTTTCTGCTGAGGCCTCTCTCCTGGGCCTGTCGATGGCCACCTTCTCCCTGTGACCTCATGGGTCTTCCTTCAGGGCGTGTCTGTGTCCTCACCTCTTCTCATAAGAATAGCAGTCCAACTGGAACCGGGTCCACCCCAATGACTTTGTTTTGACTTCATTACTTTTTGAAATACCCGATCTCCAAATACAGTCAAATATATGTTGAGATACTGAGGTCAGCCCTCCAGCATATGAATTGGGGGTAAAAGGACCCAATTCAGCCTGTAAGAAGCACCAAGTCCAAAGTAAAAGGTTTGAATAAACTTGTCAGGGGCCAAGGGGAAGCGTCCCTCAGGGTATGCAACCAGCAATTCGTGGTCTAACATCCAGCGGAGCTGCAGGCGCCCCAACTTCACCTCCTCTGTTTCCCAGAAGCTCCCTGCCACCTGCTGCAGGACCCTCACCACCATCACCAGCCCCTGCCCCTCACACAGAGACACGGGCAGCCCAAAGAGCTGCAGGTACCAGAGCACATCCCTGCAGGATTTCAAAGCAGAGCAATATTTAGCAGTTCAAGTGGGGCCAAGGGCTGACATTAAGCAAATTTCAAGGGTTATTTGAAGTTAATTGAGTTTAATCACATAATGATTGTATAATTAGTCATAGTGCCCTTGTTCCTACATGGCTGGACCAGGCTCTGAAGGAAACAGCAGCACTGGGCAGGGAGGGGCAGTAGAGGCGAGACAGGAGGGTCGGGGGTGGGAGGTGCTGGCTGAGCCCACAGAGATGCTCCGCTTCACCCGCGGGGCCCCCACCTGCACCAGATGTGAGCTGGCTCCCAGCACGGGCTCCCACGCCTCTCCGGGTCTGAGACCACATCTGGAGACCACGTGTTTGTCCTGTCTACTTGAGGGTATGTTCCCTCTCTGCTGAGACAGAGCCTTGTCACCAAGCAGTCAGCAAAGGGAACTTCTAAGGTGGCTGGACTCACGGCGAGCTCCACAAATGGCACTTCAGACCTAACTGGAAAGTTTGTCGGGCTTTTAGTTCAAAACTGAACTTAACCTGATCTACCAGCAGCACTTGCCACCTGGGCGGTCATCAGGCTATCAGGATGCAGGGATTAAATCTCTGCACGTCTCTAAGGAGCCCGGGGTGGGTTCTCCAGTCTCTCACCCAACCAGACCTGGGTCTAAGTTAAGCTTCCGATGCCATGACATTCATCCCCTTGGGTCTTCACTGCAGAGTGGAACTAGGGTGAGCCCCAGAGTGTTCTAGAAAGGCTTCCTCTCGGAGGCAGCCCGACGCTCTGGGGGGTTTGCGGGGGGCCTGAGTGACCAGCGTGACAGCAGAAACAGTCGGGTACTATTTTCTCTCTCTTTTCTGCAACTTTTGTTGGAATATAGTTGCTCTGCACTGCTGTCAGTCTCTGCTGTACCGCAAAGAGAATCCGCCATATGTACACTCCCCTATTTTCTGATTTCCTTCCCATTTCGGTCACTGCAGAGCAGTGAGTAGAGCTCCCTGTGCTATAAGTAGGTTTTCATCAGTTATCTGCTCTATGCAGAGTATCAATAGTGACTATATGCCGGTCCTATAGAGGTCAGGTTCACAGAGACAGAAAGTACGGTGGCGGCCAGGGATAGGGGAGCGGGCATGAGACGGGCAGTGGGGACGGTTGCACAACAGTATGAAGGGACTTAATACCATGGAACTGGACACTTGAAAATGGTGGAGATGGCCGATTTAATGTTACGTGAATTTTACCACAATTTTTTTAAACTGGAAGGGAAAAAAATGCACCCTGTAAGTCAGGGCCCGAGCTGTTTCCCAGACCTGGCCAGCCCCAAGTCCAGGCCTCCTTAGGGGACTCACATTTCTAGAGCAAGTCAGGTGAGGCTGCAGGGCCTGATGCCGGCCTGTTTGAGTCTCTTCCTCCCCCTACAGAAATGTGGCCCTAGCAGATGCTGAGTCCACCACTCAGGCTTCACCTGGGAGGGCTTATCCCTGCAAAGTGCAGGGCCGCAGGGTCAAGGGCAGATTCCCAACTGGCAGAATCACCACTACGGGGACTGCACCTCACTGCCCCGGGTCTCACCGTCCACCCTGTCACCACAGTTCCCTGGCTCCTGTCACAACTAGTCTGTAACCTTTCTCATTTTCAGAGACAAATCCAAGTTTGATGCACGTTGTACACAGTGCCGTGACTACACAAGTCACACACATGCATGTTGTACACAGTGCTGTAACTACACATCACACACGCACACATTGTACACAGTGCTGGAACCACACAAGTCACACATGTACATGTTGTACAGTGCACAGTGCTGTGATTACACAAGTCACACATGTACACGGTGTACACAGTGCTGGAACCACACAAGTCACACGTGTACATGGTGTACACAGTGCTGGAACCACACAAGTCACACATGTACATGTTGTACAGTGCACAGTGCTGTGATTACACAAGTCACACATGTACACGGTGTACACAGTGCTGGAACCACACAAGTCACACGTGTACATGGTGTACACAGTGCTGGAACCACACAAGTCACACATGTACATGTTGTACAGTGCACAGTGCTGTGATTACACAAGTCACACATGTACACGGTGTACACAGTGCTGGAACCACACAAGTCACACATGTACACGGTGTACACAGTGCTGGAACCACACAAGTCACACTTGCACACCGCACTCTGGAACAGCGTGTGCTACCTCCCTCCTCTGCCCCTCCATCTCACACAGGTTAACCCCCCAGTCAAGTTTCTTAGTCTCGTCCTTCCAGAACAGACCCTGTCATCATCTTCAGCTGTCCTGCTGTCGCTGTCACTGCTAATCCTCAAGGCAATTATCCAAAGGCTTTATCTACAAAATAATCAATTAATTTTAAAAACTCCTGGGAACACTTGCTGAAAAGACAGACTCCTGAGCTCCATCCTGGGAGACCACACTTTTCTGTAAGCCTGGGGTTGGGAGTCTGCAGACCCCACTGATAGCTTAGGAAGGGTGGGTGAGAGGTACTGGGATCGGTACCTCCCTTGCCCCTTGGGAGCTTCCATTCTCTCCCTGTGTTCCCAGTGAGGACTTGCTCTTGATACTGAAGGTGCTAGAATGCTGGTCTCTGACTATCTGAGGTTCTGCTGTTCTTTAGAGAAGAAACCATTGTAAAACACCATTACATGCGACTTCTATCACTCGTGGGATGGTAAACCATTAAAGAGTGGAACTCTGAACAACTCGCCCAGCCTGGTCTGTGACATCCAACACCCACACTTGGTCCCTCCCCAGAATGTAGCCCAGGAACACCCTCCATCAAGAGGTCTGTAATTAGTCCCACTGGCTTCCCTGTGGGTAACACACCTTTTTTTCAGACTTTCCGTAATTCAAACTCCCTTCCCACATCCAGTGGCCCAGATGGTGGGTTTTTATGTTAACCAGCATTATTCGACCACAATCCAGTATCACAGCTATACCATGATATCTGCCCAGTTTGGATGTTTTCAACTCTAAGTAGCAGACAACCCAGACTCAAACTGGTTTTAAAATATGAACATTGATAACTTTGTATCATAGGGTGCCTAGGTTGAGCACTGGTTTCTCAGTTCAACGATATCTTTGAGGATTGTGCTGTGCTGTCCATAGTCAACTTTACAAAGACGCTAGTCTCCAGGAAGCTGAAAGATAGTGGCCAGCAGCAGCTATCCATCAAAAAGGTGGACTGGAAGGTAGACTCTTCATCCTGCAAGAGAGCCCCTCCTCCTGCTGTGGACCCTGAGACTTGCCTCCCATTGGCCAGCAGAGGTCATATGCTCCCCTCATAACTCAGCTCAGCCACTAGGGAACGCTACACACGGATTCCACAGTCACACTTCCCTTCGCCCACAGCTGCCCCTGGGGCGTGAGGTCCCTGAGGAAGGAGGAAGAGGGACTGGATGCTGGGTAAATGAGTCAAGGCAGCTGCTATGTCACCAGCTCTTCTCAACACAAATGCTGGCCCTGACCCCCAGGCAGACGCGTGGTAAGAAGCCAGCGCCTGCTCCAGGTGACACTTGCCTCCAGAAGGAAAGGGTAGGGAGTGTCAAATGCTGATCCAGGAAAAGCCAGCCTCCTCCGCCACAGGGCTCTTCATTAGTCCTATGGGTCTGCGGGCGTTTTTCAATGCTCTGCTCTAAGGACCTGATTAAACATTAAAAACAGGTCAAGGTTATGGTCCTAGGGACCTCTTGACAAAATCCCTCTTCATATTTCTTCCTGAGGAATTCTCCTGTTGCAATGTATCTCTTCCCTACCCAGTTCCATGCAAACCCCATGGGGTTTTGAGAGCTGAGGGACCCAGAGAACAAACTCTGATTCATTCAGAGGGAGCATTTCTAAAGCCTTGACTTGAATGAACATGGTCAGGATCGGGAGGTTTGTGGCTCTAGTTTGGAGAGTTTTGCTTCCTTGCAAAGCACAGACCAAAAGAAACAGTGGGTCAACATGACGGGATTTCTGCATTCAAGGCCACCTTTCCTGTAGGTTAGTGTTATTGATTACCCACACCTCAGGCCCTGACAGGTAATCAATAGACCCTCTGACCCAGATATGTGACTTGGCCTGTGGGGGGTTTAAAAACAAGAACTGAACATGGCAACTCTGGTTCATGCTTTTCATACATGAGAATTACATTTTCCCCCAGAGCTGCAAAGTCGTTTCTGCTCAAATTACCCCAGCTGTCTCAGGAGCCCACAATCAGAGAGGCCTGTTCACTTTTCCTGCTGGAGAAGAGTTCTGCAACCAACCCCAAGCCATTAAGAACAAGTGACAGGCCAAAGTCTGGAAAAATCTATTTATGTCCCCAAAGCGCTAGGATTCTTTAGGCAGGGCCACCTAACCTTCTTTGTAAGAGACATAGGGAAACAGTAATTGATGGGGACAGGAGAACAGAAAGGGAGTCAAGCGCCTGCTGGGGGAGAGGACGGACTCTAGGCACCCAGTTGCTGCTGCTGTTGTTGTTCGCTCGCTCAGTCATGTCTGACTCTTTGCACCCCCATGGACTGCAGCACGCGAAGCCTCCCTGTCCTTCACCATCTCCTGGAGCTTGCTCAAACTCATGTCCATTGAGTCAGTGGTGCCATCCAACCATCTCTTCCTCTGTCATCCCCTTCTCCTCCCGCCTTCAGTCTTTCCCAGCATCAGGGTCTTTTCCAGTGAGTCGGCTCTTTGCATCAGGTGTCCAAAGTATTGGAGCCTCGGCCAGCTTCAGTCCTTCCAATGAATCTTCAGAGTTGATTGAGAATAAGAATCATAACCTGGTCACATCTTAGTCTCAGCTCCAAATGAAATCCAGCACCTAAAAGACTCAAAAAAGCCTATTGAATAGATGAAGGAATGAGTGAGTGAACAAATTTATAAATGAGTGTGTGAATGTGAGTGGACGAACAAAAATGTAGCATCCAACTAAAGAAAGAACATCAAAGTACTAAATCCTCAAGGATAATAGCCCTAAGAAAAGGGGACCTTTCACCCCTTTCCTGGAAATTTTGCAAAGAAGAGGCTAGATGAAATAAAAAGATTGACTTTTACATCCAGTTCAGTTCAGTTCAGAGTTGGATGCAAATCTTGATTCCATTAGCAAAGTGAATTCGAGCAAGGTATTTAGCCTCTTTGTCCCTCAAAGTTATCATTGAGAATAAGGCCTATGCAGAGAATCAAAAACAAGATATGCTTATTGCCTGGTACGTGGTCAGCACTCACTAAGTTGTAGTCATTATCAACATTAACCAAGCTCTGCCATGGAGTAGCTTGTCCAGAGCTGCGGTATCTGCTATCAAGACAGAAAGATTAACCACACAAAGTGTGGTTATCAGACCTCTGGGCTGAGTGGCCAAAAATAGAGTACTTCTCTTTTCCAAATCTTGCAAAGGACAGTAAATTCTAAGCATCCAATAGATCATCAGTGAAAATTCTCTCAAGGAATGTAAACTGGTAAACCAGGAAAGGCAAACATATTGCCTCTGTGTGAGTGAAGTTATAACAAATATTAGGTTGCCGAAAATGCCAACACTACGTATCAGCCAGGGAATGCTAGGTTGTGCTGCAGTAACAAACAGCTCCAAATCTCAGTGGGTTAAAAGTCATGTCACATATTCCTTGCAGGTCAGCAAGGGGACTCTTCTCAGAGATCAAGGCTTTCTGAACAGTCAGCATCTCAAATGGTGCTGATCACCAACACCAAAAAGCAAGCAAACCCTGGAGGGTCTCATACTGGCAAAAAATGTCCCCTCCGTGGATGAACCACAACTGTTAGGCAGAACTAATCACTTGGCACCACCCAACCTCCAGGGAGCCAGGAAGTGCAATCGCAGCATATGCACAGAGCGGGAGAAAAGGGAAATATTCTCTGGCTCTCACTAAAGAGCACCATACACTGCAGCGAAGTAGACATCCAGGAAGCTCCACTCAAACCTGACCAGTGGCGACAAACATGACTGGAAGGCAAAAGCATCAGGTCCCTCCCAATATCTGCAAACTCAGGGTGGAAGGGGGTGGGTGCAGAGGCAGCTTTGTTTGACATTCAGCACGGCTATCCTCCAAAAGTGTCCAAATAATAAATGCTGAAGAGGGTGTGAAGAAAGGGGAACCCTCCTACACTGTTGGTGGGAATGTAAATGGGTGCAACCACCATGCAGAATAATATGGAGGTTCCTTAAAAAACTAAAAATAGGGTTGCCATATGATTCAGCAATCCCACCCTTGTTTATACAGCTGGCAAAAAAATGAAAATTCTAATTTGAAAAGATATATTCACCCCAGTGTTTCACAGCAACACCATTTGTAATAGCCAAGACATGAAAATACCCCAATATTTCATATCAATAGAAAACTAGCTCAAGATGTGAGATATATATGCTTATATGCAGATTATATATATGAAACACAAATATATACACACATGTATGGCGGAATGCATACTCAGTCACTCAGCCATGCCCCACTCTTTGTGACCCCATGGACTGTCGTCTGCCAGGCTCTTCTGTCCATGGAATCCCAGCAAGAAGACTGGAGAGGGTTGCCATTCCTCCTTCAGGAAATCTCAACACAGGGATCGAACCCACATCTCCTGCGACTCCTGCACTGGGAGGTGGATTCTTTTACCTCTGAGCCACCTGGGAAAGCCAATAGAATACTACTCAGCCATAAAAAATTAATTTTTGCCATTTTCAGTAACATGGATAGACCTAGAGATTGTCATTAACTAAAGCAAGTCAGATACGGAAAGACAAATATGATATATCATATTACTTAGAAAACATTTTAAAAAAACAATACAACTGAACCTATACACAAAACAAAACTAGACTCACAGACATAGAAAACAAACTTATGGTTACAAAAGGGAAAAAAGATAGGGGGGCATAAATTAGGAGCATGGGATTAACAGATACAAATTACTATACATAAAATAGATACGGATTTACTGTATAGCACAGTGGATTATATTCGATACCTTATGGGATCTTTCCGACCCAGGCAGACACTTTAACCTCTGAGCCACCAGTGAAGCCCTATAATAAACTATAATGAAAAATAATCTGAAATATATATATTATATATGTCTGTGTGTGTGTGCACGTGCGCACTTGTGCTCAGTAGCTTCAGTCGTGTCCAACTCTTTGCAACCCCATGGACTGTAGCCCGCCAGGCTCCTCTGTCCATGGGATTCTCCAGGCAAGAATACTGGAGTGGGTTACCATTTCTTCCTCCAGGGGACCTTCCTGATCCAGGGACGGAATCCACATCTCCTCCACTGGCAGGCAGATTCTATACCACTTAGCCACCAGGGAAGCCCCACGTGGCGCAGTCAGTAAAGCATCCACCTGCAATGCAGGAGATATGGGTTTGATCCCTGGTTCAGAAAGCTCCCCTGGAGGAGGAAATGGCAACCCACTCCAGTTTCTTTGCCTGGAAAACCCCTGGATAGAAGAGTCTGGTAGGTATAGTCTATAGGGTCACAAAAGAATCAGACACAACTTAGCATCAAAACAACAACAACAAATATATATATAACTGTGTCATTTTACTGTATATCTGAAACTAATGTAATCTTGTAAATCCACTATATTTCAATTTGGAAGGAAAAAAATGCTGCTATTTTGCATTTAGCAAAGGGTAGGAAGCTCTGAATTTGCTAACTGCTCTCTTGTTTTTTCTTTGTTCTGTGCCTTTAAAATTTTTGTCAAAACATTCAACGGGTCAGAAAATCACTCTGTTGTACAGCAAAAATTAACACAACACTGTAAATCAACTGTACTTCAATTTTAAAAATTTGAAAAAACAACCAACCGTACTCATTCTAATGAGAACGCACGCCACCCACAATACCGTCTGTGTTGAGCAGGAATAGGACTGACTGCCTTGGAGAATTTGGCTTCTTGCATAGGGGTGACAAAGCGCTTCTTTCCCTCATTTGAAAGTGCCTTTAAAATGCACAGAGAAGCAGAAATTCCTCGGGGCGCCTTCCTCCACCAGGGACGGCTGTGAGTTCTCAGTAGCAGCAAGGATCCTGGTGCTGCTGGGCTTATAGGGGGCTCGGGACAGGGCCTCGCCTTCCAGGTCAAGATCAGTAGGGAGTTTAATTAGCACCTTGGTTTCAGAATCTCTGCCTAGATTCAGAGTATATAGGTCCTCTGAGGCCCACATAAAATTGGCTGGGGACCCCATTCCTCGCCAGCTGTAAAGTTCAGTGCTCCCCAAATGTCTCTGGACTCTCGGGACTTACATTCAGAGGGCCCCCACTGTTCTGCTTCCCCTTCCCCTGTCCTTCAACCCACCTGCTAAAGGCAAACAGGAGCAGGATGCTAAGGCGGGGGAGTGCCTGGTGTGACGGTGCTGCAGAACAGCACGTGGCTTCAAGACTCCCGGGAGCAGATGAGGGCTGCGGCCTAGAGTCCCAGGCGCCGCAGAGGAAGGCGGGGCATGACACAGCCCTTGGCGGGAGGGCAAGCAGGGATTTTAAGCAAGGAGTGAACATGATCAGATGTGCACTGTAAACAGATCATGCACAAAGATGTCTCCAGAAGTTGGTGAGGACGGGAACAAAAATGAAAAGTGAGTCCAGAGCAGAGGCTCCTGCAGGAGTCCTGGAGAGAGGGAACGACCAGGTGAAGGGAATAAGGAGACCCAGTAGAGACAGCCCTTGCCAAGGTTTGGGGAAGACACGTGAGGGGCTGGGTGAGGGTGGTGGAAACAGTCATGAACGATGGAAACACTATGGATCTGGGTAACTGGCTGATGACGAGAAGTTAGAAAGGAGAGATCAAAAAGGTGATTCCAAGGTTTGGAGACTGAATGGCTGAGAGGGACCTGAAGGCCTTTGCAAATGGAAATTATGTGGCTCTGTCACTGGCATCGTGAACACCATCACCATTGTACTCTCTACCATTGGGTAGAGAGTACAGTCTTCCTTTTTAAAAAACATCTTCTCAAGAATGGTGTCCTGGATTTCACTTAAAGGGGTTTCCTAACTTATCGTTTCAAAGACTGAAATGGCCAAAGCGTATCTTGTTACACTAAGAAGTTTCCATGTTCACGTCTTGCTTTCGAAAATGCTTGTAATCATCCTTGAGCACCTGAGCAACTTGAAGCAGGCACAGCCTCTTTCGACACTGAAATGAGCAAGATGAAATCCTTTTCAGTGGCATCTTGTAGCACTTTAACCGAGTATGTGTTGACCAAGGAGCGAGTTCACACGCACGTATGCACACGGGCACACAGGCGCCCATCAGAACTCCCAGCTGAGATAAAATTGCAAGCACGGCATTGATTAACCCATCAACACTTTGGAGCTGAACAAAGAGAAGGAAACCCAGCTGGACATGGGGAGAGTCATGCAGCGGGTGTTGACAGCATCTCCTGTAAAGGATTCTTGAATCAGATGGTCCTCTTCTGTTGGACATCACAGGGAGCATATGGACATGCCTTCGCCAAGCTCAAGATGCAGCCAGACACCTGGGAAAAGCTGAGGCTGGCCCCTGGATGAGGCACAAGGAAATCCATTTGCACACTCTCCTTTGCCTCCCCTTCAAGGGGCCTGGGAAGCCCGGAGGGAATTCGAGGTTTATACAAAAAGTAGACAAAATTCAGATGGTCGGTCTGCTAGCAAATGAATACTTTCTCCTACACACTGTTATTTCAAGGTGAAGGAAAGGCCAAAACAGGGCAGGTCCTTTTGTTCTTAATCTTATTCACTGATTCCGCCACCTACCTTTTCAGGTGATGCCAATTAACAGCTTCCAGGACAATCCTGCCCACGTTATTAAGACAGGTCCTCTCCTGGACTGGCGTTTTATTTGGGGACCCGTGGTCAATCACTTTCTCACCAGGAACAAACTCAGCACCATCTGCCAGCTCCACTGGCCTGACTGTGAGCAGGAGGTGACATTGGACAGACGCCATCGAGGCCCTTCGTGCTCCAGGAGAGGGGCTGCCAGGTCACCCAGGGACACTGGGTCTTCCAGGTAGAGGCCGGGAGGCTGCTAACCACCTTCCAGGGCACAGAGGCCCCACCACAAAGTTTCACCCAGCCCCAAGCGTGAGACCAAAAATCCTGGTATGGATCATCACCCCAGCCAGGCAGGCACTGGGCTTTGCCTTGTTCGCCGTTTCATGCCCAGTGCCTGTGACACAGTGACTGGCTCATGGATGGTGCAGAAGGGAGGAAGGGAAGCAGGGAAGGGAAGGCAGGGTGAGAGGGAAGGCAGCCTCACACAGCCTCCGGGAAACCTAAGGCTGGATGAAGGGCCATTAGTCATTCTGGCTCAGCGGACAGGCTGTGGTCTCCCACCCAAGAGTCTGAACTCCTCTAAAATGTCCTCAACTCAAGCCCACTGACGCTGTCAAGCCAGACCCCACTCCCAGACACTGGGCTGCATCGCTGCTAATCAGGAGCCCCTCCTTCCAGGTCAGAGAGCCGAGAAAGAGGGGTGTGTCTTCCCCATGCTGGGTGTGCACTCATGGGAGCCCCGGAGTGACCTTTACCCTCATCCCGAGAACACACAAAGGTCTGACCACCCATGGCCTGTGCGCACACACTTATCCCTGCACACGCCTGTGCACACACTAATGTTCGAGGTCACTCGATTCTACTGCCCTGCCCCAGAGCTGGTGACCTAGAATGGTCTCACTGCCAGCTGCAAACAAGAGCTGGTAAACTTTGACCTCTGCCATTCCAGAGGCTGTACAGTTCTCTCTTCTCCTCCTGAATTGCCAGCGGAAAGAAGAGAAACTTACGACACAAGGCAAGGCCCCCTCACCATGCTGCCCTCTTCCGCAGGGGTCACTGTTTCCTGGGCCTCACCAGCCCATCTGAGTTCGGCATCCCTGGTTGACCGCCTGGCTGATGATTGAGCAAGAAATGGAGGAAGGGCTCTGCCCAAGGCACCGGGGCGCCCTGCTCTGCCTGCCAGGATTGGCGCAACACCAGAAACATCTCTGAATGAAACGCCCAGCCTTTCTGTGCTCACCCAGCAAGTTTTTATCTGTGGCCAGGAAACATGCATTCTCGAAGACCATAAACACAAGCTGTGGCCCTGAGGGGCCAAAGCACAGCCTGGTTGGGTTGGGATCCTCAAAGTCAGGTCTTCCTCCTTCCTCGGGGTGGAAGGCCCCCAGACTGACCTGGTCACTCAATTTCTGTCTCCTGAGGCCCTGACATCTCAGGCCTTGCTGATCCTGGAGGGCCTGTCCCTTCCAAGGTTCACTATTTCTTCCAGATAAGCAGCAATTTCATGACACTGGAAGACCAGCCAATCCAGACCGCACACCGGCGCTCCACTCAGACCCACTCTCCAGCCGCCCCACCCACCGCAGGGCCAGGCCTCAGACGATCAGCCCACATGCCCAGGGCACTGAAATGACTCTAGCCAGCCCAAGGCTGCACACTCTGCCTCAAGCATTGCCTTCATGGAAACCACAGTAAAGGCTGCTACCCACCCCGCCCCTTGCCCCCTCTCCTCCAGATCCACCCCGGGCTTCCCCTGTGGCCAAGGTGGGTCCTGTGCCTTCTAGTCCTCGAAAACGGTGAGCACGACCTAAGTCTGCCGCAGGACAGCGATCACTTCCATTTCTGTACATCTTCCTGGGCCAGGTCGGTAGCAAGTCCTGGGTACCCCGCAAACAGTGCCAAACAGCGAAAGCCAAAGGTGGCAGGGCAGTGGGAGCCCACGGATGACCGTGCCCTCACGGGCCTGGGTCCCAGCAACACACCCAGCACCCGGGCCTCCTGCCGGGTCTCTCCCCGACCCCCTGCAGAGGAGTGAGCGGAAAGGTGGCCAGGAGGTGAGAGCAGGCAAGGACACCGTGCTTCGGAGACACCAACTGCGGGCAAACATGATGCCCGTTAGACACATTCTCTGACACCAGTGCCAACTTTGAACACAGAAGTGGCTCAGGAGTACTTCCAGCCCCACTATGTCAGAGGCAGAACCAAGATCTGAACTCAAGACTCAAGCATGGCTCTCCTGCCACCTCCCCAGGCATCAAGCATCAGAACAGAAGTGTCTTCTTTCTTTCCTAGACTGGCAAGGACCACACAGAAGACTGCCTGCAGGGATGTCCCTGCTGTAGCCATGAGCCCCCGAGTCCCCGCGGCCCAGCATGCCCCCATCCCTCCTCCAGAGACACTATTCTCACCCCCGCACCCCATGGGGATGTAACAGCTTCCAGCACCCGCCCTCCTGGGCACATCCCCTGGGCCCCAGCGTTCCCACCAACCCCCTGCCATTTGTGACACAGCACACACTGGAGTGTTTTCAACACTGTGCAGACACCACCAGGGAGGCAGAAGGTAGGCCAATCCCAGCCCAGATCCGCTCCTTGGGGCGGCTCCACCCGAGGCCCTGGAGGTTGGTGCAGAGGAAGCTGTGCAGCGGGAACAGCAGGGGCCGCCAACATCACTCCCGTCCGAAGCCAGGCCTTCCTGCCAGAAGCCAGGAGGCGCCTTCAGGTCTGACAACCAGAGCTGAGAAGAAAGACTTTTTTTTCCCAGAGCTCACGTGGGAAAAGAGCCGCCTCCTGAAGCGAGAGCTTTTGCACAGAAACCGTGGAAGCGAAGAGGAATCAGAAGAGGGGACTGAGGGAAGGCATTCAGGAAGGCTCTGACTTTAAATTTGCCTCCGGACACGACACCTGAGAAGGAACAGCAGCCTTACTACATTCTTCAAACAGGTCAATGTCATTAAAAAAAAAAAGAAAAGGAAAGAAAGAATGTGGAGACAGGGCTGAAGGGCCATGGCATAATGTTCAAGTCAGCAGAGCATCAGTCGGCACCAAAGTGTGACCTGACAGGGATGGGACCAGCACAGGGCTCAGGAGGAGGCCAACTCCAATTTTCTCCAGGACCCACTAGGTTCCAGAATCTTCCCAGGCCTGAGCACAGTGTCGTGGAGCTTAGAGGGAAAGAGGAAGCGGATAACAAACCAGAGACCACACAAGCAGATTCATCATCACAAACCATTGGACACTCTAAGGGAGAAATTCAAAGAAAGATACAAGAAAGTAAAGCGTGAGGAAGTAAACTCGGAAACGTAAATTAGATCACATCTCAGCCTTCCCTGGCACAAACCCACTGGCCCCTGTCCTCTGCCTGCCTCTTACCTGTAGAAAACTTTAGCCTCCTAGGCTTCCCCAAAGCCTAGGTTCCTAGCCCCAAAGTTCCAGAGGGTAAGTTTAATCAGAGAAGTGAGAAAATGCAGGAAAAAAAGGAAAACAGTAAAGCAAGGCAAAATAATAATGGTTTTATTATTAAACGAAAGTCAAAGAATTGAATTCCTCAAGGACCATAGGTAATATTCTCAGCCATGTCCTTTGAGCCATTTTTCAGATACTGAAACCCCCATCAGGTGGAAGCAGTTAACTGCGTGCTGTCCACAAGCACCTAGACCCCAGACCGGTGGGAACCAGAAAGTTGATGATGTTGACTCCCAGTTACCTCACTATCAATCAGAAGAATGTCCATGAGATGATCACAACCACCCTCCCTCTCCCTGCCGTTAGAAACCTTTCCCTAAAAGCCTTTGGGGAGTTCAAGCCTGTGAGCGCCAGCTGCCTGGACAGCTTGCTTGGCACCTGCAATAAACCTTGCGCTTGCCTTCAGCCCAATCCTGCGTGGCTACATGGTCTTAACTGCACGTGGGTGAGCAGACCCGAGTTGGCTTCAGTAGCATCAGGAGGCGTGAGGAGGCTAGGTGTCTGGGGGTGATCCTGACGGTCTCAGAGTTGTATCCGCTCCGGGGCAGAAGCCAGGGAGGTGTGGGGGCTAGAGGAGTAAGGTGAAGGGGTGCCAGCCACCAGGCTGAGACCCCCACAGACTCCTGTGGACATGCCCGGCCCTGGCGAACTGCCTGTCCTGACCCGGGGCTCCTGAGCGCCCCCGCCTGGTCTCACACAGCCTGTGGCTCAGGTCCTCTTCCGGAGAAGACGCCTCCCTAAAGCTGCAGCTTCAGCGGTCCTGTTCAGTGCAGCTTTGGGGACCTGGGGGGGGGGGGGGAGCAGTGCTGAGCGCTTCTGCAAGGTCCCCCTGGGGGAACCAGAGCTGCGCCTGTGAGAAGCCGAGGAGGCTCCTCAGGACCCTGTGGGGCCTCCCCCAGAGCAGTGTGACCCCGGCGCCCTGGGGCCCTCTGGCTCCTCTTTGGCCAATGAGAAGAGATGAACCCCAAGAGGCCCCAACAGAGGCAGCACCCCCCTCAGTCAGGACGCCGTTTCCTGGGACCCCTCCTCGAGCCAAAGGCCGCCAGCTTTGTGTCCAGGAGGTTCTGGAGCCAAAGAGGCTGGTGGTGCAGCCTGCCTCTGCCCTTCATGTGGTGCAGCCTGACTCACCCCTCTGTGCCTTTTATCTCCCCACCTGTAAGTTGGGACGCAGGGCTTCCCCGGGGGCTCAGTGGTAAAGAATCTGCCTGCCAATGCCGTTGATGTGGGTTTGATCCCTGGGTCGTGAAGATCCCCTGGAGGAGGAAATGGCACCCCACTCCAGGATTCTTGCCTGGACAATCCCAGACAGAGGAGCCTGGCAGGCTACAGTCCATGGGGTCACAAAGAGTCAGAACACGACTTAGGGACTAAACAACAACAAGACTGGGGCACACACCTCCTTCATAGGGGCAGGGGTGGGGATCACAGGTGATGGTGCTTTTGAACCGCGTCCTGTGCGTGGTAAGCATTCTACTGCCGCGGCTGCTGTTGTTACCGTCACAACCTCGTCCTCCACGGAGAGTGCCCTCCTAGGCGGTGCTGATGTGGCCCCTGGCCGCTCTGCAGCCGCGGGCGGTTCTCAGGCGCCCAGCGTGTCCCGGGCTCTGACCCCTGCGCCGGTCCTTAACCCGGGCCCAGTCTGCCTGCCCCATGGCTCCGGCCCCACGCCTCACACCTCACAGCGTGCCTTCTCTGTGCGGAAGGGCCCTTGCCCTTCTGGGCAGTTTCTGATTTTTACTCCCTGTCGTGGCTGAGTTGACGCACACACACACACACACAGAAAGACAGATACACACACACAGATACACAGAGACACACACAGAGACATACAAACACACACACACATACACAGAAACACACACACTACTCCCTGTCGTGGCTGAGTTGATGCTCACACAAGCACACACACCAACAAGAGGGATGCAATCATGCGAGAGGCCGCCCCAGAAGCAGCAGCCCGCGTCCCTGTGCGCTTTTCTGCGCGGTCCTCTGATAACATCAGGCCTGTGACCCAGCCCTGCCCCCCGGGCGCCGGGGATGCGCGGGGCCTGCGGGTGGGACAGTCAAGTCCCTCGGGGCTTTGCAGCTCCGACCCACGGCCAGCGCCCCCTCCGTCCAAGGCCTCCGGGCTCATGTCCCTCCCCGGACGCCCGGGTGAAAGGCGCCCCGGCTGACGGCGGGGCTGGGAGGGCGCGCAGCGCGGAGCCCGCGCGGAAGTGCAACAGCGCCACCTCGCGGCCGCCTGGGGCAGCCGCGGAGCTGGGCGCGCCGGAGCCGCCCGCCCCTTCCCGGGAAGCGCGGGTTTGCCGGCCCAGGGCAGGGACGCCGCCTAGGGAGCTCGGACACCACGAGTGGCTGCGGGTGCCACATCGCTAAGAGAAGTAAAGGCCAACGCGTACACACGGATCGACCTGTTAGGCTTGGGCGCCGATGAAGGACCCAAAAGGGTCGATGGAGTGGGATTGCCCAGACTCCCCCAACGTGGAACCTCATGCGAGACCTGAGACCTCGGAGGTCTCGGGGCCTACTTGCCTAGCCGAGAGCCGCCAGTCCAGGGTGTGCACGCTGGGTCTGCAGCTCTGAGTGGTGCTGCCCTGGAAAGGGTGTTAGTCACTCAGTCCTGTCTAACTCTGCAACCCCATGGACGGTAGGTAGCCCGCCAGGCTCCTCTGTCCATGGATTTCCCAGGACAGAATACTGCAATGGGTTGCCATGCCCTTCTCTAAGGATCTTCCCGACCCAGGGATCGAATCTGGGTCTTGCACATTGCAGGCAGATTCTTTACCACCTGAGCTACCAAGAAAGCCCTCAAATAAAGGAAAAGACTGTGTTCTTTCAAGCAAACATCATAACAAGGCATCGGTTCTCAGACCTGAGTAAGCCTCAGCTTCGCTTGTCAAAACAAGGATTCCTGGCCACTGGAGTCTCTGAGAACCTGCATTTCTATCATGTTCTTTTGGTGACCGCTAATGTTGCTATTCTAAGTTCCCACTCTGAGACCCGCTGTTGAAGCTTAGTAGTTATTTACCCCGGACAGCTTCTTCCTGACATTTGGCAAGCTCCCGAGGTCTACACTTATCTTGCTCCTGGCAGAGCTCCAGGGCCTCCTCCGTGTGGGAACTCTTTTAGGAAAGGCGGGGGAGGCCCTGGGGCGGGGGCGGGGAGGCGGGAGGACGTGGGAGAGGAGATAAGATAGAACAGAACATCAGGACTGCCTTTCCCACCCCCACCTCCGTGCGCTTGCACCTGGAATCCACCGGGAGACAAGGCTGGGCCCAGCCCCAGACCTTCTGACTCCGGGAAGACCCTTGATTCTAACCAGTGTCCACCCAGTCAATGAAGTTAGAAGACCAACCACCAACATTCAGGGACAACTTCCGGTAAACTCTACAAAATGTAAGTTTCCCTGAGTTTTCCATAACCTTTACCGAAAGAAGTACTGGGGGCACTTCAAGCGAGAGGCTTTTCTACACAGATGGGCAGGTTCTTCGCTGGTGCAACCAGCCCGATTCCGTTACAGTATGGTTTTCTTCCGCCTGCAGGCTTGAGCACATCCGGGCATCTGCTGACGCTGGAGCCAATGAGCCCAGTGTTTGTATTCAGCCAATCAGAAGTGAGTAGTGCTTTTAGTAACAGCCTATTACATTCTGGTATCAGACCACAAATGTATTCAGCCACACAGAAGCCAGCATTCCTTGAGCCCAGTCAGAGTAGACCCAGTCAGAAGTGCTCAGTGGTCTGAGCCCCTACCCAACACTGCTTATACCTGTAAATCAAGAACTGGGTCTTAGTTGATGCGGCTCTTAGTTCCATCATCAACCAAAGAAGCAACTTGCTTGTAACTAGGAACTATCTGTTCACTACAAATGTATGCCAACACAAAAAGTGTGTACAAGCAGGAGAAAAGTTAACCTCCCTAGAGTTGACTTATCCACTTATCCGTTAGCACAATAGGCACCGTGCCAAGTGCTCAAGAAAATGTTTTAATTTATTTTTAAACAAGAAAAAAAAATGAATACAATCTGTCCTGGTTTATGACTGTTATGCTAATACAGTAGCAAAATGGGGTTTGCGGTTTTGTCTTTTATGGAGGGAGAGACCCACGGAGGCAAAAATAACAGGCCCCATGAAAGTCATGCATCAGGTCCTGAAGGTGTGTATAGCACTAACCACTTCCTTCCATTATCACAAAAGACAGGAAATTCACAGTGTGGACTCTAGGTTTCAAGTAACCAAAAAAGAAATAGAGAAAGGGAGGGAGGGAGGGAGAAAGAAAGAAAGGGACAGTTCAGACCTCTCTAGGCGAAACAGGGAGAGCTTTAACTCTTACGACTGACCCCCCTAGGGATAGTGCTAGCTATCATAGAACTAGTCAGTTTCAGCTTCTTCAGCATCAGTGGTTGGGGCATTGTCTGACACCTCCAAAAAGAATTAAGTGGCTGGGTTGAAGAAGAAACGATGCCAAGTTGTGGATGTGCCTGGGGTGAAAGTCAAGTCCTATGCTGTAAAGAACAGTAGGGGTTCCTATCCCCCTAGGCATAGCGCTAGCTTCAGGCAAGGCGAGATTCAGGGATTCAGTCCCGGAATCGAGCGTCTCTCCTGGTGCTCCTCTGTAGCACAAGATGGCAGCTGCCTTCGCACAGGCTTCCCACCAGCCTCTTTTCAGTCTACTCAGATTCATTCTGTCTCAACCAACTCCTGCTCTGACTGACTTAGGCCTGGCTCACCTGCCACATTCAAACTGCACAGGCCGTTCTGCACTCAGAACCACCAAGGTACCAGCCCAGCGGCACACACCCTTACAGCTGAGAAGCCCTCTCATGCATCAGTTTATGGGACCACCCAGTAAGCCCTGGGAACCAGATCTCAGTATCCCCATTTCCCAGATGAGGAGACTGGGGCCCGGAGACACTAAACTCAGCCAAGACCCCCTGTGTGCAGAGTGGCACAGAACACAAAGCCAACTCTTCAGAGAGAGGCTGGGGCAGGGGAGGGGCGTGCTGCGGGGATAGACTCTTAGACCTAAAGCTTGGGCCAAGGAAACAGAATCCCAAGGAAAGTTGGTCTCATGAGGGAAGGCTCTGAGAGACATCGGAAATCCTCCCCAACCAAGAATCTGCCCCTCCGTCCACACTTTGCTTTTATTTCTTTGGATAAGATCTCTGTATTTGGCAGATTGTTCTTTATAACTACTAAAAATAGGAAACAGCCTAAATATCCAAGAAGAGGAACATGGACATGTAAATTGTGTCACACCTATTCCAGGAGAAGTTAGGCAGGCTAAAGTATGATAGCTAAAACACTTGGATAAAATAACTCAGGTAATGCTCATTAAAAAAAAAAAAAAGCAGGAAGCAAATTGCATGTACAATATTAACTACTATGGCCTTACTTTTAAAGCAACGGGTCTAGAAGTATAAACACCAAAATATAGCAGTGTACCTCCAGGCATCAGTGGTCAGGGCATAGTCTTGGATTACTGTGATGCTGAATGGTTTGCCTTGGAAACAAACTAAGATCTTTATGTCATTTTGGAGACTGCACCAAAGTACTACATTTCAGACTCTCTTGTTGACGATGAGGGCTACTCCTTTTCTTCTATGGGATTCTTGCCTACAGTAGTAGATATAATGATCATCTGAATTAAATTCACCCATTCATGTCCATTTTAGTTCACTGATTCCTAAAATGTCACCGTTCTCTCTTGCCATCTCCTATTTAACCACTTCCAGTTTACCTTGATTCACAGACCTAACATTCCAGGTTCCTATGTAATACTGTTCTTTACAGCATCGGACTTGACTTTCACCCAGTCACATCCACAACTAGGCATCGTTTCTTCTTCAACCCAGCCACTTAATTCTTTTTGGAGGTGTTAGACAATGCCCCAACCACTGATGCTAAAGAAGCTGAAACTGACTAGTTCTATGAAAACTTGCAACACCTTCTAGAACTAACACCAAAAATGATGTCCTTATCATCATAGGGGATTGGAATGCAAAAGTAGGAAGTCAAGAGATAACCAGAATAACAGGCAAGTTTGGCCTTGGAGTCCAAAATGAAGCAGGGCAAAGGCTAATAGTGTTTTGTTAAGAGAACATGCTGGTCACAGAAAACACCTTTTTCCGACGACTCTACCCATGGACATCACCAGATGGTTGATACAGAAATCAAACTGATTGTGTTGCTTGCAGCCAAAGATGGAGAAGCTCTACACAGTCAGTAAAAACAAGTCCTAGAGCTGACTAGGGCCTAGATCATGAGCTCCTTATTGCAAAATTCAGACTTAAATTGAAGAAAGCGGGGGAAACCCCTAGACCATTCAGGTATAACCTAAATCAAATCCCTTATGATTATACAGTGGAGGTGACAAATACATTCAAGGGATTATATCTGTTAGACAGAGTGCCTGAAGAACTATGGATGGAGATTCAGAACACTGTATAGGAGGTAGTGACTAAAAGCATCCCAAAGAAAAAGAAATGCAAGAAGGCAAAGTGGCTGTCTGAGGAGGCTTTACAAACAGTTGAGGAAAGAAGAGAAGCAAAAGGCAAGGGAGAAAGAGAGAGATATACCCAAAGGAATGCAGAGTTTCAGAAAATAGCAAGGAGAGATAAAGAGGCTTTCTTAAATGAACAACACAAAGAGACGAAAAAAACAGAAAGGGAAAGATTAGAGATCTCTTCAAGAAAGTTGAGATATCAAGGGAACATTTCAGAAAGGATGGGCACGATAAAGGACAGAAATGGTAAGGATCTACCAGAAGCAGAGGAGATTAAGAAGTGTCAAGAGTACACAGAAGAACTATACAGAAACAGTTATAATGACCCGGACAACCACGATGGTGTGGTCACTCTCCTAGAGTGGGACAGCCTGGAGTGTGAAGTCAAGTGGGCCTCAGGAAGAATTACGATGAATAAAGTTAGTGAAGGTGACAGAATTCCAGCTGAACTATTTAAAATCCTAAAAGATGATGCTGTTAAAGTACTGTGTTCAATATGTCGGCAGATTTGGAAAACTCAGCAGTGGCGACAGGACTGGAAAAAGTCAGTTTTCGTTCCAATCCCCAAAAAGAGCAATGCCAAAGAATGCTCAAAGCACCATATGATTGCATTCATTTCACATGCTAACGAGATTATGCCCAAAATCCATCAAGCTAGGCTTTAGCAGTACATGAAGCAATATACAAGCTTGGTTTTGAAGAGGCAAGGGAACCAGAGATCAAGTTGCCAAAATGTGCTGGATCATGGAGAAAGCAAAGGAGTTCAGAAAAATATCTACTTTGGCTTCATTGACCACCCTAAAGCCTTTACCTGTCTCTTGAGAAACCTGTATGCAGGTCAGGAAGCAACAGTTAGAACCGGACATGGAATAACAGACTGGTTCCCATTTAGAATAGGAGTATGACAAGGCTGTATACTGTCACCTTTCTTCTTTAACTTTTATACAGAGTACATCATACTGGACTGGATAAATCACAAACTGGAATCAAGATTGCCGGGAGAAATATTAACAAACTCAGATATGCAGATGATACCACTCTAATGGCAGAAAGTGAAGAGGAACTTAAGAGCCTCTTCATGAGGGTGAAGGAGAGTGAAAAGGCTGGCTTGAAACTTAATATTAAAAAACTAAGAACAAGACATCCAGTCCCATCACTTCATGGCAAATAGAAGGGGAAAAAGCAGAAGCCGTGACAGATTTTATTTTCTTGGGCTACAAAGTCACTGTGGACAGTAACTGCAGCCATGAAATTAAAAGACACTTGCTCCTTGGAAGGAAAGCTATGACAAAACTAGACAGCATATTAAAAAGCAGAAACATCTCTTTGCCTACAAAGGTCTGTCTAGTCAAAGCTATGGTTTTTCCAGTAGTCATGTATGGATGTGAGAGTTGGACCACAAAGAAGGCTGAGTGCCAAGAATTGATGCTTTCAAACTGTGGTGTTGGAGAAGACTTTTGAGAGTCCCTTGGACTGCAAGGAGATCCAACCAGTCCATCCGAAAGGAAATCAAGCCTGAATATTCATTGGAAGGACTGATTTTGCAGCAGAAGCTCCAATACTTTCACCTGATGCGAAGAGCCAACTCACTGGAAAAGACCCTGATGCTGGGAAAGATTGAAAGCAAAAGGATAAGGGGATGTCAGAGGATGAGAAGGTTAGCTAGCATCACCCACTCAATGGTCATGAATTTTACCAAACCCTGGGAGATGGTGGAGGACAGAGGCACCTGGGGTGCTACAGTCCATGGGGTCGCACGACTCAGCAACTGAAAAACAACTACCACTTCTGGGCAGAGTAGAAACCTGCTCTNTGTCAGAGGATGAGAAGGTTAGCTAGCATCACCCACTCAATGGTCATGAATTTTACCAAACCCTGGGAGATGGTGGAGGACAGAGGCACCTGGCGTGCTACAGTCCATGGGGTCGCACGACTCAGCAACTGAAAAGCAACTACCACTTCTGGGCAGAACAGAAACCTGCTCTGGACTTCTCCAGGGGGTCACCGCCAGATGTGACAGCATCCAAGGTCTCTGGACATTCTTGCCATCTCTTCAGGCTTTCACGATTAGGAGGGTGGTGGGGCAGGACAACTGCCTCAATGCTGCGAGGTCGGGAGCCCAGACCTTGAACTCAGGGAGCTGACAACCAGGGTGAACAGCCACAGTGGACCTTCACTTCCCGGCTGCTCCTTCAGCATGGTAACAGAAAGTCCCGAAGGCCGGACAAGGCCATCAGCCACTGTCACCCNTCTGCCTCTCTTTTCTTTAAATGATGGTATAGTGAAAGTAACTTAGATAATTCTCTATTAAATATTGAAGTTGCTTATTTGTGCCTAACGAGTGGTTTGTTTTGTTAACGACTCCTTCGAACCTGAAACAAAAGTAAAAACTCCCAGCAAGACAGGGTACCTGGTGCAGAGGTTGCCTTCTAGCAAGTCTGAAGGTGACTTTTGCTTGGTAGAAAGGAAGGCTCGGTAAGATTAGCGAGTAAGTATTAACACTCGCTCATGGCAGCCTCTCCGCTGCTGTGGCCATTTAAAGGGCTCCTCTGACAGGAAAGGAAAGCCCTCTTTCTGACTGTCTCGCTCGATGCTGACAGGGACAGAGACCCCGCTCCTCGCTGTCTGGCTGGGCGCCGGGCCTGTGGCCTCATGTGGCCATGTCCACGTGTCCCGGCTGCCCTTCCCCGGCGCGGCCGTGGCGATATTCTGTGCCCCCTGAGCGGGTGAGAGACACAGAGGCAGAGACAGGGAAGCGGCCGCAGAATGTCACGGCTTCTCAACGTGGAAACCCAGCCCCTCCCTCCAGAACTTTCGGCTGCTGACCATCTTCTCCTCAGAAAGAGAACTAAACCAAAACCAGAAATTTTACATTCCTTCTCACAGAAAATAGGGATTCTAGAACCATCTCACAATGTGTTGGCCTCCAACTCAGCCCGCTGGATTCATTCTTCCCTCATCCCAAAGGGCTTGTTCCCAAAACCCTCTGGAACAAGAGGCCCAATGCCAAGGTGGCTGAAAACGGAAAGTCCAGCTCAGTCCAGTGCAGAGCAACAAGCATCACCGCCGCCGCTGGACCCTGCACCACGAGGTGAGATTCCGCAGGACCCTGCACCACGAGGTGAGCTTCCGCAGGACCCTTGGTCCCCAGCACGCTCCGCCCACCTTGCGGCCGGTTTTCCTCGCTGAGTATGCTGCTAAGGTTCATCCGCGCTGTAGCACGCATTAGCACTCCGTCCCTTTTTATAGCTGAAGAATATTCCACCACATGGATATACTTCACCTTATCTGTCCCCCTACCAAGCGATGGATTTTGAATTGATTTCCAGTTTTTATTATTATCAGCAATGCTGCTATGAACATGTGTGCACAAGTTTTTGTGTGGACAGTTGCTTTCAGCTCCCTTGGGTGTCTACCAAGAGTGGAATTTCTAGATCTCACGGTGTGGGTCTGGGATCTCAGGACAGCTTTCTTCCAGTAATGGCTCCTCTGTGGATTTTTCTATATTCATTGTAGAGTCAAATAACTTTCTGCCCAATAAGTGCCATTAGACAGGAATAAAAGGACACATGTTTATAAAACACAACCATTAGTTCTGCAATGCCAAAAGTAACCCAAGGAAAAATAAACTGCACCGCATCAAAATTCAACATGCTGCGCTTCAAATGACACCACCAAGAAAGTGAAAAGACCCCCACGGAATGGGCAAAAATATCTGCAAATGATACATGTGATAATTGTATCCAGACTTACATTCTTCAGCTATAAAAAGAAATGAAGTGATACACGCTACAACATGAGCGAACCTTAAAAAATTATGCTGAAATAAAAGGTGCAAATGACCACACATTGTATGAGCCCACTTGTACAGCATGTCCACACAGGCAACTCTACAGCGAGAGGGTAGGTTCATGGTTGTCTTGGGCTGGGCAGGGCTGGAAAGGGAGAGACTGCTCACAGGTACTGGGTTTCTTTTTGAGGAATTGATTGCAGTGATGGATGTACCACTCTGTAAACATACTGAAACATGGCAGTATATGCTTTAAATGAATTAAAGTTTATGGACTGTAAATTAGATCTCAATGAGCGACTTCACTTTCACTTTTTACTTTCATGCATTGGAGAAGGAAATGGCAACCCACTCCAGTGTCCTTGCCTGGAGAATCCCAGGGACGGGGAAGCCTGGTGGGCTGCCATCTATGGGGTTGCACAGAGTCGGACATTCACTGAAGCGACTTAGCAGCAGAGCTGTTATATAATAACGTACAAGAACATGGAGAACTGAATAATATATTTTAAAAGGTGGTTTAATAAAACAATACCCCATGCACACTCACTGATACTCATGCAGGCCCGTCACATGGAAGGATTCCTGCACACAGCCCCGCACCAGCAGGNGGACATTCACTGAAGCGACTTAGCAGCAGAGCTGTTATATAATAACGTACAAGAACATGGAGAACTGAATAATATATTTTAAAAGGTGGTTTAATAAAACAATACCCCATGCACACTCACTGATACTCATGCAGGCCCGTCACATGGAAGGATTCCTGCACACAGCCCCGCACCAGCAGGGCCGTGCACTGCCAGGGAGCGGCTGCTCTGAGCCCATCACGTGTCCCTCTCATGTAGTTCGTTTGTATGTCTTCAAATGAATTACATCAACAGATGGGTTTTCCTTCCTTGGAAGGATTCCTTTATTGAGTAGTAACTTTATCAAACCCCTGAGCCATTTTGATCAGTTAATTTCCACATAAACACAAAACACCAATGATTGATCTCAAACAGTGCAATGTTCTCAGCTCACATTGATGCATGTGGGAGGGTCCATCCTCTGTCATTCACAGCAGCCCCTTGGCTGCACATCCAAGACCCCTGGATGGCTGTGCCTCCTTCCAGAGAGCCCCCATGCCCTGCGGGTGGCTTCTGGCATCTATGCACGGAGCCCTACGCTCTGCTTCTATGCAGCTAGCCTCCTATCTCTTCCCAATGGTACAGGAGAGACACACACACTGGAGACTCTAGGAAGGACACTTTCAGAGAACAGCTTCCTTGGGTCCAGGGACCATGCCCCACTTCTCTGTAAGATGCAGGGTAGGCCCTGAGCAAGCACACTGAATGTGTGCTGTACAACAGGACGGATGGACCACAGGTGGTCGGATGGACAGGCGTGAAGAGATGGAGGGTGGACAGGCGGGAGGGTGGCAGGGTCAATGGGCAGGTGAGCAGATGAGTGGAGAAATGGAGGGAGAGAGCAAGAGAGCCAGGAAGACGGATGGGAGGGTGCAGGGAAGAACAGATGGATGGACAGACACGTGAGTGAGTAATAAGTACCACGTCCCACCCCACGCGTCCTCGGATCACTCAGGAAGCAGCAGGTCGCCATCTCGCCAGCACTCGGCACCAGGGGTCTCCTTCCCAACCTCGGGCTCCAGGATGGGCTTCCCTGTGTCCCTAAAAACCCGAAGCTGTCCCTCCGCCCACCTCTTGAGGGTCCAGCAACAGAGGAACAGAAGGAAGGTGCCACCCCTCCCTCCCGAGGAGACCTGTTACCATCCACTCCCCCCGCCCCAGTTACTGAGGGCCAGCTCTGCCCTGATACCGGGGACAGGAGAGACAACTCACCCTACTCTGGGCTGACCCTAGTGGAGGTCAGGGAGGCCCAGCAGAGACCAGGGTGTGGAGGCCATGGCTAGGGGGGATGCCTGAGCTGAGAGCAGACGTGTGTGCAGGAGGGAGCCTGACTGATCTGCGTGCATGCATGTGCGCATGCGTGTGTGTGTGTGTGTGTGTGGGCGCGCAGGAAGGAGCCTGACTGATGTGTGTGTGCGTCTGTGTGCATCTGTGTGCAGGAGGGAATGGTTAGAGAGGGGAGGCATAGACCCTCAGTTCAGTTCAGTTCAGTCACTCAGTTGTGTCCGACTCTTTGCGACCCCATGAATCCTTGCTGCTAAGTTGTTTCAGTCGTGTCCGACTCTGTGTGACCCCATAGATGGCAGCCCACCAGGCTCTCCCGTTCCTGGGATTCTCCAGGCAAGAACACTGGAGCGGGTTGCCATTTTCTTCTCAAATGCGTGAAAGTGAAAAGTGAAAATGAAGTCGCTCAGTCGTGTGCTACTCTTAGTGACCCCATGGACTGCAGCCTACCAGGCTCCCCCGTCCATGGGGTTTTCCAGGCAAGAGTATTGGAGTGGGGTGCCATTGCCTTCTCCATGAATCCTTGGCAGACCCTAAATAAGACCCTTGTGTGTCTGAAGATGGGAGGCCCTGGAGAGAGAAGGCAGGGCGGGCAAGCGCAGAGGTGACGCAGGCCGGTGGGCTCCTGTGATGGCCCCAGGCACTGCAAAGACAGTCTTAAGCCAAGGGGATGGGGGTCACCAGTGATACGATCAGATGGACACACCCCCCAGAAGTCAGGGCAGCACTCAGCTCACCCACCCCAAGACAGCTGACCGGCCTGTCCTGGAAAGAATCCTAGTGACCCCAGGTGAGACCAGGCCAACGCGTGGAAAGTCCACCCCATGCTCAGGAGACGGGCTCTGGGGCCTCGTGGGGCTGCTGGACTGCGCCACGACCTGTGAACCGCCAGCAGCACGGCCAGGGTGAGCTCGCCAGTCCTCAGTAGGGTCCGGATTCGGGAACCCCAAGGGCGCCTGGGAACTGCCCCGAGCAGGGTTGGGCAGGTATGCAGATAGGGGAGCCTGCTGTCCCAAGCGGGCCAGGCCGGCACCTTAACAGTCACCTTCCTTAGCACAAGCCTGACCACTGCAGGCACCATCACTCCAGAAGAGCCACTGGCCCAAAGACCCCCAAGAACTTCCCCTACAAAGCAGAAGCAGGCTGCCTGGACAGGCCAGACAGGGGCTGGAGGCCCGGGTGCACCAGGGGGCCTGGCCNGCCTGACCACTGCAGGCACCATCACTCCAGAAGAGCCACTGGCCCAAAGACCCCCAAGAACTTCCCCTACAAAGCAGAAGCAGGCTGCCTGGACAGGCCAGACAGGGGCTGGAGGCCCGGGTGCACCAGGGGGCCTGGCCCTGATCTCGGAGAGCGGCCGGCTGGCGAAGCTTCTCTGGAAAGAAAAGTGTCTGCTCGGAAAGCTCTCTGGTGTCCGGGGTCTCGCCGTTACAGCAGGGCTGTGGTGGGCAAACCCCCAGGGGATTTCTACAGTGCTTCCTGGTTCTAAGGCGAGAGGGTCCAGTCACGTGGGCCCAGGGCAGTCTTTACCAATTCATCCTGAGCTCGAGAAACCGCAGTTAGGCTTAACGAATGGGCTTCTGAAGCTCTAGCGGGAATATAATCATTTGCCCCCAACAGGGCTTCGGGATTCACTGCAGCGCTTCTCAGACTTGGCATCACCTGGGCCCACACATCAAGCCTGGGGTAGGGGGGTCCGTGTGGTCGCTTGTCCCTCAAAGGATAGCACAGCAGGGACATGGGGCAGCGCCCGGGCGACAGGAGCCTGGAGGGACGGCAGCGCTCCAACCCCGAGGGCAGAGCCGGCCTTCCCAGGCGGTCAGGGGCGGGGCCGGCCTCCCTGGGGGTCAGCTCGGGGATCAGGGGCGGGGCCGCATGCCGGCCGCACGGATATCCACAGCTGTCTGCCCCTCCTGGCTCGCGCGGCAGGCTCGCGCAAGCCACCCCGCTGCTGCCTTCACTGCGTGGTCTCCCTTGGTCTGCTCCTGGTCTCCGCTGATCCTCTCCTAAAACCAAAAAAGAAGCAACAGAGCATCTCAGTTAACGCTGAAAGGCTTGCTGGGGTCCTGGCCTGGCCGTGCCCCGCACTGCGAGCTCAGAGCAGGCAAGCCGGGTTCAAACACCAGGCCAGCCACAGGGTGAGCCGCCTTATGTTTTGTATATAAGATGCTCTGTGTGCAGATCTACTGATGGGAATGTATTCACTGGTGGGGCGTGAAGTCTTGGCCAGGAGAGATCAAAGAAAGAACGAGGCTAAGGAAACTCTACTTCAAAAGCTGGGAAATGCAAATGTCCCCAGACACGCAGGCCCATGGGCACACCCAGGACACCTTGAATATATCCTGCTTCCTCTAACAGCCTTCAAGGTTGAAAAGCAGAGGCAGAGATCAGCGAAGAGGCACAGCCCACACTCGGCTCAGTAGCCTGAGAGGGTCCTAAGCCAGCCCATCTTTCCACTGCGACTCAAGGAACATGAAGGCCCTTCTCTGCCAGAGGACGAGAATTGATGTCAGACACCAGGCAGCTTTTCCAAGACAATCCAGCAGTTTCTGGGAGATTTTCTGCCTTTGATGCTGAGTCTTCTATCCCAGAACCACCTACTTTCCAAGATAAGCAGCAATCCCCACAACGTGCAATTGTCCGTTTTGGAGTTTAACATTGTTATCACTTCTCCAGGGATTCAAGAGCAGAGGCTCTTCAATGCCAGCGGATGGATGTCAGCGCAATCACCTTATGAGGACAAGTGTCTGGCATGGCCTCAGGAAAATGCTCATGGAATCATATCTCTCCAAAATCTTACAAAATACTGAGTGGCAGCAGGCNCCAGGGTGAGCTCGCCAGTCCTCAGTAGGGTCCGGATTCGGGAACCCCAAGGGCGCCTGGGAACTGCCCCGAGCAGGGTTGGGCAGGTATGCAGATAGGGGAGCCTGCTGTCCCAAGCGGGCCAGGCCGGCACCTTAACAGTCACCTTCCTTAGCACAAGCCTGACCACTGCAGGCACCATCACTCCAGAAGAGCCACTGGCCCAAAGACCCCCAAGAACTTCCCCTACAAAGCAGAAGCAGGCTGCCTGGACAGGCCAGACAGGGGCTGGAGGCCCGGGTGCACCAGGGGGCCTGGCCTTGATCTCGGAGAGCGGCCGGCGGGCGAAGCTTCTCTAGAAAGAAAAGCGTCTGCTCGGAAAGCTCTCTGGTGTCCAGGGTCTCGCCGTTACAGCAGGGCTGTGGTGGGCGAACCCCCGGGGGATTTCTGCAGTGCTTCCTGGTTCTAAGGCGAGAGGGTCCAGTCATATGGGCCCGGGGCAGTCTTTACCAATTCATCCTGAGCTCGAGAAACCCCAGTTAGGCTTAACGAATGGGCTTCTGAAGCTGTAGCGGGAATATAATCACTTGCCCCCAACAGGGCTTCGGGATTCACTGCAGCGCTTCTCAGACTGGGCATCACCTGGTCCCACACATCAAGCCTGGGGTAGGGGGGGGTCCGTGTGGTCGTTTGTCCCTCAAAGGACAGCACAGCAGGGACATGGGGCAGCGCCCGGCGACAGGAGCCTGGAAGGACGGCAGCGCTCCAACCCCGAAGGCAGGGCCAGCCTTCCCAGGCGGTCAGGGGCGGGGCCGGCCTCCCTGGGGGTCAGCTCGGGGATCAGGGGCGGGGCCGCATGCCGGCCCGCACGGGCAGCCGGATATCCACCGCTGTCTGCCCCTCCTGACTCGTGCGGCAGGCTCGCGCAAGCCACCCCGCTGCTGCCTTCACTGCGTGGTCTCCCTTGGTCTGCTCCTGGTCTCCGCTGATCCTCTCCTAAAACCAAAAAAGAAGCAACAGAGCATCTCAGTTAACGCTGAAAGGCTTGCTGGGGTCCTGGCCTGGCCGTGCCCCGCACTGCGAGCTCAGAGCAGGCAAGCCGGGTTCAAACACCAGGCCAGCCACAGGGTGAGCCGCCTTATGTTTTGTATATAAGATGCTCTGTGTGCAGATCTACTGATGGGAATGTATTCACTGGTGGGGCGTGAAGTCTTGGCCAGGAGAGATCAAAGAAAGAACGAGGCTAAGGAAACTCTACTTCAAAAGCTGGGAAATGCAAATGTCCCCAGACACGCAGGCCCATGGGCACGCCCAGGACACCTTGAATATATCCTGCTTCCTCTAACAGCCTTCAAGGTTGAAAAGCAGAGGCAGAGATCAGCGAAGAGGCACAGCCCACACTCGGCTCAGTAGCCTGAGAGGGTCCTAAGCCAGCCCATCTTTCCACTGCGACTCAAGGAACATGAAGGCCCTTCTCTGCCAGAGGACGAGAATTGATGTCAGACACCAGGCAGCTTTTCCAAGACAATCCAGCAGTTTCTGGGAGATTTTCTGCCTTTGATGCTGAGTCTTCTATCCCAGAACCACCTACTTTCCAAGATAAGCAGCAATCCCCACAACGTGCAATTGTCCGTTTTGGAGTTTAACATTGTTATCACTTCTCCAGGGATTCAAGAGCAGAGGCTCTTCAATGCCAGCGGATGGATGTCAGCGCAATCACCTTATGAGGACAAGTGTCTGGCATGGCCTCAGGAAAATGCTCATGGAATCATATCTCTCCAAAATCTTACAAAATACTGAGTGGCAGCAGGCCACCAAGAAATACCCAGTAGCCCAACCTTGCCCACTGTTCTATCTGCCATCACTCTGGACCATCTCATAACCTCATGCCCTATTCCATTTTCTAGTATCTGGACTCAGCAGTAAAGAATCTGCTGCAATGTAGGAGACACAAGAGATGAAGGTTTGATCCCTGGGTTGGGAAGATCCCCTGGAGGAAGGCAGGGCAACCCACTCCAGTTTTCTTGTCTGGAGAATCCCATGGACAGAGGAGCCTGGCGGGCTGCAGTCCATGGGTTCGCAAAGAGTCGGACACGACTGAAGTGACTGAGCAGGAGCATGTGGACTGGAGGAGCAGGGGAGGAAAGAAAAACACATTTGTCCACACATTTGTTCTGCCTGGAAGACACTGGTCCATCACAGAATTTGAAATTCAGATTTTTCCATATTTTCTTAACAATGTAAAGTTACGGCTGATTCCCATGTGTTCTCTGTTTAGTCTTGGCTTCGTTGGAGCTTGTCAAGCTTAGAGAAGAGGGCCACGAAAACTCTGATTACAATGGTGTTTCCATCCACCACAGCTCAGAGATTCTGAGCATAAATCAAGGGCCCGCTACTGGAGAGGAGCCCAGAGCAGAGGTGTTCAGGAGGCTGTGCGAGCACAGCCCCAGGACCAGCCCTAGAATGACACACATTTGTCACTGTACCTTGTGGTCTTCTTCGTTATGGGAGAGCCTGGGTTCATCATCCTGAGAAGTCTGCCCATGAGTAGCCACGGCCTCCTTGGAATGTCCTGAGTGAGCTGCCCTCCCCAAGCAAGAGAGTGCGGTGAGCAAATGGAGTGACTCACAAGGGAGCAGACAGACAAACGATTACTAATAGAAGGGGGACCCTTTACGATCATGTGAAGTGTGGCTCCCCACAACCAGGTTCCATGCTTTTTGATCTTCACCCTGACATTTGCTATGTGCCCTCCTTGGACAGGAAAACCTGCCAGGTTGTTGGGAGAGCACCTCTACTCAAGCATTTCTGAGCCGGAATTTAGATCTATTCTCCCAGCTTTTCAGGCATTATTTGGAGTCAGATTTCCCATTCTATTCCTCAGCCCTCCCCTTTGCCCACTGAAATTCCTACTCACAAGAGAGACCAGAGTCACACACACGCTAATTCAGCCTCCCTCTGCGTCCTACCAAACCAGCACCAACTTGGAAGGGGCTAACTTTCTTATTCTAATGTGTAACCTCCCCACACCTCAAAATCCATATGTGAAGGTGTGGTGGGGGGTTCAGATACCTTAGGAAAAGAATGGGCAGTTTTCTAGTTGAGCTGGAAAGACAAATTGCATTTTCCAAATAAAGAATACATGTACTACATTTTACCTGTATAAACAAATATGTAAAGTTTCATTTCCAGACATCATAAATGACCAAAGTTTGGTTTGGGAAAATTTAATTATAAGCATTTAAAAACACCAGGCCTCATTAGCTGTCTTTGATATGTAACGATTTTATACAGCACAGTACTAGTTGCCCACGTACCTTCCTTCACAAAAACCAGCCTTGCTCACTACTGTATCCTGATCACCTGGACAGTGAGAAGTGCTGAGAAATGCTCCGTTAACAGTGATCAGCTGAGTGCGGGAATGAAGTAGGTCATTCATTACACATTTTCTCCCTTTCCTGGTGTTTTTCATGAGTTATGGATGCCTGCGTATGTGCTAAGTCGCTTCAGTCGTGTCTGACTCTTTGCGACCCCATGGACTGTAGCCCTCCAGGTTCCTCTGTCCATGGATTCTCCAGGCAAGAACGCTGCAGTGGGTTGCCATTTCCTTCTCCAGTGTTATGGATGAAAGTATGCCAAGAGGTGTCAGACTTTCACTTGAATTTTATTCCTAGGCAATGAAGGTGCAATACTTTTTTTATTATTATTAATGAACGCACTAATTTGGACACACAAGGATGAGAAACTGAGAAGCAGCCACACAGGGCAAAGGCAAAAGCCCACCCGATACCATCTGGGGCTGCAGATGATAACAGTGGCCGCTAGAGGGAGCCACACAACCTTTCAAAGAGCAGCGGTAGCCCAAAAAGCCCTTCCAGTGCGGCGGTTCTGCCCTTTGCTCCCCTCAGCACAGCTCTCCCCCATAAACATGCTCCATGTAATGTCGGACGCTCCAGAACAAGCTGGAACAAGTTAGAGCTGCAGTCTGCAAAGCATCAGGCTTTTAGAAAAATGCCCCCACCTCCTCAGTGCAAATATTTCACATCTCTTAAAGTCCATTCCCTCCAGCTTAAAAATTACATATAAATAGAAAAAAAAAAAATTTTTTCCCTGAGGATGACAATTGGATCTACTAAATATTCACCTGGAAAAAGAAAGCAAAAATATAACCTAAAAATGAAAAAAAAAAAATCTGTGTGTAATTACTTCCTGCCTCCAGCAACTTTATTTTTTTCTAAAAAAAAAAAAAAAAAAACTGTTGATGTATCGGTTTCTTCTTCTCCAGGAAAGAAACTCAGGCATGTGCAGGCTTTCAGGAAAGTCACATAAGACAGAATTCTGATCCTATTGGTCAAGTTTCAAAGGCTTCATCTGTAACTGAGTGCAGAAAGAAAAAGTTTCCCACAAACTCCTTCTCTCAAAAGGTCTGCATAACCCTGAAAATATTTTCAGGGCCTTTATAAGCCACAGATGTTATCAACAGTCAAGACCCTGCAAACTCTAAAAGCCCCAACACAGCTTCAAAAATAGATTTTAAAACATCTGAAAGGAGCAGAAGTTAATTTCCCGCTGGGATGTTGTGGAATGTTGTAAAATGTCTGCGCCTTACTTAGAATGTAAAAAGCCTTGGCCCCACCAGGCTTCCTGCTAAAGTTCTATTCCTATGGTCCATGAAACTGTGGGAGACCTCCTAAACAACAGTCAGGAATGAAGGGACAAAAGATAGAAGTTGAAAAACAGAATAAATCAAGAAAGTGACCCTAAGAATAATTAAAAACTAAAAATAAATGCTCTCATGAGATTTCCAGGGAAGAGAAGCTTCCAGTACCTGCACTGTTTGGCGATGGTTGGGAAACCCCAGTGGGCTAACATGTGCTGACTTCTGTGAAGAGAGAAACAGACTAACAATTGAAAAGCTGCAAGCATCTGGGCTCATCTGTGACTGCATCTGTGGCCCCCACTCACCAACCTGGAAAAAACCTGCGTGTCAGCGCTAACTGACAAAATTGTTACAACATGAAGCTGCTTGGCGGAAAACCTTTTTTCCGAGCGAATTAAAATCCTGACTGCTGGCCCTGGGGGAGAGAGGAGGTGTGGGTGAAACTGGGAACTAACCACGATTTACACAGGGAGTGAAAAGACCATAAGTTAGAGTTTTTCAAAAAATTAGTTTCTGTAATCTAATTATAGCCCTAATTATAAGAATGACCCTTCTTCCTTCGACTCCAGCGTGTTTCTAGAACGTTCTCTGTGAAAGTTCATTTGCCGTTTTAAGGAGAGAGTTGGTGCATCTCGGAGTGAGTTAGTGACAGGCCTGGCATCGGAATCCTAGCTCGCTTCCCCTGGCCAGACCACACCAGCCCCTCAGCTCTTGAAATAACCCCCAGTGGAGTTCTCCTCAGAGGAAACCATCTCCCCAATTATGCGACAGTGTCCTCCCCTGCCAACCCCCTCCAGCCCCTGCTATTTCCACATTCTGAAGGGCAGCCCCCCCTTTTTTTCCCCTACTTCCAGCCAAGGAGCTGTGGTGTTCAAGCCGCAGGGCTGGGCCTATGTGGGGGCTGCGGGCTCATTTGTGAAGCCCCACGGCCACCCGGCCAAGCGCTCGGGACCCGGCGGGCTTCCCTTCATTTCCGACTGCGCGCCGCAGGGCAAGTCACTTAACCACCTCATTAGAATCGCAGTCACGGCCCTGCGCGGCCTCCTCCCCAGGTGCCCGGCCACCCCATTAATTTCTGCAAAGACCCATTAAGCCTCCGGGCCCAAAGGCAGCCGAGGAGCAAAGCCTATGGCTGTTGTCATCAATGAGCTCCTCGGCGCTCTCCCCGGTCTCCACATTAGGGGAATCCATCTCCCAGGGGAAGAGAAGGCCTGGCCCTCAGCACGCCATCCCTAACGAGCCTGCAGCCGTGGGGCTGGCACAGACGCTGAAGGGGGCTGGGGGCCAGGAGGAGAGGGCAGCCACGCCTTCGCTGTGGCCGGTGAATCTGAACAGTTAGACCCCCCCACTGCAGCCCTGACCCCCAGCTGCTGCTGAAACCCGGCCTGGGGGCGTCAGCCTCTCCACCTGAGACCCCCCCCCCCAACCTGGGTACAGACGCCATCTGTCGCCAAACCTGCTGCACGCTTGTTGGAGGAGGCAGGTGTGTCCCTAACAGGGTTGCCCGCCACACAATGCGAGGCCGCAGACACAGAACGTGGGCCATTGCCCGCGTGAACCCTCCCAGCAGATGAGGGGCAGAATCTGCTCCCCCGGGAACCTCTGTGTGCCTCAGAATCTTTACAGATGACACACTCCGCCTGNGGTGTGTCCCTAACAGGGTTGCCCGCCACACAATGCGAGGCCGCAGACACAGAACGTGGGCCATTGCCCGCGTGAACCCTCCCAGCAGATGAGGGGCAGAATCTGCTCCCCCGGGAACCTCTGTGTGCCTCAGAATCTTTACAGATGACACACTCCGCCTGCGGGAACCGGCGTCTCCAAGGCGCCTTCCTGCAGACTTCCCTGATCCTTCCAGGCGGAGCAGGGGGACCCTGGCTCCCAGGGAATCTCTGATCCGGCTACACTGAAGGAGAGCTAGTATTTGAGCACGAGGGTCTGCAAGGTGTGGCGCCTTCAGGAAGGGAGGCGGCAGCAGGCCAAGATGCCACCACCCGGCTCTCGCTCCCTCCTTTGTCCCTGCAACGGCGACAAAGAGATGGCCTCCCAGGTGGATTCGATCCGAACCTGTGCCTCTGGCACCGACCCCCGAAGTGATCAGCCCCCAGGGCACGGCTCCACCCCACTCACAGTCCGGATCAAGTCTTGACTGATGAAGCTGAACCTTCAGCCAGATGTTGCCTCGCTGGCCCCAGGCTCCGGGGGGCTCCACCTCCCACAGGCGTCCGCGCTCGGCTGGGTGGGCCGCCAGGAACTTCCTGCAGACTGGGGGGAGTGCACAGAGCGATCAGGGGGGCCACTGGCCCTGCCCACCCTCCCCGTTTCCCCCGCCAGGCCCACCCCCGGCTCTCTGA
>SJYA01002593.1:0-41842 GCA_006410615.1 Neotragus moschatus | reverse complement strand
CTCTGACCCCTTTGTGCCCTCCCCTGCCTCCCACCTTCACCCACCCTGTTCAGCCTGCTCAAGGGGCCACAGTGAACACCACTCGCCAGGGGCCCGTAAAGCACCGACAGTTGTCTTTCTCAGCTCTGGGCTGGAAGTTCGAGATCAGGGCGACAGCAGGCTTCCCTTCTCCTGAGACCTCCCTTCTTGGCTTGGAGATGGTTCTTCTGACTGTGTCTTCTCCCCATCTCCCTTCTGTACCCACTGGGCCCTATCTCCTCTTACAGGGGCCTTCTCTTACTTGTCCTGTTGGATCAAGGCCCCCCTTAGGACCTCGTCCAACCTCAGTCACCTCCTGATGGCTCCTGGCATCACTGACACAATGGACATGAGTGTGAGCAAACCCCAGGAGACAGTGGAGGACGGGGGAGCCTGGACTGCTGCAGCCCATGCGGTCACAAAGAGTCGGACACGACTGAAGGATTCCATCTCCACATACAGTCACCCTGGGGGTTAGACTTCCGGGGGGACCCTACTCAGCCCCATAACATCACCCACCCAGTCCCCTCTGCAGACACCATCCCTGCCTCTGAGCTCCACAGCTCTGCTCTCCCAGGGACCCTTCCTGCTCATCCACAGACATCCAGACTCCAAACCCCCTCAAGGTTGTAGACGTCTATACCACATTCACAGGGTGAGCATTTCCACATGGCAGGGACCCGGTTCTGCCAGCGCTGGGGGCTGCATCAGGCCCCTGGAAGAGCACAGATGGAAACCCAGAGGGCCTGATGCTAAGAAGGTGGAAGCCGAGCTGGTTGAGTGCTAGAGAGGAGGCCCTGCTCTCCTGTCTTGACAAAAGTAACTCCTCAACAAGAGGAAAAGCCAGTTTTAAATCTAGAGTTCTTAGACTCCCGGGTGTTTTGCGCTTGGAGGTGGCAGTGCCAAGAGAGCCGGCCCCCAGCTGGCAGCCCACCCTCTCCTCCCAGTCCGGCTCCCCGCACACTGGACCCCACACCCACGCTCCATGACACCCACCAGAATAAGGACGTGCAGATGGGTGTTGCGGTCCACCTTAGGAGCACGGGCCCAAGATGGAGCCCACTCGGGCCCTTGGCAGCCCCAGGCAAGAACCCTGGGGTTCCAGTAGCCTGAGCTAGTGTAGGAGTGGCCTGGACCTGGCTACGAACATCCCCTCGGGCCCACAGATTCCTCATTCCATGGACAGAGGTTCAGCCTCGACAGGGAACTAAAGCATCGGGCCCTGGGCAGCGAGCCCTCTGGGCCATTCCAAGGCAGGACTGTACAGGATAAAAGGTGGTCAGAGAGGCATGGAGAGGCCGGCCTTGAGCCTCCAGCTGCCGCTCTGTCCACATGCTGCCTGCTCACCCCCGAGCCCAGGCACAGCAAGGGTGATGCAGAAGCAACTGAGACCCCAAGTGTGATTCACAGTCAGCACCTTCAGAGCTTCCCTCCCTGCCAGGTGGAGATAGAGGCCATAGGAGGGTCTTTGCAGTGTGGCCCCTGTCCTCTGAAGCGTGCTCCTCCCCAGGGGAACCCGGGGAGGGCTTGGAGCACGCTTCCCTCAGCCCCTGGTCCCCCTGGGGCTCCTGGCTGGAAGGGCAGAGTGATGATTACCATCTTCTCGGGAGAGAGCAGTGGCCCTCTGAGGCCCAACAGCAGCCGTCAACAGAGTGCAAGTTTCCTGCACTCTGCTTCTCTCTGACGCTGGGTTGCTTTGGTTTTTATTGTTTTCTAAACCCGGCTCTTTTCCGGGGCTGGGCAAGGTTTGCCCCTTGTGATCAGACTTTCAGTCTCAGTGCTGAAGCGACGGGAGGTTTCTCAGAAGGAAGAGAAAACCCACAGGCCTGTCATGGTGCCAGGGCCTCCGAGGGCCCTCCCACCCCAGAATCATCTGGAACACACGGGAGTTACGCGTCCCACTCCCCAGACGCCCCTCCCCGACGCAGCCGTCACCTTGGTACATGGCGGGCGAGATGGGCCAGCTGACGCCCAGGGCCTCGTCCTCTCGGAACGTCTGGCAGAAGTCCCGCAGCATGGCTAGCCCCAGGCCCCGCCGGCGGTGGCGCCTGCGGACAAACACGGTGTCGAAGACCGGCAGGAGGTAGCAGGTACCCGTGCCGTCGCCGCACAAGCTGCCTGTGGGAGGGCAAGAGACACGCATGGCCCCCCAGCCAGACCAGCCTGCCAGGACCCGGCGGGACCCCACTTGGCCAGGTCCCTGGTACCCCTGGAAGCAGCGCCAGCCTCACAAACTAAACGCCCGAAGACGAGACAGCAGATCACTCGAAACCACCCATTCCTCAGCTGACTGGCAGCCCAGACACTCTCAACTGCTGCAAGCAATCCACTCGGCTATCACCCTGAAATCACAGCGAACTCAGGGGACTAAGCAGGGTGAGGTCATGATGCACACAGACTCCTCACACCCCTCCCTCACTGAACACAGTTCAGAGACCCCCCCCCAAAGCCAAGGAGGAGCATCTGGGCAACATCAGAGTTCCCCCTGAACCCAGGGAAATGGGCTAGGACTTGTTCCAGGGTACAGACTTGTTCAGAGTTCACCTTGGCTGATTATGGCAAAGCACACTTACCACAAACAGACCAAGTCCTGTTTTCCATGGAACATGAGAGACACTGCTATTTCAGAGCAAGACGGGCTACAGTTGGCCCCTCTCCCACCTTTCCACACTGATTTAACTTCACTGCAACCGGAACTAATACCAGTACACTTGCTGTTTCTCCAACAGGAATATGCCCTTGCAGTCAGTCACCTCTGTGGTCACCCTAAGCTAGAAAATGCCACATGCACCCAGCTACATCACCTTCCTCACTTCCCAACCACACGGTGGCTTGTGCTTTGAATGCCCCGGAATCTAAGAAAAGAAATATGTCACCTACTCAGCGCCTATTGGAAGAGGTGGTATTTGTGCCTGCAAAAAAAATTCAAAGGTAAGTAATTTCCCAAAGAAACAAACAAACGAAGAGTCTAATTAGCCAGGCTGAATTACAGAAGTACACGCTATTGTCGTGAATTGTTTGCAAACATGGCCACAGTTATTCCCCTTTCTACACCCACATACCTCTGCGTGTGATTCTGAAGCTCCTTCCATCAAGAGACGGGTTTTATCTCCTCTCCCCTTCAATCTGGCTCACTCTGAGCAACAGAATGAAGCTGGCAAGAGCACAGCAGCTCTGAGCCCCGGCCTGTTGGGGTCCAGGGCCTCTCCATTCTCTCAGATCTCTACCACTCCCATGAGAACAAACCTGGGCTAGCCTGCCCCCACACAAGAAATATGGCTCAAGCACCCTCATGGTGCCAGCCAACATCTAGCTGGTCCTAAGAGAGACAGGTGATCAGGTGACTGTGGACACATAGGCCAACCCAGCTTAGCGCAGAAAAGCACCCAGCTGAGCCTCACTAAAATCACCAGCCAAAATGTGAGCTAAATAAATAGCTGCTTTTGTGCCCAAAATGAATGAATAAATTACCAACAAGCAACCCCCAAGTCACTTGAGATGGTAATTATAAAGTATTTGTACTTTACCTTCAATGTCCCTGAAATGACAGCACCAACTTGGTTGGAATTATATAACGTCCAACTTTTACAGATGATGAGAACAATGTTCCCCAAATAGCAAAGTCCTCCAAAGCTAAGAATGCTTAACATTACATAAAGATACAATTCCACTCACAACAGCATTAAAAGAGAGGTAAATACTCAATATATTTAACAAAGGACACATGAGCCTTAAATTACTGAAGACGACAAAACACTGAGAGAAATTAAAGAAAATCTAAATAAATGAAGAGAAATTCCATGTTCAAGGACTGGATGACTCAATACTGTTAAGCTGGCAATTCTCCCCAAGTAGATCTGTAAGTTTAGTTCTAGCAAAATCCCAGCAGGCTTTTTTTGTGGAAACTGACAAGCTGATAGTAAAATTCACATGAAATGGGTCTCTAGGACAAACAAAACGGTTTGGGGTAGGGAGAAAGGAGAAAAATGAAGTTGGAGGCTTTACACTACCCAATTTCAAAGCTTCTTATAAAATCAAGGTACTCAGTGTGATAATGGGGCAAGTGTAAGCTACAGATGAGTGGAGCAGAAGGGCAGGTCCAGAAGTAAACGCTTATGCTCTGAACTACTATAAAATACCAAGGTAACTCAATGTGGGCGGAGAACGCAGTGGCACCCCACTCCAGTACTCCTGCCTGGAAAATCCCATGGACGGAGGAGCCTGGTGGGCTGCAGTCCATGGGATCGCTGAGGGTCAGACACGACTGAGCGACTCACTTTCACTTTTCACTTTCACGCATTGGAGAAGGAAATGGCAACCCACTCCAGTGTTCTTGCCTGGAGAATCCCAGGGACAGGGAAGCCTGGTGGGCTGCTGTCTGTGGGGTCACACAGAGTCAGACACAACTGAAGTGACTTAGCAGCAGCAGCAACTCAATGTGGGAAAAAGATGGTCTTTTCAACAAATAGTGGTAGTATGACTAGACCTCCATAAGCCAAATATTAATTAATTAAATAAAAATGAATAAATAAAGCTGGAACACAACAAAGCCCAGAATTAGATCCACACAAATAATCAACTGCTCTCAGGCAAAAGAGGAAAGCAAAGTCAATAGTGGAAGAACGGTCCTTTTCAACAAACAATGCTGAAACAGCTGGATGTAACACGCAAAACCATGAATCAACCTGAAACCCTTCACAAGATGTAGCTGAAAATGGATCACAGACACAAATGTACCATGCAGAACTGTAGAACTCCTAAAAGATAAAATATGAGAAAATCTAGATGACCTTGGCATTAGCAATAAACTTGGGCCTACAGCATCAAAGGAATGATTCATGAAAAACAATTGATAACTAAATTTCATTAAAATCAAATTTTTCTACTCTGTGAAGGACACTGTCAAGAGAATGAGACACCACAAATTGGTGGGGGCGGAGCAAATATCTTCAAAAGACATATCTGATAAAGAACTATTATACAAAATATACAAAGAACTCATAAAACCCAAGAATAAAAAAACAAAGAACTTGATTAAAAAGTGAGCCAAAGACCTTCATAGACATCTCACCAAAGAAGGTATACAGATGGCAAGTAAGCATATGAGAAGATGTTCCACATCATATGTCATCAGGAAAATGCAAGTTTAAAACCAGTGAGATGTGACTACATACTTAGAACAGCCAAAATCCAGAAAACTGGCACCACCAAGTGCTGGTGAGGATGTGGAGCGAATGGAATCCTCCTTCACTGTTGGGAATGCAAATGGTACAGCCACTCTGACGACAGGTTGGTGGCTTCTTATAAAACTAAACCCACTCTTACTACAGGATCCAGCAATTGTGCTCATTTATATGTGCCTGAAGTAGTTAAAGACTCACGTCTACACAAAAACCTGCACACAGATATTTACAGCACCTACATTCATAACTTGTGCTGCAGCATCAAAGACAGAGGGGCCTGCTGGGCTGCAGTCCATGGGGTCGCTAAGCGTCGGGCACGACTGAGCCACTTCCTTTTCACTTTTCACTCATGCACTAGAGAAGGAAATGGCAACCCACTCCAGGGTTCTTGCCTGGAGAATCCCAGGGACGGGGGAGCCTGGTGGGCTGCCGTCTATGGGGTCGCACAGAGTCAGACACGACTGAAGCGACTTAGCAGCAGCAGCATATTCGTAACTACCAAAACCTGGAAGTGGGACTTCCCTGGTGTCCAGTGGCTAAGACTCTGTGCTCCCAAGGCAGGGGGCTTAGGTTCGATCCCTTATCAGGGAACTAGATCCCACATGCTGCAACTAAGACCCAGCACAGCCAAATAAATAAAAAATAAACTTGGAAGCAACCAAGATAGGCTTCAATGTGACAGTGGGTAAATAAACCATGGTGCATCCAGATGCTGGAGTATTATTCAGTGCTGATAAGAAGTGCACTTTCATGCCATGAAAGGTATGGAGAATCTTAGTGCAAGAAGCCGATCTGCAAAGGGTGTGCTGCGTGCTTAGTCACTCAGTCGTGTCCGACTCTCTGTGACCCCGTGGACTGTAGCCCGCCAGGCTCCTCTGACTATGGGGATCCTCCAGGCAAGCATACTGGAGCGGGCTGCCATGCCCTCCTCCAGGGGATCCTCCCAACCCAGGTCGCCTGCATTGCAGGTGGATTTTTTACCATCTGAGCCACCAGAGAAGCCCCAGAATCCTGGAGTGGGTACCCTATCCCTGGTCTCCAGGGGCTCTTCCTGACCCAGGCCATATAATTACTAACACAATTATATGATATTTTGGAAAATGTGAAACTATGAAGGCAATAAAAGTATTAGTGATTGACAAGGGGCGGAGGGGCACGGGATGAATAGGTGGAACATGGGATTTTTAGGGCAGTGAAGCCATTCTGTATGCTGCTACAATGATAGAACACGCCTTCCTACAGCTGTCAAAACCTACAGAATGTATAACATGAAGAATGAACCCTAATGTAAACTATAGATTTCAGTTAATAATGATGTATCCTTTATGGATTGACTTGTGTCTCCCCAACCCCCAGTACATCAGAATACAACTGTATTTGAAGAAAGGGCCTTTAAGAGGTGACGAACTCAAAATGAGGTCTTTAGATGGGCTCTAATCTAAGCCAGCTGGTGTCCTCATAAGAAGAGGAAGTTTGGACACAAGAGGGGTTCCAAAGAAGGAGCACCTGCTGAGAAAAGCCAGGAGACAACACGGGGAGTAGACAACGTCACAAGACAAAGCAAAGGCCTCGGGGGAGCTAAGCTGCCTACACCTCGACCTTGTACTTCCAGCTTCCAAAATCACGTGACAATTAACTGCTTAGGCCGCCCAATGCAGGTGCTTTACTACAGCAGCCCTAGTGGACTAATATATGCAACAATACTGGCTTGTGAAGTATAACAAATGCACCACACAAGGCACTATGTTAACAAGAGAGGATACTCAGTGTGTGTGGAAGGGGATGGGAGCTCTCGGCACTTTCTGCTCAATTTTCCTATAAACCTAAAAGCTGTTCTAAAAGTTAAGGTATGCTAATTTTTTAATGTGTAAGGTATTTTTTTAATGAAACTGGATCCTTACTTCATATCATATAAAAAATTAATTCAAGATGTATCTAGACATAATGTAAGAGTTGGAGCTATAAAGCTTTTAGAAGAAAATCTTCATAACCTTGGGTTAGGCAAAGAGTTCTTAGTTTTGACATTAATGAACACAACCAACTGGCAAATCTGACTTCATTCAAATTAACTTTTGTGCTTCAAAAGACACCACTAAGAAAATAAAAAGACAAGCCACCGACTATAAGAAAATGTTTGCAAATCACATTCCTGATAAGTGACATATTCAGATTATATAAAGAAATCTTATGATTCAATAAAAAGAAAATAAACAACCAATTAAAAATGGACAGATGATCTGAACAGACATTTCTTCAAAGAAGACATACAAATTATTAATAACCAATGAATAGATATTCAACATATTAGTCATTTAAAAATGTAAATTAAAACCACAATGAAATGTCACTTTTGACCTACTAAATGGCTATAATCAATGTATTTGAGTCAGTTCTAATGAGATGGGCGAACCTAGAGCCTATTATACAGAGTGAAGTAAGTCAGAAAGAGAAAGACAAATACCATTTATTAACGCATATATATGGAATCCAGAAAGACAGTACCAACGATCCTACATGCAGGTCAACAGAGGAGACACAGACGTAAAGAACAGACTTTTGGGCTCGGTGGGAGGAGAGGATGGGATGATTTGAGAGACAAGCACTGAAGTGTTACCGAATATAAAACAGATGACCTGTGTGAATTTGATGCGTGAAGCAGGGAACCAAAGTCGTGCTCTAGGACAACTTGGACGGATGGAGTGGGGAGGGAGGTGGGAGGGGGTCCAGGATGGGGGGACACATGTATACCTGTGACTGATTCATTTTGATTTATGACAAAACCCATCACAAACATTGTAAATTATACTTTAATTAAAATTAATAATTTTTGGTAAAAAGGACAAGCAAGTGTTGACAAGACATGGAGAAATTAGAAGCCTCATATGTTGCTGGGAGGATAAATAATGATATAGAAACTTTGTCAAATAATTTGGCAGTTTCTTAAAAAATTAAAACATGCTAACCAAATGACCCACTGATTCTACTCCTAGAATCCCACTTAAGAGAAATAAATGCATGTCCATACAAAGATGGGTATATGAATATTTATACCAGCATTATTTGTAATAGCCAAAACTAGAAACTATACTGGTACCTACATAAACAAAATGTGGTATAGTCATACCAGGAAATGTTACTTAGCAATAAAAAGGGATGAAATACTAATATTTGCTATAACTTAGATGAACCTCCGGAGAAGGCAATGGCACCCCACCCCAGTACTCTTGCCTGGAAAATCCCATGGGCAGAGGAGCCTGGTGGGCTGCAGTCCGTGGGGTCGCTAAGAGTCGGACAGGACTGAGCGACTTCACTTTCACTTTTCACTTTCATGCATTGGAGAAGGAAATGGCAACCCACTCCAGTGTTCTTGCCTGGAGAATCCCAGGCACAGGGGAGCCTGGTGGGCTGCCGTCTATGGAGTCGGACACGACTGAAGCGACTTAGCAGCGGCAGCAGCAGCAGCAGATGAACCTCAAAAACACCAAGCTCAGTGAAAGAAGCCAGATGCCGAAGATCACATACTGTATCTTTCCATGTATATGAAACATCCAGGAAAGGCAAACTGATGGAGGCAGAGAGCAGAACAGTGGCTCCCCAGAGCTGAGAGGGAAAGAGATTGATGCCAGCAGGCAACTTTGGCGGGGATGGAAACATCCAAACCCGGGACAGTGGTGATGGTTATACAACTCCTTATATTTGCTTTAAAAAAATCTTTGAATGGTACACTTAACATTGGCAATTCTTATGGGGTGTAGAATTATACTTTAATAAAATTGACATGAAAAGATATAATAAAGTGTATTAGAAAGATACAATTAAGGAAAGGAAAAAATAATAAATTCACAGTATAGAAAAGGGACAGACACCCCCTTGAGTGATCAGGGTGAATATCATCAGTAGTAACGTTGGCATCCTGTGACCCCACACCTGATGTGAGCACTTGAGGAAAAGGGCACTTCACTGTGCCCCAAATCCATAAACCCAGGTGACTCATAAGAAAATAGCATATGAACCTACATTAATGGACATTCCATAACTCTCGTTATAGAGACCAGCACTCCTCAAAAGCGTCCAGGTCATGAAAGACAAGGAAAACCAAGAAATGGTCCCAAATGACCTGAAGATTAAAGGCAGCAAAGAATCCTAGGTCAGATCCTACAAGACAAGAACACTGCTGGAAAAATCAGCCAATGTTAATTTCTCAGTTCTGACCATTCTGTCATGGTTATAAAAGAAGCTAACATTAGGTCAAGGTGACTGAAGGGTATAATGGTCTACCTTACCTTTGCAACTCTTTTGTAAAACTAAAACTATTTCAAAATAAAAATCTGGAGCAGTGCAGGGGAACACTCCACCAGCCCACCAACATGAAGGCGTAATAAAGGCTCATCACACTTTCATGCTGGTCAAATAAAACCATCGCCATTCCCAAAGCCAACAAATTTTCCTTTAAATAAGAATATTAATTAACTCTAGTAAGAATATTATAGCCTGACTGTGTACTGGCTGAGGCAGTAAGCTGGTTGCACACGGATGGACTCCACTCATAGTCAGGAAACCTTGCCACGCAGCACAGAACAGTTGGTAGGAACCCCAGCCATGACCTCACCCACTCTACCCACTTTATAGACAAGGCAGCTGACAGGGCCAAGAAAGGTTAAAAACATGGGACTTGGCTCCTTTTTTGTCAGTAACAACTGCCCAGCGGCCTCCCGTCTGCTCATGGGGGAGTGCTGATGCCACAGCAAAGAAATTACAGGGAAGGAGACAAAAGGATAGAGGTGAATTAGAAAGAAAACATTTTTTTAAAAAATTCAAGTGTTGCTAAAGCAGGGAAGAGGACACAATTCATAAAACACATTAGGAATTAAAGTAGAAATATCATTACAAATGTGGCAGAAATTTAAAAGGTAGAAGAATATGATAAATAACTGAAGACTGATAGCTCTGAAAACAAATGAAAAAGACAAATTTCTAAGATAGTGTGTGTGTGTGTGTGTGTGTGTGTGTGTGTGCACGCTAAGTCACTTCAGTCAGGTCCGACTCTGTGTGACACTACGGACTCCTCTGTCCATGGGATTCTCCAGGCAAGAATAGTGGAGTGGGATGCCATGCCCTCCTCCAGGGCATCTTCCCGACCCAGGGATCAAACCCTCGTCTCTTAGCCTCCTGCCTGGGCAGGTGGGTTCTTTACCACTAGCACCACCTGGGCTGGGAAGCCACCTAAGATAATACAACCCACAAAAACTGACTCATGGTAAAACAGAAAAGCTAAACTATCCTGTGACCATGGAAATCTGAACTCAGTAGCCCTCCCACACTGAACACACCAGGTCAGGTGACTTTAGAGAGAAGTTCTGCCAGCTTTTCCAGGAAAGCCTTCCAGAGCACTGAAAAGGAGAGGAGAATATTCTCCAACTCAGTCTATGAGTACAGAGTAAACTTTTCAGAAAAAAAAAAAAAAGCAGACAGAGATCAGATAATTAAACAAATAACAGCTATTCATGAACATAAGACAAAAAAGCTTAAACCAATATTAATAAACCAAAGCCAATAAACAACGTTACTCTAGATCAGGGGTCCTCAAACTCTGGGATCTAATGCCCGGTGGTCTAAGGTGAAGCTGATGTAATAATAATATAAAGAAAGTACAAAATAAATGTAATGTGCTTGAATCATCCCCAAACCATCACCCCCCACCCCAGTCCATGGAAAAACCATCTTCACAAAACCTAGTGCCGAAAGGTTGGGGACCGCTGCTCTAGGTCACCACGAGGAGCTGGTTTCTCTTCTCACTCCCAAGGCTGTGCTGGGGGAGACACACATGATCGAGAAGGTATCCAGGGTGAAACTACCATCCCAGGGTCCAAACACACCACCAGAGTAAGAGGGCTTTCCCATCAACAGCTTGGGAGGACCTGAAGGAGGACCCTCTGTGAGGACAAGACAAAGCCCACCAGAGAGTAAAGGAGGGGCACCAGCGGGCTAACCCCTGAACACAAACCAGAGCAGATCAAAGGCAAGGAGGAAGACTGTCACTCCAGGAAGAAAGCAGTAAGTCTTGGGCTTCCCTTGTGGCTCAGCTGGTAGAGAATCTGCCTGCAAAGTGGGAGACCTGGGTTTGATCCCTGAGTTGGGAAGATCCCCTGGAGAAGGGAAAGGCTACCCATTCCAGTATTCTGGCCTGGAGAATTCCATGGACTATACAGTCCATGGCATCACAAAAAGTCAGACACGACTGAGTGAATTTTGCTTTGGGAGACCCAAGACAGATTTCACAGACAGAGCACTCAGGGAAGTGATAGCAGCAGACAGCCAGGAAGAAGTAGAAGAAACTGTATCTGCTTCAAAAAGACTGATCAGGAAGGAAGAAGATATAAAGGCAAGTGGTAAGACAAATGCCACAGGGCATTCCCACTGCCCAGCTGTCTTGATACTATAGGCCTCAGTTCAGTTCAGTTCAGTCCCTCATTCGTGTCCGACTCTTTGCAACCCCATGAATCGCAGCACACCAGGCCCCCCTGTCCATCACCATCTCCCAGAGTTCACTCAGACTCACGTCCATCAGGTCAGTGATGCCATCCAGCCATCTCATCCTCTGTCATCCCCTTCTCCTCCTGCCCCCAATCCCTCCCAGCATCAGAGTCTTTCCCAATGAGTCAGCTCTTCACATGAGGTGGCCAAAGGACTGGAGTTTCAGCTTTAGCACCATTCCTTCCAAAGAAATCCCAGGGCCGATCTCCTTCAGAATGGACTGGTTGGATCTCCTTGCAGTCCAAGGGACTCTCAAGAGTCTTCTTCAACACCACAGTTCAAAAGCATCAATTCTTCTGTGCTCAGCCTTCTTCACAGTCCAACTCTCACATCCATACATGACCACAGGAAAAATCATAGCCTTGACTAGACGGACCTTAGTCGGCAAAGTAATGTCTCTGCTTTTGAATATGCTATCTAGGTTGGTCATAACTTTTCTTCCAAGGAATAAGCGTCTTTTAATTTCATGGCTGCAGTCACCATCTGCAGTGATTTTGGAGCCCCCCAAAATAAAGTCTGACACTTTTTCCAAGGTACATCAAGAAAGTTAAGGTGTTGCTCTAAAAAATCCAATTCAGGCCAAGTAGTCACAGCTGCTAGTCCAAGAGATCAGGTGCAAATTATAAAGATATTTGGGATACTCCTAAACCAGAGAAACTCTAAACAGAAGCAGCAAACGTAGTGTTAACTTTTGCTAATCATTTACACTGTCTTTTCATGACAATATTTTGTCATGAAATGTTTTGCATGTCTGTCATGAGCCCACTTCACAAAGTTAGAGCCAGACTCCCTGGGCACCTGGAGAAGCTGATCATCTATTATAATGCCAGTAAATGACCTAGATGTTCCCAAATTCTCCCCATCAAGGAGCATTACTAACATCAATCGGGATAAAATCATTTTCTTTAAAGTATGAAACATGTAAATTGTATTCTCTAGCACAGACACTGGCAAAAGTTTTCTATAAGGACCAAGTAGAAAATACTTTAGGCTCTGGGGCAACCACTCATCCTGGCAGTTGCCGTGCAAAATCACCCACGGACAATATGAATGGGCAGAGGCTCTGTTCCAATAAAGTTTTATTTACAAAAAGAGGCACCAGGCAGAATTTGGTCTCTGGGCCATAGCTGCCAACACCTGCTCCAGAAAAACATTACTTTCAACAAGCAAGACTAAGTGTTTAGAATCCTATTTGTATAATAACATCTTTTCTCAAAAACAACTGAGAATAATGCATTAACATGAACTTCCTCAAAATAAGATATACCTGGAGATAAGCTCTAGTTATTGTTTTCTCTTTTAAAAGTATCATTTACTTCTATGTATTTGACCATTATCACAGGAATTTATTTAAAAGGTATGATAAAACTGTATTTTTTAAATATTGAAGAAAAACTTTTTGCTTAAAGAAAATAACCTTGGCCAAGCTGGCTTTATCTGGGTGGTTCGATGTAAGAAAATCTGTGTCAGTAATTCATCTCACTCATCAATTACAAGAGAAAGAACTGCTTCGGTTTAATGTAACACTGGACCCTGCACGTTATCAGTTCATACAACACAAAACATAGAAAACAATTTTTAAGCAAAAGAAACCTACCACTGAAAAGTGCATGCCTTGGGTGAATGGGTCTCAAACTCTAGAATGAAACATGAGAACCACCGGGAGGGCTTATTAGACCCTAGATGGCTGGGTCCCACTCCAGCGCTGAGGGTCTGGTGTCAGAGGTCTAGGGCAGAGTCTCAGGACTCGTGTGGCCCAGGATATACAAGAAGCACAGACTGTGCCACTGGAACATTTTGTTATGAGTGATCCACTGTGCGGCAGTGAAGGGCTGCCGTGTGGTCCTGACCGGAAGCACTCCAGCCCAGGCTGAGGCCTCATCTACCGGTTCCTCTCATTGATGGGTATGGGGTGTCTGCTCAGCCATAGTTCTTTACTATTCCCCCGACTGCAGCCTCAGCTAAAAAGCTGAGGCTCACGGACCACATCAGAACCACGGAAGCCTGCCACCACAGTGGACCCACGGTCCACAGGCCAGCTGGAGCAACCAGCTGTAAGAAAGGCAATTACAGAACCATCAAACTAAGGGAGAAACTCAAACTGGCCCCTTAACAAATGTTCCCCCAAAGAGGTCTAGCTGAAAAGATCTCATTCATTCTACAACAAGGTACCCACTTGTTTCAAAACTGGATGCTTTCCTCACACTAAAGAGGTACAGACTACTAGCAGACACACCAACGTGGATAACTCACAAAGGCATCGTGAAAAAGTGAAAACAGTCAGTCCAGTCTCACAAGGTTATACATGGTAAGACCCCACTGTGCGATATTCCAGGAAAGACAAAACTACACTGATGGAGAACACATCAGTGGTTTCCAGAGGTTATTGGTGGCGGTGAGGGGGTAGAAAAGACTAGAATAAGAAGGAGTTTTGGAGAGGGGTGAACTATTCTGTATTTTAAGTATGCTTGTGGTGAACTATTCTGTATTTTAAGTATGCTTGTGGTTATACAATTCACAGAACTGGAAAGCCAAAATAGATGAATCTTACTGTCCAATACTTTAATGACACTTCAAGTCAGACACATACCAAAAGGATCATGTTTAGAAACAACGTGTGCTCTTAAATAGGTGAAACGAGCCCCCTGTGATCCAATTTACGCAATAAATCTGCACATTTTCTTTTCCTCACAGAATGAAACTATAAACTGCAGCTTCGCTGAAACTAAATTAACAGATATTCTGAATCATGTGAAATTAAAAGACGTCTGCTCCTTGAAAGGAAAGTTATGGCAAACCTAGACGGCGTATTAAAAAGCAGAGACATCACTTTCCCAACAAAGGTCCATATACTCAAGGCTATGGTTTTTCCAGTAGTCATGTATGGATGTGAGAGTTGGACCATAAAGAAGGCTGAGCACCAAAGAACTGATGCTTTCAAATTGTGCTGGAGAAGAGTCTTGAGAGTCCCTTGGACTTCAAGAAGATCAAATCAGTCAATCCTAAAGGAAATCAACTTTGATTTCCAATGTTCATTGGAAGGACTGATGATGAAGCTCCAATACTTTGGCCACATGATGCGAAGAGCTGATTACTTGGAAAAGACTGATGCCGGAAAAGATTGGAGGCAATAAAAGAAAGGGGCAGCAGAGGATGAGGTGGTTATATAGCATCACCAACTCAATGGACATGAATTTGAGAAAACTTTGAGAGATAGTATTGGACAAGAGGAGCCTGGCTTGCTGCAGTCCATGGGGTCACAAAGAGTCGGATACAACTTATTGACAGAACAACAGCAGCTGACTTCATGTGAATACAAATTAATGAAGAGAAATTGAACTGCTGCAAAGTTGTGAAGCATGCCGTGTGCTATGCCCATAATTTAGGTATCAGTACAACATTACATGACTTTGTGACAAGCACTAAGGATAGTACCACGACTGAAGACGCACCAGTAACTGTTCTGAACTTTTGATCTATAAACTCCTGCTGTAGTCAATTAAACCATGTGTACTTGCCAGTGACTTTTTTCACAAATCATATGTGTAAAATGATAAAAACATTGTAAATTATGTCTATTCATTATCTAAATTATTTTTTGCTTAATTTACCTGCAGGTTGCTAAATTCAACCATTGTTTAGTTCATCAAAGTAAATTCCTCTCTTACCTTATAGAAAGGGATGGGAAAACAAGGAATAAAATTTTATGATTCTTCCCTGGACAGAGTCCTCATCAGATGATGGTGGTAGAATGAAATGGCCATGCAGAGTCCCATATATAATAACTATTTGAAAAATAAAATTTAAAAAATCACTCACAGATGCCATAGGGCATTCAAAAGCACACAGAAACCAGAGGGAGTTTTAATTTCAAAAAATTGCAAATAAAATAGCTAAAACCTGTGTGTTTGCAGCTTACTGGCCACAGGGTATAACTCAACCCCCAAGGCTACAGAAAATATTGGTAGGAAAAACTGCAGTCTTACCAGCTAAAGGCGTCAAAGATCAAATTTCAGGACTAGGAAATTTTCAGGCAGCTAGAAATTTAAAGGCAAAGTGTCAACATGGAACCACAGAATGAATGAAACCCTAATTCAGAGCAACTGCCAAATTCCTGGCTCATAAATAATCTACACACAAGTGAAGGAGACCCCAGGGAACCCAACCAAAAGAAGTCAGAAACCAGAGATACCCAGCCTTGAAGGATGGAACTACACAGGATCAGATCTTTATGAGTTTGATGCTTTTTTTAACCAAGGACATTCCTCAACTGGCAGAAAGCTGAAGCCAAATGGGCTTGATGGGTGAGGGTACAGACCCTAAAGCCAGCAGAAGCTAGGAAACCACAGGGGTCAACGGCATTCATGCACAAACCTTGTCGAACCATCAGCTTTGCAGGTACAGAGAAGACCTCTACAAAGCTAAGCTGCAGAGGCAGCCATGAGACAAAGCACCAATACACAGAAGCAGCTACATCTCAAAAGAGACAGAGTTTGTGATTTGAATCCAGGCAAACTGACTACCTCTCAGATCAAAAATCCTCGAAAACACATACATAAAAAGTCAGAGTTGCTGCAATATATCTGCAACACCTAGTCTTCAACCAACACATGCAAAGAAACAGGAAACTCTGATCTATGGTCAGGGAAAAAAAGAAAGGTGAAAGTGAAGTCGCTCAGTCGTGTCTGACTCTTTGCGACCCCATGGACTGTAGCCCACCAGGCTCCTCGGTCCGTGGGATTTTCTAGGCAGGAATACTGGAATGGGTTGCCACTGCCTTCTCCAGGGGATCTTCTCGACCCAGGAATTGAACCTGGGTCTCCCACATTGCGGGCAGACACTTTACCATCTGAGCCACCAGGGAAGCACGAAATCATGAGCTATGGTCAGGGAAAAAAAGAAAGGTAATAATCAAAAGAACTGATTTCATTTTTTTCGCAATACAATTCAGCCCCTTCACCCATCTCACCCTCCCTCTTCTGCCCGCTCCCCTGTGGCAGCCACTCCTCTGGTCTCCATATCTAACAGTCCTTACTAGGTTTGGTTTGCTCATTTACTTTGGGTTTTTGTTTGTTTTCATATTCTTTCCCATATGAGAAATTCCCATATGTTTTTATATTATTTCCCATATGAGAAATTCTGTAGTATTTGTCTTTCTCCATCTCATTTATTTCATTTAGAATAATGCCCTCAAGGTCCGCTCATGTTGTCAGAAAGGGCACTGTTTCATCTTCTACGGCTGTATAGGATTCCACTGTGCATATATGCCACATCTGTGTCCATTCATCTGCTGATGGGCACTTAAGTTGTTACCATATCTTGGCTATTATGAAGAATGCCATGGTGAACATAGGGGTGCATATATCTCTTTGCATTGGTGTTTTCATATTCTTTGCATACTCAGATATAGGGCAGCTGGATCACAGAATAGTTCTATTCTGAATTTTTCAGTAATCTCCCAACTGTTTTCCCTAGTGGCTACACCAATTTATGCTCCTACCAACAGTAGATGGGAGCATATGAAGGTCTCCTTCTCTCCACATCCTTGCCGACACTTGCTATTTCTTGCCTTTTTGATAACAGCCATTCCAACAGGCATGAAGTAACATCTCACTGTGGTTCTGATTTGCATTTCCTAATAATTAGTGATGTGAAACATCTTTTCGTATGCCTGTTGGCCATCTGTATGTCTTCTTTGGGAAAAAAGTCTATTTCAGGTATTCTGTCCATTTTTTGAAAGCAAGCTGTTTATTTTTCGGTGGTTGAACTGTATGAGTGCTTTACATATTTTGTATATTAACACCATAGATTATGTACATTTACAAGTATCTTCTCCCATATTAATACCTTATAATATGTACATTTACAAGTATCTTCTCCCATTTGGTAGGTAATCTTTGCATTTTGATGATATCTTTCGCAGCTGTTTCTCTTGCCTGTGGAGACATATCTAGACAGGGATTGCTAAAATCAAAGTCAAACGGTGTGCTGCCTATATTTTATTCTAGAAGTTTTATGGTTTCAGGTCTTTCATTCAAGTCTTCAATCCATTTTGAGTTGATTTGGGGGTATAGGGTGAGAGAGTGTGTAATTTCACCTATTTCCATGTTGGCTGTCCCCAGCACCATTTACTGAAGAAACAATCCTTTCCTCATTGTATGTTCTTTGCTCTTTTGTTATACCTTAATAGATTTATATGTGTGAGTTTATGCCTGGGTTCTCAATTCCATTCCATTGACCTATGTACTTTTTTCTGCAAATACCACGCTGTTTTAACTGCCATACTTTGTAAACAGAGTGTGGAATCAGAAAGTGTGGTCTCTCCAGCTTTGTCCTTTTTCTCGGGATTGCTTTGGCTATTTCAAGTCTTTTGTGGTTCTGTATAAATTCTAGATTTTTTTTGTTTAGTTTCTGTGAAAAATATTCTTGGTATTTGGATAGGGATTGCACTAAATCTGTAGATTGCTTTAGGTCATATGAACATTGTAACCATGTTAATTCTTCCAATTCACGAGCACAGAATATCTTTCCATTTATTTGTGTCTTCCTTCCATTTCAGGTCTTTTACCTCCAGGTCAAATTTATTCCTAGATATTTGATCCTTTTTGTGGCAATTATAAGTAGAATTGTTTTCTTAATTTCTCTTTCTGCTAGCTCATTGTTACCATATAGGAACATAGCACATTTCTGTATGCTAATTTGTACCTTCCAGCTTCACTGTATCCGCTGATTATGACTAATAGTTCTTTGGCAGAATCTTAACGGTATTCTATACATTAATATAAAATCATGTCATCCACAAAGAGTTTTACTTCTTCTTTTCTAAAATGGATACTTTTTATTTCTTTTTCTTGCCTAATTGCCCTTGCTAGGACTTCCAATACTATGTTAAATAGGAATGGCAAGAGTCTTGTTTTGGTCTTGTTCCTGATTTTCAAGAGAGAGCTTTCAGTTTTTTCATGATTGAGTGTGATATTGGCTGTAAGATTACCAAATATGACCTATATTATGTTTACGTATCTCCCGGCAGTCAAGATTCCCAGGAGAAATATCAATAACCTCAGACATGCTAATGACACCACCCTTATGGCAGAAAATGAAGAAGAACTAAAGAGCCTCTTGATGAAAGTGAAAAAGGAGAGTGAAACAGGAGAGTGAAAAAGTTGGCTTAAAACTCAACTTTCAGAAAACTAAGATCATGGCATCTGGTCCCATCACTTCATGGCAAATAGATGGGGAAACAGTGGAAACAGTGACAAACTTTATTTTGGAGGGTTCCAAAATCACTGCAGATTGTGATTGCAGCCATGAAATTAAAAGATGCTTACTCCTTGGAAGAAAAGTTATGACCAACCTAGACAGTATATTCAAAAGCAGAGATGTTACTTTGCCGACTAAGGTCCATCTAGTCAAAGCTATGGTTTTTCCAGTAGGCATGCATGGGTGTGAGAGTTGGACTGTAAAGAAAGCTGAGCACCGAAGAATTGATGCTTTTGAACTGTGGTGTCGGAGAAGACTCTTGAGAGTCCCTTGGACTGCAAGGAGATCAAACCAGTCATCTTAAAAGAAATCAGTCCTGAATATTCTTTGGAAGGACTGATGCTAAAGCTGAAACTCCAATACTTTGGCCACCCGACGTGAAGAACTGACTCATTGGAAAAGACCCTGATGCTGGGAAAGATTGAAGGTGGGAGGAGAAGGGGATGACGGAGGATGAGATGGTTGGATGGCATCACCGACTCAATGGACATGAGTCTGAGTAAACTCCAGGAGTTAGTGATGGACAGGGAGGCCTGGTGTGCTGCAGTCCATGGGGTCACAAAGAGCTGGNACTGCTGAGTTTTCCAAATTTGTTGGCATATTGAGTGCAGCACTTTCACAGCATCATCTTTCAGGATTTGAAACAGCTCAAGTGGAATTTCATCACCTCCACTAGCTTTGTTCCTAGTGATGCTTCCTAAGGCCCACTTGACTTCACATTCCAGGATGTCTAGCTGTAGATGAGTGACCACACCATAGTGATTATCTGGGTCATGAATATCTTTTTTGTATAGCTCTCATAAAATGTCCTAATTTTTTTATGTCATATTTCTCTTTCCCCTAATACTTGCATCATTTATAGATTTCTGTCTTTGAACTCACTACTTCTCTCTTCCACATGGTCTGAAATATTTCCAGTGCTTTCTAATGCCTTCTTCATCTCATTTATTGAGTTCTTCAGCTCCAGAATTTCTGCTTGATTTTTTTTAGAGTCTTTAGTAATGTATTACTTCTGATCACTAATTTTATTCCTGAGCTCATTGAACTGCCTTTCTGAGTTTTCTTGTTACTCAATGAATTTCTTCATGACACCTCTTTTGAATTTTTTTGTCAGTTAAATTGTGATATTCCATGACTTTAAATTTGGCTTCTGGAGAAATGTCATTTTCCTTTTGTGGTATGGTGCTACTTTGGTTCTTCACGGCACTTGATGAGCTGTTTCTCGGTCAGTACATCTGAAGTAGCATCTTTCTGCTTGATTCTGATTCAACAGGGCAGAAATTAGGTCTTTTGTTTTCCAGTAGGTGGCGCAATAGCACAAGTTTATGCTTTTCTTTACCTCCTGCTGCTGCTGCTAAGTCGCTTCAGTAGTATCCGATTCTGCGACCCCATAAATGGCAGCCCACCAGGCTGTCCCGTCCCTGGGATTCTCCAGACAAGAACACTTGAGTGGGTTGCCACTTCCTTCTCCGATGCATGAAAGTGAAAAGTGAAAGTGAAGTCGCTCAATCGTGTGAGCAGCCTCCAATTATATTTGCGAATTGGTCCATTCTACCCTCTATCACTTCTGTCAGAGGAGCGGCTCTGTACCTCGTTATTGCTTCTTGTGTCTCCAGGGGCCACTGAGGTCTGCCTGCTGCCAGTGTCACTGGCTGTCCTCTCTTCCCTGGTGCCCAGCATCCCTGAGTTGCAGACTGTGCTGCCACAGGGGAGGACACTGGCAGGAAGGAGTCAGGGTTGGACCGGCACCTCAGAGGCCAGGGTTGCTTTCCCTCACCCCTTGTTGCTCTCTGTTCTCTGGACGAGGGGCTCAGCTCCCACAGCCAGAGAGCCAGGCTGCTGCTCCCTAGCTCTGCCTTCCCTCTGCGTTCCAGTCCACCCAGCTTTAAATGTACAGACGTGCAGAATTTTCCACCATACTGGTGTGTTGACCAGAGGCACTTTGCTGAACTGCAGATGCTTTACTGGGTGTAGACTGAAGGGGAGCTTTTTATTCTACCATGTTGCAGATGTCACTCTATTAAAACTGATTTTAAATAGGTCCAGATGTTGGATCTGGCAGACAAAGAACTCAAAATGACTTTACAAATATGTTCAAAGAATTAAAGTAATTCTTTAAATTAAAGGGAAAGATATGCTCAATGGAAACAAATAGAGAATCTCAACAGAGAAATAGAAACCATACATAATAGAAATTATACAGGTCAAACCTACAATAACTGAAATCTTTAAATAAGCTCAATGACAGTTTGGAGATGACAGATAAACCTGAATACAGATCAACAGAAATTATCCAACCAAAAAAGAGGAAAATGTTTGAATAAAAATGAACAAAATTTCAGAGACTACAAGACAATATGAAGCACCCCAACATACATATAACTGGAATCCCAGATAAAGAAAAGAGCATAAAAACTTGAAGAACTGATCACCAAAATCTTCCCAAATTTGGTAGGAAACTGGATTCAGAAAGCTCAACAAAGCCCCAAAAAGAAATGAAAATAAAATCACTCCTAGAAAAATCACAGTTAAACTGCAAAAAACGCTAAAAAGAAAGACTTCAAAGCATTCAGAGAAAAATGCCATTTTATGTGTGAAGAACAACAATAAATTAATTGCTGACTTCTCACCAAAGACTATGAAAGCCAGAAGATACTGGAACAATATATTCAATTTCTGAAGGAAAAAAGATATCACTAACTGTTCTATAACTGGATAAACCACACTTCAAATATGTAAGTGAAATAAAGACATTTTCAATAAACAAAACCTAAGAGGTTTTATTGCCATCAACTCCCTGCAAGAAATTTTAAAGGAAGAACTTTAGCCTGAAGGGCAATTGGAACCTATACAAAAAAATTTCATGGTAAATATCTGGATAAACGTTTCTAAATTACATACTTTTTCTTTATACCTTTAAAAGATATAACTATCTAAATTAAAATTTACAAGTCAGTAGCAACAGGTTTATAACAAACATCTAATATATCAATATAACAACAGCACTATGAAATAATAGGTACATAAAAATACACTATTGCAAGGTTTCTATATTTTACCTTAAGTAATTCAATATGCACTCTAAGTTAATCTAAGTTTAAGATACAAATGTAATCTCTAGAGCAACAACTTTTAAAAGTACAAAAAATATGAATCTAGAGTGCCAAGAAATTAAAATGAAACAGTAAAAAATATCTGATTAAAACAAAATAAGACAGAAGAAAAACAGAGAAAAAAGAAACAGAAGACAGAAAACAGATTGCAGCAGAAAAGATCAAAGTACAACCATATCAATAATTAAATGGAAACAGACTAATATTCCAGTCAAAAGACAGAGATTACTAACACTAGATTTAAAATCCAAGACCCAGTTTTATGCTGTCAACGAAACACATGCTTTAAATATAAAGACATAAATGACTAAAAGCAAAAGGCTAGGAAGAACATACTATATGCAAACAGTAAGCATAAGAAGATGAAGTGGCTGTATCAATAGCAGAGAAAATAAATTTCATAACAAGAGATACCACTGAAGACAAGTGGAGGGCCACTTCATAATGACACAATGGTCAATACATCAGACAAATATAGCAATTATAATTTAGATGTGATTAATGACAAAATTCCAAAATACATGAAGTACAAAATACAGACAGAACTAAAAGAAGAAAGAGGTAAATCCACAGTCACAAGGACTTTAACTTCCCTCAGAACTTCACAATCAGGCAAAAATATTAGTAAGAATATTGAATGACAGTATCAATCACCTTAATCGAACTAACATTTTCAAAACATGAAACCCAATACCTGCAAAATACACCCACTCTTTCAAGTCCATATGGAGTATCTACCAAGATAAACCACATACAGGACTATAAAACAACTCTCAATAGGTTGCAAAATATTAAAATGTTACTTATTGCAACAGAATTAAATTAAAAATCAACAAAAAATGAAACATCTGGAAGTGCTCACGAATATCTGGAAATCAAAAAGTTACTTAAAGAAACCATCAAAATCATAAAGTAAATTGGAAAATATTTTGAGCTGAATTATAATGAAATTTGGTAAATGATAAATTAGGTTGCACTAAAATTTAAAACTTCTACGCTCCGAAAAAATTATTATGCCAAAATGAAAATGTTTTCAAAATATATCTGGTTGAGAACAGAGAGCATAACATACAAAGAATACTCAATGCTCAGTAATATTAATGAGAAAACAAACCCAATAAAAAAATAGGCAAAAATATCTGAACAGACACTTCTCCTATGAAGATATATGACCATCAGAAAAGCACATGAAAACATGATAATACCATTAGGAAAATGCAAATTAAACTCAAAATTAGATATCAGATACCAAATATATTCTATGCAAACAGTAAGCATAAGAAGATAAAGTGGCTGTATTAATGACTAAAATTAACAATACAACACTGAGGATAAGCAAGCATGTGAAGTGACTGGAACTCTCAAACACTGATGATAGCAAAGTCTATGTAACTATTCCACAGAAATGCTTTTATTCTGGCTCTCCAAAAAACAAGCTAATCCAGAAATAAGCAGTAAAAAAAAAATGTTTTTAATTGTCAGAAAAATACTTTTTATTTACTTAAATTTCTATTCGTTTGATACTTTTTAAACTCAGTTTCTGGGTGACTACCAGTCAATTGCCACTTAAAAAAATCAGTTCATGGGTCATGGGTGAAAACAATGAGACCTAGTAAGCACCTTCAGAGAAAGTGAGTGTGAAACTATCAGTCACTCAGTCATGTCTCTTTTCGACACCATGGACTATAGCCCACCGGGCTCCTCTGTCCATGAAATTCTCCAGGCAAGAATACTGGAGTGGGTTGCCATTTCCTTCTCCAGGGGATCTTCCTAACCAAGGGATTGAACCCAGGTCTCCCGCACTGCAGGCAGATTCTTCATCGTCTGAGCCACCAAAGAATCCCAAGCAGAGAACTTTCCATCAGATCTGTAGAATTCATGAGAAACGAAGAGGAAGCAGAAATCCAAGCACCGAGTCTGATCTGCCTCAATTCAACAGCTTAATATCCTCCTTCCAAGCCATAGTTCTGGGTCTGCCTTGAGATGAATGAGACATCACACCCAACCTCTGCTTGATTCTCTTGGAACAAAGTCTGGGATATCACGGAGACCAGCAACAAGAGCGGCACTGGCAAGCTCTTTCTGCCCCCAAACCGTGGCTCACACAGCAAGTCCGAATCGATTAACAGTTTTCGTTACTGTTAGTAGGACATTTATAGCGCAAAGGATTTTGCCACAAACTGAAGACAAGCCATTTGGTAGAAGATGACGGCAAATGAGTCGCCTATTACCAAAATACTTCCTCTTTGAGGATTCTCCAGGCCCCTTGGTCTATCTAAACGAATGACTAGAGAACTCAGCCACCCCAAGGAGTGAGACAGTACATCAAAGTCGAAGGACAGACGGCTCTCAATGACCCAAGGAGCTGACAGGCACGGGTCCCTCTGCCTCTATGATCGACTCAGACAGATAATGACCCGCACGACTTGGTTGTCTCACACCACACCGAGGGAAGGAAAAAAAGTAAGAAATGCAGATCTATTCCATCCTGGGCACGTGGAACAGACACACATGTGAACACAGCTCAAAACCACAATAGTAGCCTTTGTATCCCCAGGGGAAAAACACTTAGCTGAGATAACAGCATATCTGTGGTGATGTACTTGGAAATTTTATTTTTGCTAAAATTCAGAACTTTGTAAGAATTAAATGATAGGACTTGACCAGCTGGGTCAGAGATATTGACAATGTTAAAGAAGAGCGTGATCCCTTAGACAAAATAGCACAAGTTCCACACGCCCTGCTCCTCACCACCCCTAAAAATAAGTCCCAGGACTTTACCCTAACCTCGCTATCGTGGCCGACCTCCCTCTTTTCTGAGGTAATGTCTATAAATCTTGGCATCCAGTGTGCCTTTGCACCACATGTCAGCTATTAGCAATGGTGTTTTTCCTGACAGCAAACTGGTAACATTAAAGAAAAGAAACGAATAGCATCGTGCTTGCAAAGTCGTTTTACGACCATTAATGGCAACAACCATTTTACAGGGGACGTGGCACTACCTGGGAACCCAAGGGCTGTAATGCACCTTCATCCTCTTTGCCAGTAAAACGAGGAATGTGGTGAAACCGAAATCCATACCTTGGGGCTTATATACTAGTGACATTTCTTGCGCCAGAAGATTCTCTCCAAGGAACGTCTGTGCTCAGGGCGTCCTCCGAGCAGACAGGCACCCGGAGCCTCCCCGCAAGCCTGAAGGGGTGGTGGCCCCCCGTGGCCGCGTGGCCCTCACCTTTCCTTTTGGCTGTGTAGAAGCCAACAGCTGCTCCATCTTGCCACAGAATCTTAGCCTCCTCCTTCACAGAGTGAGGTAAAAAAAACATGTCATCATCATCCAAATTCCTTTCTAGTCTTCCAAAAATAACGACGTTCAGAATGAAAAGCACAATCCTTTCCCCAAATGACTGAACCTTTGAAGGAAAAACAAAAAAGAACATCTAAGTGAGACAAGTAGGGAAAGTCAGACACAATAAATTCGATACTTGGAATCCACCCCCACACCGGGGGCNCTCTGGGACTGAGAAATAACCCAGTCTGCTGGCACTTTGTTAGAGCAGTCCTATAAAATGAATCCACAGGGGTAGACTAACTTACTAACATGATAATAAGTACGCTGACCTTTACAACCCGTTTCAGAATATCCACTTAAATTTGCAATGCCTCACCTTCATCAGACCTTCCCTTGAAGGATCAGAGGTCCTTAGGACATCTTCAGTGGTCCACCAGGACTGCTTCACATAAACAGCCACAACTGAAAGAGAAAGCCAAGAGAAAATGATGAGGTGCACAAGGCCATCAAAGGGGCAGCTTTATCAGCTTGCAGCCACTGTCTAGATACAAAGCAAAGTTTATGCATGAGAAAAGAGATGATGTTTCTAGGATGAGTTGTCTGAGAGCACTCACCAGGACAGAGCGACCACTCTCACCTGAAAGGACTTCACAGGTGTCTGCAGAGATGTCCTAACGACCCCAACACAGGATGTACCCCAGTGCTGCTGGGTGCAAGAGGCTACCCAGTAGTAACTGACAAATTCAATGGGTGAGAATTACATTTTTTTTTTTAAGTCCAACTATATGACCCAACTTGGAACTCTGCAAATGTAGGCAAACCCAACATTATCTAAGGGCATGGAATGATCCCTCATTATCCTGGGTGCTGGGTTTGGCACTGGCTTCCTTTACATGCTTTTCTTTCATTCTCCCAGTGAAATTGACATTTGCATTCTTCTGAGGACACTGACATTCTGAGAAGGAAAGGCAACCAGCAAGGTGGGCTGAGGTCAGGTCCAACCCTCAGACCCGGGACTCCAAGCTTAATGCTCTTTCCAAGATGGGTCAGCTGTAGATGGGGCAAATTGTGAGGGGTTGCAGGGGGGTCTTTGGGTGAGAGAACTCTGGGGCTAGGATCTACAGGAGGGAAAGGGCAGAGACATCGCTCCTACCCCCCTCCTGCTCCTACATTCTGAGACAGTCACTGAGTCCTGTTGATTCCACCCCCTCTGAGCTTGGACATGGGGGCTTCCCTGGTGGCTCAGACAATAAAGAATCCACCTGCAATGCAAGAGACCCGAGTTTGATCCCTGGGTCAGGAAGATCCCCCAGAGAAGGGAATGGTTGCCCACTCCAGTATTCTCGCCTGGAGAATCCCACGGGCAGAGGAGCCTGGCGGGCTACAGTCCATGGATTTGTAAAGAATCAGACATGACTGAGCGGCTAACACCTGCTGCTTGGGGGAGGTGATCTGGAACACCCTCAGTCTCACCAGGCCCCAGCTTTCTCATCGGAACTACCCAGGCTGATCAGCCGAGGTGGCTGACAAGTTTGGATGAAGATCAAATGTGAAACACCCAGCACAGGGCCAGGCAGGCAGGGGCACTCAGCATCTGCTAATTAACACATCAGTTCTTCTTCCCTGCTCCTGCTGCAGCCGCCAGGCCCCATCGTTCCACCTGCCACCTCCCGACAGGATCCACCCCCCAGAGCCCCGGATGCCCACTGGTCTGTGCCCACCCGTCCCCTGTCCCAGTCTCCCCTGACAATATTTCCATCCTAAGGGGCTGCTCCAAAGGCAAGTCCAGTCATGGCCTCCACCTCTTATCTCCCAACAGGGCAGCTCTCCTTTCGTGGCTTAAAAACCACATTTTAAAACATTAAAGTCACTTTGGCTGCTTTCTGGCAATTTTTTTTTAAAGATTGTTTTTAAGGGAAGTTTTAGGGCTTCCCTGGTGGCTCAGCGGTGAAGAGTCTGCCCACCAATGCAGGAGACATGGGTTTGCTCCCTGATCCAAGAAGACCCCAAATGCTGCAGGGCAACTAAGCCCCTGCACCATAGCTATTGAGCCTGTGCTCTGGGGCCTGGGAGCCACAACCGCTGAGCCCACGTGCTTCAGCTACTGAAGCCCGCGTGCCCGGGAGCCCATGCTCGGCAACAGAAGAAGCCACCACAATGAGAAGCGTGCCCACCACAACGAGAGAGTAGCCCCCACTCTCCGCAACTAGAGAAAAACCCTTGCAGCAACAAAGACCCAGCACAGCCAGAAATAAATAAACAAAATTATTTTTAAAAGCAAGTTAAGCGCTTTTCAAAGAGAAGTTTTAGGTTCATGGCAAAATTGAGAGGAGTGAACAGAGATTTCCCATATTCCCCCTCCCCGGACACACAACCCTTGTTATCATCATCTCCCACCAGCGTGGACATTTGTTACAACCGATGGACCTAAACTGACGCTTCACAATCACCTGACGTTTCCATCAGGGTTCACTCCTGTATACTCTATGGGTTTGGACAAATGTATCGTCACACGTACCTGTCACTACATTATCACACAGAGTATTGTCGTTGCCCTGAAAGTGCTCTGTGTTCTGTCTGCCCATCCCTTCTTACTACCTCCTACCCCTGGCAACCACTGATAGTTTTCCCGTCTCCATACTTTTGCCTTTTCCAGAAGGTCATATAGTTGGAGTCATACAGTATGTAGCGTCTTCAGATTAGATTCTTCCTGATGCAAAGAACTGACTCATTGGAAAAGACCCTGATGCTGGGAAAGATTGAAGGTAGGAGGAGAAGGGGGTACCAGAGAATGAAATGGTTGGATGGCATCACTGACTCAATGGACATGAGTCTGAGTAAGCTCCAGGTATTGATGATGGACAGGGAAGCCTGGCGTGCCTCAATCCACAGGGTTGCAAAGAGTAAGACACAACTGATCGACTGAACTAACAGTGAAATGCGCTTAAGTTTGCTCTATGTCTGTTCATGGGGCTTCCCTCATAGCTCAGTTGGTAAAGAATCCACCTACAATGCAGGAGACCCCGGTTCAATTCCTGGGTGGGGAAGATCCCCTGGAGAAGGGATAGGCTACCCACTCCAGTATTCTTGGGCTTCCCTTGTGGCTCAGCTGGTAAAAAAATCTACCTGCAGTGCGGGAGACCTGGCTTTGATTCCTGGGTTGGGAAGATCCCCTGGAGAAGGGAAAAGCTACCCACTCCAGTATTCTGGCCTGGAGAATGCCACGGACTGTATAGTCCATGGGGTCACAAAGAGTCAGACACGAGTGAGCGACTTTCACTTTCTCGTGCCTGTTCATGGGGCTTCCCAGGTGGCACTAGTGATCAAGAATCTGCCTACCAATGCGGGAGACACAAGACACGCACATTCCATCCCTGGGTCAGGAAGATCCCCTGGAGGGGGGGCACAGCAACCCACTCCAGTATTCCACGGACAAGAGCAGTCTGGGGGGCTATAGCCCAAGGGGTCACAAAGAGTCAGACATGACTGAGCATACGTCTTTTCATAAAGACACAGATATTTCATAGCTCAAAATCATTTTCAGCACTGTATTCAGCGTGAAAATATTCCATTGTCTGAATGTACCATAGTTCAGTCCTCCTCCACTATCTTTTTGTACTACTTTTATTGCCATTTTTATACCTGCTTCTCAAGACAGGTATCTGAGCCTCCAGGGGTCCAGGAACCACAAGATAAAAAAAATACAACTTTCCAGTCAAATCTTTTTAGCTGGAGAATTGAAGGAAAACAACCCAGAGTAGGAAACAAAAGTTCCTTGAACATTTAACGCCAGGCTCAAGACTTTAAAACAAACTTTGTGAGGCAATCGAGTTAAGCTGCCGCCGCCTTCCTCCCTATTCCTCTCTGCTCTCGGAGGAATCTAAGACCAAATGATGACATTAGCTATATTATTGAGCACTAACTCTGCACAGCCAGTTCCTTCTTCCCAAAACCCAATAGCATNAGGCTCAAGACTTTAAAACAAACTTTGTGAGGCAATCGAGTTAAGCTGCCGCCGCCTTCCTCCCTATTCCTCTCTGCTCTCGGAGGAATCTAAGACCAAATGATGACATTAGCTATATTATTGAGCACTAACTCTGCACAGCCAGTTCCTTCTTCCCAAAACCCAATAGCATCTAATTCACTGTCAGCTTCACACCAGTGGTGAATTGTGTCTTCTCCAACAATGGTTCCAAAATTGATAGAGCCAGCTGAGAGAGAGAGAGAAGAGCCAATTAAATGCTTGACATCTGCCTTCATTTATTCAGCTAAATTCATGCTCCAAATGGCACCTACTAGAACTTTCAGGAGGCTTATAAAACCATAAGGATTATTTTCCTGCTTAACAAGGTGAATCAATAAAAGATGTTCCATTTACTAATTTGGTGTGTTACTTATAATACAGATGTTCAGTTTACTGAGACAGTTTCCAACAGGAAATGTGTTACGACTTGCTGTTTGTGTGGTGCCTTGCAAAGTTTCACGGTGCACTGCAGAGCATTAATTAGCCACACAAGTTGTCATAGAATAGATTGAATTTTTTTTTTCAAAACTAATCTTAAGCTGTTAAGTATACATAACAATAAGTTGAAGTCTGATCAAATTTAATAGGCTTAAAATGCATTGTCTCAAAAACGACTCTTGAAAAAGAGAATCAGCCTTCCAAAGAACAGCAGCTTTTGAGCAGAAAAGCCTGCGACCTAGTCAAGAGGAGACAGGCAGGAGGAATGGGGCAGAGCCCTTGGAGAGAAGCTGTTCCCAGCTCAGCAAGGACAAAAGGTGGACCCTCGGGGGACAGGCAGCCACCGCAGAGCCAGCCTCGGGGCATCACTTCCAAGACATTGGGGCCAGCAGTTTCCGAGAGGCACAAAATAGAAACTGCACATCTGTAGTTTTAAAAGACAGATAGAATCCTGATCAGAACCCTCTGGCTCTCTACCACGTAGGACCTGGGAGACTGGACCCGTGGTGTCAGCTGTCGACGGGGCACTGCGGGTGACAGGCCAGCCTCACTGCTCTGATTTAGTGCCCATCTCCCCACGAGTGACAGGTGACCACAAAGAAGATGCCAGTAATGGATTGTATTCTGTGACACCCCAAGGTTTCCCAAACAAGTTAAGACAGTGAGGCTGACTCCCAGTGGCCTGGCTTCATCAAGGCTCAGCAGGATGAACTGAATTCTACCAGCTGCGGCTGAGTTTCCGGATGCACAAATGGCCCAGCTCCCCAGAGGCCGCTGAGTAAGTCTGCATCCTTGCCCCGGGAGTCGGTAGCCTGCAGAGAAGAGAAAGCTAAACAAACTGCTGCAACATGGGGCAGGATATGATAGATGCTAGAATCAAGCTGGGAGCCAGAGTCCAGAGGAGGAGTCAGTTCTGCTGAGGGGTTGAGAAATTAGAAGATGCTTGCTCCTTGGAAGGAAAGCTATGATCAACCTAGACAGCATATTTAAAAGCAGAGACATTACTTTGCCAACAAAGGTNACCGCCCTTCAGGCATGGGGTCCTCCCGGCTTCTGCCCCTGACCTCAGACGTGGGGTACCTCCTCTCAGCCAAGCTTAGTGCACCGGTTGCAGCCGCCCACACTTAGTGAGCCACAAGGGAAGCCCCAAAATACTGGAATGGGTAGCCTATCCCTTCTCCAGTGAATCTTCCTGACCCAGGAATCAAACCGGGGTCTCCTATATTACAGGCGGATTCTTTACCAACTGAGCTATCAGGGAAGCCCCAAGAGCAGGGAAGGTCACTTCTTATATCAATGAGGTGATTTTTGGACCCACCCGAGGATGGGACCTGGTCTTCCCTGGTGGCTCAGATGGTAAGCGACGTGCCTGCAGTGCGGGAGACCAGGGCTTGATCCCTGGGTCGGGAAGGTCCCCTGGAGAAGGGAATGGCCACCTACTTCAGCATTCTTGCCTGGAGAACCCCATGGACAGAGGAGCCTGGCAGACTACAGTCCATGGGGTCACAAAGACTCAGACACAACTGAGCGACTAATACACACACAAGGATCACAAGGATGGGACCTGGTTGCCAGGAGAACCAACCGTGTGATTAGGGAGCTTGAATTTTTGGTCCCATAACCCAACGTCCAGGGTGAGAGAGGTAGAGGTTTAATCAGTTGCCAACGGTCAGTGATTTAATCTGTCATGACGATGTAATAAAGCTCCTATAAAACTCCAAAAGGACTGGGTTCAGAGAGATTCTGGGCTGGTGAACACGTGGAGGCATAGAATCATGATAACCTCTGGCTTATAACCAGTTAGTCAGAAGGAACTGCATGGGCTTGAGACTGGCACCTAAAGTGGGGAGCAGGGGAGTCTGGTAGGACTGAAACCCTAACCTATAGACTTTGGTGGTCTCTCCAGGTAGTGCCCGAATTGAGTTGAACAGAAGAACATCCAGCTGGGGTCTGGAGACCTACTTGATGCTGTGGGAAACCATCCACTTCCACACCCTGGAAACTGGATCTCAAAACACATTTCATCTGAACAGACATTTTCCCAAGACATACAGATGGCCAACATGTACATGAAAAAGTGCTCAACACCACTAATAATCAGGGAAATACAAATCAGAACCATAAGGAAATATCACCCCCCATCTGTTAGAATGGTTATTATCCAAAAGTCAAGAGATCGTGAGTGTTGATGAGGATGTGCAGAAAAGGGAAACTTTATGCACTGTTGGTGGGGATGTAAATTGGTCCAGTCATGATGAAAAACAGTATGGGGTGGGTGGTCCCTTAAATTTTTTTCAAACAGAACTACCCCATGATTCAGCAATCCCAATTCTGGGTATTCATCTAAAGAAAAAAAGAAAAAAAAAACTTGAAAAGATATCTGTACATGCTGCTAAGTCACTTCAGTCGTGTCGGACTCTGTGCGACCCCATAGACGGCAGCCCACCAGGCTCCCCTATCCCTGAGATTCTCCAGGCAAGAACACTGGAGTGGGTTGCCATTTCCTTCTCCAATGCATGAAAGTGAAAAGTGAAAGTGAAGCCGCTCAGTTGTGCCCGACTCTTAGCAACCCCATGGACTGCAGCCTACCAGGCTCCATCCGTGGGATTTTCCAGGCAAGAGTACTGGAGTGGGGTTCCATTGCCTTCTCCATATCTGTACATACATCTACACAAAAGCATGTATAACAATTTTCACAGCAGCATTACTCACAATAGTCAAAAGGTGGAAACAACCCAAATGTCTGTCAGTCAGGAAACAGATAAACAAAAGGTGGCAAATCCATACAGTGAAATAATGTTCAGCCGTAAAAAGTGAATGCAGTACTGCTGCTGCTGCTGCTGCTAAGTCGCTTCAGTCGTGTCCGACTCTGTGCGACCCCATAGACGGCAGCCCACCAGGCTTCCCTGTCCCTGGGATTCTCCAGGCAAGAGTACTGGAGTGGGTTGCCATTGCCTTCTCCAATGCATGAAAGTGAAAAGTGAAAGTGAAGTTGCTCAGTTGTGCCCGACTCTTCACGACCCCATGGACTGCAGCCCACCAGGCTCCTCCGTCCTTGGGATTTTCCAGGCAAGAGTACTGGAGTGGGGTGCCACTGTGTACTAGAACATGCTAAACCATGGGTGACCCCTGAAGGCATTATGAATGAAGAAAGTCAGATGCGCAGGTCCACACGCTCTGTGAGTCCATTCAAGGGAAATGTTCAGAATAGGCAGATCTGCAGAAACAGAAGAGATTGCCTGAGGCTGAGGCGGGTAGAGAAGTGGGGTCGGTTTCTTTTAAGGGTAATGAAAATTAAGTTGGGGAGAGATGCGCGACTCTGAATACACTAAAAACCACTGAACTGTACGCTTTAAATGGGTAATTGTAGGATACGTGAACCACAGCTCCATAAACCTCTGTGTGTATACATACATATATATAGGAATAAAAATAATCCTTCCTGCGGATTCAAAACAACTACACAAACACTGGAGGACAAAGCCACATCTTGACAAGTTTGCATTAAAATCCCAGGGGCTGGTTATACCCAGTAATGAGCTGTCAGCTGGAGGTGTCAGCTGGAGGTGTCAGCTTTGGGCTGGTTCTGCTAAAATGCCGAGGTAAACGAAGGCTAATTTCATGGAAACAGAATGTCCAGGGAAAGTGAGGCATGGTCTCACCAGCCACCCCTCTCCTCCCAATTCTCTGGCGCCGGTTTCCCAGGTGGCTCCTGGGAATCTTGATACAGGACAGATGCTGACTCAGCGGGGCTGAGTGGTGGGGCGGGGAGGGGCACAAGCTCCTGCATTTCTAACAAGTTCCCCGGTGGACACCTGGCTGCTGGGCCACGGGCCACCCCCCTACCCCCAGCAGGAAGACAGGAAACCGAAGCCCAGAGGTGCTAAACAGCTTAACCCAGGCCACCCACTCATAAAGGGCAGAAGAGCCACATCAAAGGAGAAGCAGCCTGAGTGCGGCCGAATCAAAGGGAGACGCGGGAGGCACGGCAGCTGGCCACAAGCCTGGGGAGACCTGCCGTCGGGGATGGCCGTGCCCACCTGCCTGGATGGCCCCTCTGGGGGCGGTAGGCCCACGAGGAGACATCGGACACATGGGTGTGGGCTCCTTAAGAACATCCTAATGGAGCTGTCCCCGTAGCAGAGCAGGCTCTCCCAGGACACAGAAGCCCCAGACGAGAAGCCAGAGCCCCGGACCACATCTCCGTGATTCTGGCCTATCTCCAGTTCAGCTTCTGTGCGCTCAGTCGCTCAGTTGTGTCTGACTCTTCGCAACACTATAGACTGTAGTCCATCAGGCTCCACTGTACCATCGTCTTAGCCCTACCATAAAGGGGGCATCATGTGCTATGATGATAAAGATAAATCTTACAATGACAAATCTTTAAATTCCAGCTAAGGGTACTCTGCTGGGAAATCTATTTTCCTTCTTTTTTCTTTTTAAAGGAGATTAACAAGTGTTCTAAGTGTTACAGCCACGTTAATAGGAAACAGAAACTCTTTCCTTGATATGTTTAAGACGGAAATAAAATTCAAAAGATCATCCTTTTTCTCCTTCTGAAATTCAACAGTACCACTTAAATCACCTTGGAAAGCACTGGGCCTAACGATCTAAACGCCCTTTCGACCATGAGCTTCTGGACCCCTGCCTCCCTTCTCTAAAGCTAAACAGCCCTAGTTTCCTCAAGCCTTGTTCAAATGGTTTCAAGCCCTCTCATCCCCCTGTTGCTCTCCACAGATAAGCACCAGTTTGTTTCAGCCGCGGCTTGAGCAGCACCAAAGAGAATGGGCTGTAATTGAGCGGGAACATAATCCTTCCATTAAGACAGCCCCGGTCCCGTCTGCTTCCCAGCAGCCACCACTGCAGCACCCGGGCCCCCTGCGCTCCCAAGGATGAGAATCGCCACCTGTTTCCTTTCCTCTGCGTGGTGTAGAAGTGCAGCCTCCCTAGCCCATCCTTTATCTCTGGCTGCTTGGGGACAGATTTGCATGATATTCATCCAATGAGGCAGTTTGGGATTAGCAAAAAGAACAATGATTTTACCGTTAAGAGTGGCTCCAAAACAAACCTTAGTGGCCTTAGCGCGAGGTCGCCTTCCTCGCAAGGTTTGCAAGCAGAATCTGCCAAGGAGGTAATTCAGCTGCCCAAGTCTGGCCGGCAGTTGATGGAAAGGCCTCCCATTCTACAACCCTGTGCCTCTACAGCGCAATACTCAAAGACGGAGAAGGACATGCAAAGATGTCCCATGATGGAAAAGTATTTCTAATCCCATGCCTGCTCTCTGCCCTGGGTAGTCCAAAGCATCAGATTTTCTGCCACAGATCATTTCATCCTCACAGCTACTCTGTGAAGTAGCTAAGGTGTCCCCATTTTGCAAATGACCAAACTGAGGCTCAGAGAGGCCAAACCATTTATCTGGGTCACCCAGTCAGTTGGCAGACCCGGGACACCAAGTCTGTTGAGTCTGATACCAAAGTCCACGTTCATCTCATTCTCTACAGGTCCCGGGAAGATATGAGAGGACCAAAAGGCCATCAGCTGAGGGTATCTGGAATGCTAGGATGAGCAATTTTGATTCAATATGAGAGGTAAGAAAAGAGAAGTTTTTTGACGAGAGGAGTTATTTTTTTTTAATCTTTGTAAACACTTGAGATCAGTTAATAATTTAAAAATAAGAGGAGTAGTGAAACGGGGGAAATAAATGAAAGCTAGGGCCCTGGGGGAGGTGCAGAAGCAGCTCAGGAAGGGAGGCTCCTGGCAGCCTTTGGCTGTGTCCCCTCGGGGACAGAAACCAGCCTCTGATTAGAGAAACGGTCAAGCGTGAGCGCAGCAGGGAGTGGCCGGACAGATGGGATGAGGGCACGCGCCTCTCAGACCACCTTCACGGAAAGCATGTCCTCAGCTTCTTCCAGGAGAAAGCTGGAAGGCTGTGTTACTGGCAGACCTCATTCCACTGCAGTGCACTTTACTATGCTTCACTTTATTGCATTTTTTTTTTTTTTTACAACAAATCAAAGGTTTGTGACAACCTTCAGCCAGTGTCGTTTTCCCAACAGTAATTGCTCACTTGATGTCCTTATGTCACATTTTGGTCATTCTCACAATATTTTAAATTCTCTCATTATCATTACGTTTGTTATGATGATCTGTGATCAGTGATTTCTGATATTACTCATTACAAAAAGATTACTATGACTTGCTGAAGGCTCAGATGATAGCTTTTTTTTTAGCAAAAACGTATTTTTAATTAAGATGTGTACATTTTTTAGATACAATGCTACTGTACACTTAATAGACAATAGTATAAACATAATTTTTCTATGCACTGGGAAACCAAAGGATCTGTGGGACTCGTTTTATCGCAATATTCGTTTTACTGCAGTGGTCTAGAACCTCCATAAGGTCTCCAAGGCCTGCTTATANACCTCCCTCCTGCGGTCCCCCTCCTCTGACGTGCCTCTGAGCCTCCCGTGGTGGGAAGGGTGTCGAGCGGCTGTCCTCTCCTCCTCTTTCTCCTCTCCCCGCCCCTCCTCTGCCTCCTCAAGAGAGATAAGCCTGCACATAAACACCCACTGTTTACCCACTGAAATACCAGCTTCCCACTCTCTCTCAGAATCTCCGTTCCTTCTGCCAGCCACTTTTCAGGGAACAGAGACTGCTCTCAGCAGCAAAAAGTTTCATGGCTCCAATGCACCAAGTTTGCCTCTGATGACTTATACTGCCATCGAACTGGGGGCAGTGCTCGTAGGAAACAGAAGCTGTCAAGAGCAGGGCTGGACCAGGCCTCAGCCCTGCCCCTGACTCTTCTTGGTGAAAATGTCACTGGCACACACAGAGTGGTGAAAAGATAAGTAAAAACACTCTACCACTATCAATTTTAAGTATTTGAGTGTGAAACACATACCCCCAAAATTACAACTATAAGTATACTGATGCAAATGTTTCAAAGAAAGAGGTGAACAATTAACAGCCCATTCAGTGATGACGAACAAGGCAGTGATGAAGCTGGGGGTCTCCTTCTAAACAAGGTCAGGCCTCTAGGCAGCAGAGATATCCTGCTATGGAAGGCACACATTGGGGGGTGTGTATGCATTTGTGTGTGTGTGTGCATGTTTTCTCTCTACACACACACATACACACACACACACACACATTCAAGGAGGCCCAGGTTCCTTCTCACTATGGTGGGCCAGGAAGCCCCTAGCAACGGATCAGACATGATGGCCAGGCAGAACGAATACACACCCCAATTCCCACTCCTCACTGGGCACTATGAACGTTTCAGCTCAAAGCTGACAGATCCAAGCCATGTTGGATGGCTCCTTACTGGGGAACCCCTTCAAACCTGTCACCAAAGCCTCGGCCTGCAGCACCTCTCTCCAGTTGTCCTGATGCCATCAGTTCAAGGCATCAGCATCTCTTAATGATAACCTCTGGCCTCACCTCTCCCCTCTGCCCATCTTTCTCCGTCTGCCCCCAGTAAAAACATTGCAGCCAGTCCCTGGCGCCAGGTGACAGCAGGCTGCTGAGTCCTCCCTGCCTCCGATTTCACTGAGTCCAGCCTAACTCCCATTTATGGCTGAGAAAACTGAGGCCTGCAGAGGGGACCAGCTGGCTAGTCATCAGCAACACCAGGGCAGGGTGGCCTGTCTGATCTCAGAGTGTGTAAAACAGTCCGATGACTTGGTGACACCATCCAGACAGCCTCCTCTGCCAGCCTCCCAGGCCTTGGCAGGCCCCCTCCCTGCCTTGGCAAGCTCCCTCCCCACCTTGCCATCCTGAAGGCCCATCTCAAGCTCCAGCACTCCTGGGGTTCTCCTGGAGCCCCAGAAGCAAGGGCTCTGAGAGTCCCTGAGTCTGTGTGTGAGTCCAGCTTCGCCTAGGACGGAACCTGAGGCGCCTAGCCGCCCCGCCCCACTCCACCCTGCAGGGCTGTGTACACCCGAACTTTCACAGCTTTTCACAGCCATCAACAGGGGACCTGAAAACCTCTTGCAGACCCTCGGAGCACTGGTTCTCTCTTCTCCCAGCCCTGCCTAACTCCCACGCACTTCAGAAATGTGAGTGGTTGTTTAGCTGAGTTCTCTGTTCAGACTGCTATTCATCTAGTTGATCCCGTGGCTTCCCACAGGTATGAAAAATGATTCCACGCACACCCCGGTAAATGAAGGAAAACGCACAGGCAAGTGGGCTGCTTCAGCACTTGGCCTGTCCTCTCTGGGGCCCACCAGCGTCTTGGGAGAGGTGTGTGTCCAATGGGTCTTTGGTCCACTCCAGTGAAGTTGAGAGTCACCAGAAGAGCCTTAAGGATGCCACCTGACTCCGCCCGTACACACACACACACACACACATGCATGCACGCACACACACAAGCTGAGACCCCTAGCAACACGGGACCAGGAGTACAGTGTAATCACCCAGCTTTTCTGGAGAGGCTCAGGAAGGGGTACCTCATGCGAGACCCCCGGGCCCAGAGGCTCTGCTGGGTTGCCCCCTGAGGCTGTCATAGCTTGCCCGGCGTTGGCTCTGGCCGCATGTGGTCAGGAGAAATGCAGTGAACATCTTTTGCTCCTTGAGCAGCATGAACTCATTCCCTGGCCAGATGTGCTGCCGGAGTTGGGAGAGCCCCTCAAAGAACCCGGTGGGCACCCTGGTCCCTCAGGGCACTACTGCTTTGCAGCCCAGGGACAGGCCCCTGGGGTGTCTTCTCCACAGAAACCCAGCAAAGTCAATCAGTTGGATGGCGTGAGCATGGGGCTGCACGGGCCTGCCTCTAGGAAAACACTAACGCTCCAAAAAAAGAATATCCAAACATATCAATACCCACAACAACGTGGCCCCCACACTAAGTTTCCCTTTCAGACCTCTAAGCTGGGCCAGACCCCTGCACCTCGAGAAGGAAGAAGCATCCCAAGCCAGCCAGGGACAACAGGGAGCTGTGATCCTCGCCTTGGGGGCTTTAATTCCTTCTCTTCTCTCCAGGGAGACTGCCCCATCTGAAAACTTCGGGCAGATTTCCTCTTACATAGAAAATGCTTGGGTGAGCTTTCTGGAAAACTGGGTGGGAGCAAAAACCAGAGCTGCTTAAGGCAGGAGAGGGGAGGGGGCCTCCAATGCCAGGTGGGAAGGGAGACCTCTCCCCAACCCAGGAGCTACACACACACAAGCACACACAAGCACACACCAGCGCACACAAACACTCACAGCCACACACAAGCACACACACACACAGGGACAAACACAGGCGCACACACACAAACACAGGCACACGCAAGCACACACACAGGCGCACACAAACATACACACAGGCACACGCAAACACGGGCTAGTGACTCCCCTCACACAGGGAGGAAGGAAGCCCCCGCCCAGCCTCCCCACACAGGGCACTCCCAGCGGGCAGGGGGCTGTGGGGAGTAAACAAGTCTGAGCGCTTTCCACAGGCGCTCAGGCAGCCCGCCGGCTGCCCAGCTGCTGAGGGAAGGCAGAACCAGGCAGGGGCTTCCAGATGCAAAAGGCTAAGAGACTTTAATGGTTTGAACCCAACAGGAAATATTTTTCCAAAGCCAAAAGAATGTAATCTTTTCAGTGCAATGCAAAATGCTTTCATGAATAAAGGCACACCGTTGAAATGATAATTCAGTGCAGACTGTAAAGAAATTGAAATCCCCAAACCAACCCTGAGTGTAAGAATTCACTCCAAGCACATGCTGGCTCTGGTCACCCGAAAAACAAAAGCAGAGGTCTGTCTTGAAGCATTCTTCCAGGGAAAATGCCGAAGTCATTCAGAATCTTCATACCAAGGCTTGAGCTTCCAGGGCTGGTAAGGGGCCTCCACACTCTTCCGAGCCACTGCCCGTCACCCACTGCTGATCCGTCAGCCACAGCCACCAGTCCTAGCATTCAGAGCTTTTCTAGCATTTCTTGGTCTTCTCAATGTAAACACCAATGCCAACTAACGAAGACTTTGAAAAGGATCAACGCTCTGCACCTGTCTACCGATTCAGCATCACTTACAGAATATTCTTTCCAAACACCACCTCACACCAAAGATTAGGAAAATTCTTCCATTTTAGGAAAGTGCAATTTTTCTCATATGCGTCTACAAGTAAGAGAAACATTAATAAGGAAATTCTAAATTCTGTTAACCCCACTTTTGAAGAATTCTGACTTTACTGAGAGCTCCCGTCAGTAACTGCATGGCGTATGTCACTGGAAAAAAACTGGCTGGGACTTGTCATTCTTGAACTACAGAAAGAACAATTCTTGCTCATGATTATATGTGAAAACAATTTTAAGGATGCAAAATTAGAGTCTGATACTTTTGTTTTTAACAATTGGCTAAGAGCAGATATCACTTGTACAGAATTTTTTTTTCTTTCTTTCCTTTTTCACATAAGCAGGCTAGTTGTTTTTGTCCAAAGTAGTTTGCTTCTAAAAGGAAATTATTAGAAGAAGGAAACCTTATTACAGGAGAAATCTGCTGAGGGGCGTTAAGTGCCTGCCTCTGAGCTGGGCAGAGAGCTCAGCTCCTCCATGCCAACCAGAGAGAGGGCATCTGACAAGAAGTGTCTGCACCCAGGTGTTCGGCAGGGTACTGCCTAAAGGAGAAGCTATCCAAATGCCACCTGCATGGCTAGGAATTCAGCAGCAGGAACTTGGCAGGGCCCCTGATTCCCAGTGAGGCCTGCACCTCAGAAATGCACTTCCAGCTGTCTGCTTTAAGAAAGTTCAGTATTCACAAATGCAAACTTCATCCTGACCCTCCACAGCATGCCTCAAAACTGAGAACTACTTTTAACTTGAAGTATGATTACATTTAATTTTTAAAGAGGGCCATTGCTCACAGCGAGAAATGTCCACAGTTATGTGAGGCAGTGTCTGGGGTTTGTTTAATATCAAAGAACCCAAGGTTCCTGACTTCCCTTGTATCCTGCCAGCATCTTCACACAGATATTCTCTGGAACACTAGCTTCGCAAGATATGCTGTTGGAGGTTTCTGAGACCAGCAAGCTGGGAAGAGGGGACCTGCTGTGATGCTCAGAGCTTACTGCTGGGGGTTCCATGCACCTATCAGCAATCAGGACGTTTAGAAATCTTGCAGCAACGGGATTTTCTTAATCCAGCATTTATCTCCCAAACTTACTTAACTAGGCACCCCCGCTCCAGAACACTAACAGATGACAAATGACACCTTAGAGAAGAATGAGGTGACATGATGTCAGGGCCAGACAATCCATCACTCTCAGAGGGCAAACATGCCAATGTCTGCAGCCCAAGGACCACAGGCAAGGGGAGCTTGGTGTCAGCAGAACAATCCTCCACTTGGAGGAGGAGAGAACAGAAGGTGAAGCAAATACACACTTGGATATTTTTGCTGGTTTTTGAAGAGCAGCTGATTGCCAGAATATTCTTAGCAAAGAATTGATGAAAAAAAAAAAAAAGTTGGAAGACAGAATGTAGAGTGTGTTAGAATTTCTGAGCAGATGAGCAAAGTTGTCAGGGAACAGAGGCAGCACTGAGAAAGGTCTGCAGGTGGTAGGTAAGCAGGGGAGGTTTCCTCGCCGGGAACTAACAGGGAGCCTGTCGCTCCGTTATCACAGATTTAGTATTGGCCACCTGGCAACTTGTCACTGCCTTGGCTGAGAATACATGGCTTGTCCCACCCAAATCTAAGATGGTAAAAGACGCAGATGACTTTGTGTGCCGCCCACACGAAGATTTAGGTAATCCTAAGTGTTTTTAATATGAAGGTCTCATAATCTGAGCACTGGTGCATCTTATTCTTAGGCAAATAATACAAAGATAAAACTGTTTTCCCCTCTGAATCATTCAAAAGGAGACACGGTGGGTCTGAAACAGACTGTTTCCTTTGCATTCAAAGAGGTGTCACTTTGGGGGACAAATGTGGAGCCCTACGGGGGCAGACAGGAGAAAATAGCATCTCAAATGTCTCACAAATGGTAACAGAAGAGGGGGCCTCACC